>RPOG01000444.1:0-366126 GCA_008086565.1 Thalassoma bifasciatum
TTTTTTTTTTTTTTAAATATGGAGAAATGAAAAAGACAGGAGGAATATCAACTGATTTGGCAACCCTTTTTTAAAAGAACGATGACTAATTTATTGCTAGCAAAGGCTTTGCAAGAAAAAAAATCCACTTGTTACACTTTGTCAAATTTTGCTGGTTATATCAACACCCCCCAAAAAATAATAGACATGAACAGAATACCAAAATTCAAAATAAAAAGTTTGACGGATGTTATATTCAATCATCTGTTCCTTGATCCTTTGTCTGTCTGCAGGTCTTTCCCTTGGACTACCTCTGTTTCCTCACTCGTGATCTGGGGAGCCCCGAGTGTCAAAGCAAATGTCACCCAAACCTCAAGGCCTCTCTGTCAGCGCCAGCCATGCCCACACAGAGCACCCAGCAAAGCAACGCTGTGGAGGACTTGGTGGCACGATTCAATGAGGTGAGACTACTTGTTATTTCTGTTGGAGTGTAAACGTAGGTTGGTAAGTCTGAATACATCTAATAAACAAGTTAATATTTAGGAGGGATTATTAATCTCCCCTGTATCATACACATAGATGTTGAGCAGGTGGCTTTAAAGAGACAGCAACTAAAAATAAACCTTTACAGGGACAGTAAAGAGCATAAAAAAGCATAAAACCGCTCTTTGAAAAAGGAGACAACATCTGGCAACTGTATATTATGAACAATATTGAAAACAAATGACTTAATTACTTAACTCAGTATCTGTTTTTACTTCTGCTTGAACATCTTCATCTCTAGCCAAATCTGCGATTTGAGCTTTCTGAAAGTTTTCTTCTTATTTCACTTTGAAGGACTGTGAGTCATCACTGTGTCCTCGCCCAGTCAGTCTACGTTTAACACAACAACTCTCACAGCACAACTGAAGTCAGGATGAGATCACTTGAGAGGCTCTGATACCAATCAGCAAACTATGTGGAGAAGTTTAATGGCTTGACTCCTGAATGCCACGGAGAACTTTTGCAAACAAACCTGTAAAAAGATGGCCTTCATGTTGAAAGAGGACTCTTAAAAGTAGGCAACATGCTGATGCTTTTCTTGATTGGAGGACTGTGATACCTGAATGACATCATCTGTGATGGTGAAAAAAAGATTAGCTTTGCACTTTGACATAATTATGAAAGGTTGGAATTTAAAGCAGAGCAGTTACTGTGTTCTCCTCCAGCTGGGTTTTCCATTTTGCATTTTCAGTCCAAGTCTGAAACACATTGTGTGTACACAAGCACACACGTTGATGTAAACCCACTGAAGCCCCCCACCCCCCAGGCATGGTGTCTCTCCTGATGAGTGACATTGAGATTAAACAATCACTCTGAAATACTCTAAAACAGAAAGTGAGAGAGGGAAAGATTGATCGAGAGCAGTGATGTCATCTTTAAGTTGCATGCCTTTCACATCAGCTGGTTTTCATTTAATCCAGCAGGACACAAGAGAGAGACACCAGATTATTCCTGAAATGTGCATTGTAGCCATATACGGGCACATTGTAGCGAGAGTCACAGGACGTGAGGGCTGATGAAGATCTGAGGTGGCTCCACATTTCTGCTCTCTGTGTAGATCAGTTTTAGTTTTCTGTCTTTGCTTTGAGTATTCACAGCAGTGTAGATCAGTTTTCCTTGGCTTCTCCTTATGCTCTGTGGCTGTGTTGTTCATTGTCTTAGACAGTTATGTGTAAAAGGTTTTTGACATATTTTGAATCAGCTTTCAATTCCCCTTCCCTGAGCAATTATTGAAGGGTTACTCTATTTTATTTAGTTTTAATTGACTAAAAAAAGAGAAGCTGCTACACACATGGTCAGTGTCAATGACAAGTGAATTGAAATTGGCAATAATCTAAAAAAAAAAAAAAAATTAAACAAACAATTCAAACATCTCAACACAAAAACTCGTTTTAGCTTGGTTGCAGTTTTTTGAGCCTTGTGAGAAACTACACATTAAGCCCTTTCTGTTGCAGACAATAACCAACAAAAGAAGGCTTTAAGTACTTGAACAAAACTTCTTTTTGAGTGCCACAGCCCAGATAATTGGACTGACAGTAAAAGTATTGTGCTCAAGTGAATAAGACAGGATGAATAACAGAAATGCTTCTTTATCAGACTCTAGTTTTGTTAAGATTCTTTCAGGCACCTTTGTGATTTGTAGCTAAAGTAAGTTATCAAATTTACTAATGCTACTGAAGTAAGTAGCTTTTTTATGTACTTGTGCTATTTTTTAAAATTGTATTTATTTATTTATTTTTTAAAACTAACACTTTACTCATACATAATTTTTGTTTGTGTAAAGTGTTGTTCTGAACTACAATTTACATTGCATTATTTACTAGTAGATAAGCAGTCAATTAACAGTATGACTGCCAACTGATTGGCCTTCTAACGTTTTGGATTTAAGCCGTAAGGCGTCTGAAAGTTATCTTCATGACTAGTCAGAATAACAGATTTTATCAGATTTGTAAACCTAATTTTTATCAATACAAGGCATCTGGCAAACTCAATAGTTTGCAGTGAACTCTGCATCACAGGCTGTGACTAAATGTGAGGGCTGTCTACAAGGTATGAAGAAAAAGATTGAACAAAACTATTCAGGGATTTTAACCTAAATATGAGTTGTGTGGAAACTGTGTCCTTTATTTTACTTCTTTACAAAGATTTTAAGGAAAGGGCTTTACCCTTTATGTAATTTTAGGTTTAAAAAGAAAGCACTTCCTTCCTTTGCTCTATAAGATTTGCAGACTGTATCTTTTACTGTAAAATTAAATTGGCTGGAAAATGTTTCAGAACTTTTTTCAAATCTGGTATAGGCAGATTTTTTTTTATTTAAATCTGTATGAAAAATAAGGTATGAGAAAGGTAAAAAGATTTGGTTGTGAAAGACCAAAAAGATATGGCCCAATGTTTTAGAGTACTTCTTTTCATACTGTTTAAAGAACATTTGATACATTCAAATCACATGCCTCTGACCTTGTTTGTTTTCTAGCCTTTTATGGGAGTAAGTGATCCTGCAGTTTAAGAAAATGGCACATAAAGAGAGTACTTGGAGAAAGGAAATGCTGAGCAGTTTGAGCCTTTTTGAGTCTGTCTGGAGTATTTAGCTCTGACAGGACGAGTACAGTGTGTCCTCTTGTGTTGCATTTGTAATAGTTCTGTCAACCTCCGTTATGTAATTCATGTATCAAGGAGAAAGTCACCCTCATAGTCAGGCTTGCACACAAGCACAGATGGAGACAGACAGACGACACCCAAACATCAAAGGGGGGATCAAACTGTCATTGATAACACAAACACTATTTTTAAGACGCTTTTTGTACATCTCTCATCTGTCGTTGTCTCTTTTGTTTCTCTTTTTTGCTCCTACACTATATTTAGCATGCCGTCATATCCTCTCTGTTATCTTTCACTCATAACACTGAGTACATACTTTTGCTTTCTGGAATATCAGAATGGAGGCCAACTCTTCACCGCCTTGATCTACAGCGATTCAGAAAGCCTCTGTGCAGGCCACAAGCGGGGTTTGGATGGTGACTGTAACTCAACCCAGCTGCTGAGTACAAGTGACTGATAGCAGATTTTCACATCGAGCGCGTACATCCTGGCACGCACAGAGAAAGGGAGGAACAGATAAGAGGCTGTAGGTTAGCAGGGTTGTTTGTCAGTGTGCCATGTACAGTAGAGTTTTCTAGAAACAGCTCCAGGAGTGGGGCTCTGTATCTGATCTGTCTAACAAGAGCAGCAAGTGAGAAACAATCTCTGCCTGTGATTAATTAAATCAGCTAATTAAAAAGCTATCTACCTCATTACAGCCAGCCTGCTTCACGTAGATAAGGTTATGCAGTTTTATATGATGGCAGAGTGTTTGGAGACTGAGGGGAGCCTATTCAAAAGAAAAAAATGGAGTGTACATTTTGATAGGCAGAGGGGTTGATTACAGTTATATTTAGGGTTTAGAGGTTTATGGTTTTAGGTTTAATGTTTGATTACAAGGTTATACAAGAACATGTATCATCTGTTAAATAAGCACTGATGGGCTTAATTTCAGGTCATTTCGTTAAGTTATCACTCAACTGGATAGGCGGATGATTGTGATCCCCAATGATGAAGCTTCTTCATCAACTGGTCACTTTATTAAGTACACCAGTTCAACTTTATGTTCACACAAATAACTCATCAGCCAATCACATTGCAGAAACTCAGTGCATTCTGGCGTGTACTCATGGCGAAAATGAGCTGCTGAGACTCAAATCAAGCTTTAGAATTGGAAAGAAAGGGGTAACTTTGAATGTAGTATGACTGTTGGTGTGAGACAGGCTGATCTGAGTATTTCACAAACTGTTGATCTTCTGGTATTTTCACACAACCATCTCAAGGGTTTAGAGAGAATGGTGTGAAAAGGGTGAAAAAGACAATCTTTGAATTTACAACACATCCACTCTCGAAGCAGGTGAGCTACAAAAGCAGAGGACCATACCTGGTGGCACTCCTTGCAGATGAGGCCTGAGGCTACATTTCCAAAACTGGACAATAAAAAATTGGAAAAACGCTGCTTGGTCATGGTCACCAGATCTCTCAGATACATTTCCGGCTCCATTACTTGAGGTAGATCTGAGGCAAAATTGGGTCCAACCAACCATCACATTTTCATGCAGGATCTGCCAAAATGTCCATTTCAGCACCTCACGAAGTCACGGCATGAGAAGTGTTGTCATTTGTGGCATATTAAATCATCTATTTTGCCATCAATTTGGATTTTTTTGATGTTACAGGCAACATCTGAGGGTACGGTTACAACACAAGGTATAATTTGTAGCAGCTTGACATCTTCCATAACATAAACAAGTGCAAATTGAGCTGCATCCAGTTGTTGAACAGTGACGCCAACAGGTGTGTGTGAAGAATACGCTCGTGCAATTATCCACCTGAGACTGATTCCATAAGCCCATGGGTTGTGACCAATTTAAAAGCAGAATTAAATGTGTTTACAACATTTTTCCCAAATCTTGTGTGAAACTTTGGTGTGGTACTTTTTCAATTGAGAAATTGCTTTTTAAGTTTCAAGGATAAGTAAGCAAATTCAATAGCGTAGAATATGTAATTCATTGAAAGTGAAATAATCTTTCAGTAACTTAATAGAGATGTTACGTGATGGAGAACAGCCCAGGCAGACAGCCTGAGATGGATTACATTTTCAGTGTAACCTTCCCCACCCTGAGCCCCTTTCAAGCTCATGCTTCTATCACCCAGGAATGCATAAAACCGTTTGCTTTCTTTCACTCATATTAGATAGGGAGGCGCTCTGAGACTTCAAAAAGCTGCTTGTCAGAATTCCAAACTCGCTTATGGTAATATCGTTACAGTTTGTTGAGTCTGACAAATAAAATATAGCCTTGTTGTCACAGACTGAAGGATATATGTTTATGAGGTAAGATCTGTGTATGTGGAGGCTCTTATCTGAGATGTCTGTGTATACAGTGTGTTCACTTGTATATACAGTATGAGCCTTGGGTTGATATGTGAGTATCCATGTCCTCATACCTTATGTAGGTATGTAAGGCCCATATTTTGCTCATGAGTTGGGGGATTGGTTGTTTGTGCTACATATGATTTTTTTGTGCTTGCTTCCTTCTGGATCAGAAAAAAATGGGGAAGGGGAAAAACACATCCTGTAAGAGTTTTATCAGGAAGCGATGGAAAGAAGCTACTTCAAACAAATCTCTACATGTTCCTTACCTGCTTGTGTGTGTACTTGTATGTGCGTGTGTGTCTGTGGCTTTATTTAGGCCCTGTTAAGTCCGGCTGTGGTAGGCTTACAGATCCTTACATAACGTAGTAATAGATCGCTGGGCCTGGGGGATGTTTTCACGGCCTACAAGGGGGGGTAGGAAGTTTCAGAGTGTAAGCTTTATGTTACTACATTCATGAGGTCCTAACACATAGATACACATATGAGCTGTCCCATTGACATCAGATATATCCCAGCGCTGTGTTAGTTTCTGTGTGTCAGTTGCAGAGAATGTGAAAGGAAGTTGACCCTGATGTGTATCTTTTTCCTCTGTGTCTTTCGCGAGCACTTGAGGGCAGTCAGCGCAGAGACAGAGTGCAGCTGATAGATATCTGATCTCATTCTTTCTTCTGTGTGTCTGTGTGTGTGGCCAGCTGGCATGTTCCTGTGCATAAATCACCACATGAGACTCGAGCACACCATACCAGAATTGAAAAGCATGCCATCAGCACGACCAGGACCACACACAACACAGGGTTTCATCTGACCATCGCTTCGCTTGCCTTGTCTGAGGATCTTGTCTGCTGTTCACTCCATTTTTACTCTTTAATTAACAATCTTAGTGCACACTACAATACTTAAATATCTGCACTGAGATTTGATGCATTGAGCCGGCCTTCAAATGAACTGTCCTATCAAAGAAGAGAATATGTCATGGTGCAACATGTTGCGCAAGTACCCAGGATCATACAAGGTGCTGCTTTAGAGAGAGCACATTTTATGGCGTTATTTAAAGCTCCTGAAAGGGGCTTTTCACTTGTTGTGAAACAGCTGGAAATAAATATTGATGCTCTTTTAAAAACAAACAAAGTCATTAACAGTGACTTTAAAACTTGAAGCACTTGCACTGCTTTGAACTACCATGTTGATTATTATTAAATATAAGACTATCCTGGATAAAAGACAGTCCCCTTGCCTCAAGACAGACTTTTAGAAAGGAGGCTGCCAGATAACAAAATCTTGTTCCATCACAAAGAACAATTTTTGAATTTTGTTAAAATTTGGTTAAAATGAGGTAGACTGTTTTTATGACAGTACAATAGTGCAATATCTACTGCACCCAACATCATAGTCGGTGATGGAAAATGAATCAGTATCTATCTTTATCTTTGCTTAATTAATAGTTATCTTTTTATTTATCCATTTCCCAGAATTCCTCTAAATTTGTTGCTATAACTCTGTTTCCACAGGTGAGTTCTTGGGTGACATGGCTGATCTTAACAGCAGGATCCATGGAGGAAAAGAGGGAAGTTTTCTCCTACCTGGTCCATGTCGCTAAATGCTGTTGGAACATGGGAAACTACAACGGTGTGATGGAGTTCTTGGCTGGACTCAGGTCTGAAAGCACGCACTTAAAATGATACACTTTACATAGCACACACATACACATCTCACTTTTCAGCTTCTCTGTTTCCAGATCTCGCAAGGTACTGAAGATGTGGCAGTTCATGGACCAATCAGACATTGAGACCATGAGGAGCCTGAAGGACGCCATGGCTCAGCATGAGTCTTCTGCAGAATACAAGAAAGTGGTGACAAGAGCGCTTAATATCCCAGGATGCAAGGTTGAATGTTTATCCTTGTGTGATGAAGTTAATGGAAGAAACTATATTTCAGTAAGAGCCATAATGAGTTGTGTTTTAACTGTTTGACAGGTGGTACCGTTCTGTGGGGTTTTCCTGAAGGAACTCAGTGATGCACTGGATGGGACAGCAAGCATTATCAGCCTCAAACCTCCTTTGGATAACTCAGAGGACTCGATCGAGGTATATTAAGGAAGCTGCCATAAAATCATCCAGTAGAACTGACCAAAGCCATGAGACTCAGACATTCTTCTGCTCTGTGTTTTCTCTCTTTAGTTTGTGTCCGACTACAGCGGCCAGCACAACTTTTTGTCGCGTTCTGGCTCGGACGGTCTACATGTCCCAGAAAAAGAGGCTACTGTCAGCAACATCCTTCAAATAATCAGGTACAAGCCAAGCAGATTTATGGAAAAACAAGTCTGATCTTTTGTCTTTTACTGCTCTCTGAGTTTGCTGGACCTGTCACAGCTGTGTGTGCACCATTCAGACATTATTCATGTTTGGTTCTTTTCAGATCCTGTAACCGTAGTTTGGAGGCAGAGGATCCAGATGATGCATCCACCAGTCCTTCCTCTACTGGCCCTTCACTTTCATCCCGAAACAACTCATTCAGGGACCGCTGTCGTAATCAGTCAGTACTAATATCTTATTTCACATATGTTTTTTTTTTCAGTTGAAAAGATCTCTATCCTGCAGCACCTCTTAGCCGCAGCAAGTAAATCTATTTGGAAATGAAACTGCTAAGGAGAGAATGTTTTCTGTCAAGTGTCATGCGATTGCGCTTCCTTTGTTGGAAAATGTCAGTTTCCAAAAATAATTTCTCATTTTTTTCATGCATCAACAAAGTAAAAGTTCAATAATTCCTCTTTGCAGAAGTCAATCAACATTAGAATGGCTCTGGTCTCACCTCTAAAAAAAAATTCAACTTTTTATTTTTGACACAGAGTAGAGAGTTACTAAAAAAAGAGAGTTGTGATAGTATTTTTCTTTGATTTAAATAATAAAAGTAATAACAATGAGAAAGTGCTTTTAATTGAACAAAAACACTTCTGTCTTTTTCTCTTTCTTCATACCCACTCTGACTTTACTGATATTGTTCTGTTTCATGTTACAGTGTAGGCTGTCTTTCATAAACACCGGTACAAGATAATGGCTTTGTGCAGGAACACATTTGCAGATTGTTATTGTGATGAGGTGATGTTAGCGTAAACGTTGGTGTCAGAAAGAGAAAAGATAACAGGTTAGCTTCCTGTCAGAGCAGGAAGGAACAGAGCTCTGGTACTTTTCAACACGGTGCTGGCAGGTAACCTGGACACAGAAAACTTAATTTATTTCAAGCACAGCCTGTGGTGTTTGTATTGAGGAATCCTGGATGGTCGTCTGTGTTTCTAGACAGTTTTCTCTGAGGTTATTTCTATGTGAAAGCTCAGGATAAAAACTCCACATTGGAATGCAGATAAATATTATTTTTCTTAGTCAAAGAGGTTTAGGAATTCTTCCCTGTGTTCCCGATCTTCTCCATTGCTATCTTCTTTTTGCTGTTTATCTTCATCTTTCTGGGAAGCTGTGCAAAACCCTCTCTGTCTCCTTTTTTTAAATTAATTTCAAGCTTCTTCTCCCCTTCTCTCATCTTTTCTAGTTCACATTCATTTAGGACAGCAGCAGAACCAAGCCGTGTCCTGTAAGTGGTTAGAGGGTTTAAAGCATTTGGTGTTGATGCTTACATCATCGAGTTTGTGGTTTCTGTTTCAGTAGAAACTTGTCAAGTGGGGAGGGATGTGCAAGGACAAATGCATGATGCAAATTTGCATGTTCATCCATTATAATGAAGAAAAGAGTATGTTTAATTTTCACCAAATCATTGTGCGAAGTAACCTCACCTGATCACCTCACCAGCCATTGCAATTTGAATATAAAACCAAAATAGATCAATCAGTGTAATTGAAGATTTGATTTGACTCCAAACACTATATTTGCTTTAAGCACTTTCTCTTGCCTTTCTTTCTACATTCAGGTTTATGGTTGGGGACTTGTCAGATTCAGAAGGCGACCTGTCATCCGAGTCTTTAGTGAAAGAAGTAGAGTTCCAGGGGACTGAAGAGACACACAGAGCTTTCAGCCATGGCACGGAGCTCATTCCCTGGTGAGAAACGCAGACAAGCAACCACAATAATTTTTGCATTGTAGTTTCTCGACACATGATCATTGCGTAATGTATTTTCTTCACAAGGTACGTGTTGTCACTGCAGCCAGATGTTCACCAGTTTCTGCTACAGGGAGCCACAGTGATTCACTACGACCAAGACAACCACCTCACCGCTCGCTGCCTGCTACGACTGCAACCTGACAACACGACAATCACATGGGGTAATCAAGTGCAGAGAAAAAAGCATTTAACACAACGGCACAGCTTGTTATTTTAAATCAAGGTTTCTCATCTGCTTTGAATAAGATTTTGAAAAAAACAACTCCACTGAGCAGTTATACGCTCTGAACATGTTGTAAAAGTATGACTCTACAAGCAGCGCGCACCTTTGCTGTCACTTTTGCTGTTATACCTACAGGTTGTAAACTGGTTGTTAAAGTTCAATTTCCTGTTCCATTACAGCTTTTCAAACATGTCGTAAATGTCTACATTTATTGCAGGTAAGCCTCAGAGTGGGGGAGCATCTCCCTCAGAGCCACCTGTTGGGTTAGGACAGGCTGTTGTGGCAGGACTGACAGACGGACTACTGGACTTGGGAATTGTTAAGGTGTGTCAATTAGGAGAGTGACATTTAAAAGATCTAATTAAATGAGATAATGGGAATTGATGCTTATCTCTGTGGTGACAAAATCACATTTGTTTGGTTCACAGAGAGAAAAAAAACAGCATATCAACATAATTTGACCTGAAACCACTGTTGTGCTGGAAGATAATACACATATATTATTAACATGTATTATATTATTGACATGGTGATTTCTTTGTTTTGCAGGCTGTGTTCCTGGGTCATCAGGGAGTGGATGTCCATACTGTAAGTTTGCAGAACAAGCTGAGTCAGATGACAGTTGAGGAGAATGGTCTCAGCCTCCTGTACGGTCTCAGCACTACAGACAACAGGTTCGCACCACTAAACTTTACTAGAATCTACTTTCAAAACCACTTTTGGACAAAACTTTTCACCAGCAAATATTATGCTTTGTCTCCAAACATTTTCTTTAGACTTTTGCACTTTGTGGCCCCGAACCACACTGCCCAAATGCTCTATAAGGGCTTGTCTGAGTTGGTGAATGCAACCAGGAAATTAAAGAAGTTTCCTGACCAGAGGCTGCAGTGGCTGAGGAGGCAGTATGTCAGTTTGTATCAGGTAAAATCTGAGCCCTAGTGTTGTTCCTTTGTTTTCTGATTTAAAAAAAAACCCCTACCTTTATGTCACCAATCAATGTTATGTGAAGCTCTTCTCCTGCCTTGATTTAGTCCATTTTATTGAAACTGCACAAACTCAAACTTTGGGAAAAATTGGAATTTGAGATCATTTTAGAGTTGTTATATTTCCTTGATGCATAAAACAGGTAAAGACAACAATGCTGTATTTGTGTCTCCATAAGGAGGACGGCAGGTATGAGGGCCCTACACTGGCTCATGCCATTGAGCTTTTCGGTGGGCGCCGCTGGAACATGGGTATAGGAGGAGTGGACAAACCTGCAGCCCAGAAAAGCAGCCCTTTGAGCATCAATGAAAAAGTAAAGAAGAAAAAGAAGGTCCTTGTCAGGGTCAGTATATGAAAAGGTTTCTATTTTTACATTTTTCATTCAGCTGTCCTCAGTGCATTACAAAAACTGAAATCTAATCAAGTGTGAATGTCTTCTTTTGAGTAAAACCAAATGTGTTTATTAAACTTTATATGAGCCACATTCAACTAACAAGTCAAGAAACAAAACAGAAAGACAAGAAGGACACGAGTTATTTGTAAATCGTAAAATACAAAAAAAAAAGTTTTCTACTCGATTCAGGCATCATTTTTATTTTTAAAGTCTTAAAATAAGACTTTAATCTGGACTTGTCAGGTGTGGGTCATAATGGTTTTAATCTTATCTAAGACAAAAATAAGAAACAAGCGCTTGCTTATATTTCAGTTTTTGAAGGGCATAGCTCCACAAAGACTGTACTTATAATTTAAGTTTTGATCTAAGTTGTAAAAAACTTTCTGGTTCTCCTTAAATAAACATTTCATGGTGTCACATTAAGAACACTCGGCTCATGCCATGTGACTGAGACATTTTACAGTTTAGTCTTGATCTACATTTTGCCAGTTATTTTCTTCTTATCTATGTATGTGTGTAAAAATGTTGCACAGGGAGACAGCGGGGATGCAACCGATGATGAAATGGTTTCTAGAAAAACACGGAGCTGTAAGGAGGGACTGTATCGAAATGGGCCAGAGTCTGACAGCATCGACCAAGATGATCCAGGTTACTAAGTTTTCCAGATCTGGTCAAAAAAGTAATCTGTATTGTCCTTGCAAGATATCTAATTTATCATTTTGCTATTGTTCCTCTTCCTTGCCTCCATAGATGACAGCTTCCCTGGCCCCTTTTCCCTCTCATCAAATAAAAGCTCTGGACTGCTAGCTTCATCCTCTTCTTCCTCCTCTTCCTCAAGCATGGCAGGGACCAACCAGTCTCGTCCGCAGTCCTCTCCAGTTCTCTCTGGGAATGCAAAGTCACAGCCAGGGTAGGTTGTGTTCTCCTCACAAAGACTAGAGGTGACTCCTCAAGCTCAAACTAATATCCACTTTCTTCTTGTTCTTTGTTTCTCGTAGATCTTGGAACAGCAGGTCGTGGCATGGTCGAGGGAAAGGCTGTTTCAAAAGCTTCCAGAATCTCATGATGTCGGACAGCACAATGAGCTTTATTGAGTTTGTGGAGCTCTTCAAGTCATTTAGGTATCAACAAAAAAGTGTCCTTCATGTTCACAAGTTGTTATTTTTTTATTTTGTTTCCATATTTATGATACAGCAACGTGAAAATTGAATAAACCAGTGGTTCTCAACTTTTAACAACTCAGGGTCCATTTCTATTTTTCAAAATTTTTGGGACCCAGTTCCAATCCCATTAATACTGAGGTCATACAATGCCTCCTCAGAGCACATCTACTCAATCTGCCTTTCAGAGAACCTAGCAAGAAGCTGCTAGCCTCCTCGCTATCAGCCGGGTTGCCCTTACACAAACATTCTTTCTTTATGGGCTAGGTGCAATCATTTCATCCAGACTGACTGATTCATGGATCAAACACATTTTCTATCAGTATCAGGTATTCACTGGTGGTTTGAAGCAGTGAGGTTTAATTACAGACATTCTGTTCGTTGTGTCTAGCAGGTCACTCCCTCTTGTTACATAAGTATTGTTCGTGTATCAGCAGCAGTGGAGACGGTGCTGATAAAATAAATTCTTCCATTCCAAGCACATTTCCAAAGGATTCCCTTCTCTATTATGGTCAGCTTCTGTAATAATTTTCTCTGTCAAATAAAAGGAAACTATGTTTTGTCTTGATAAGTAATGGATTATTCTCATACCAGTCTCAGTCCTCCCACATTTCTTAGATTGCAGCACATCATCTCATGGGCTGCACTCCAGTTTCCTGTTGGATTCCACACGTCTTGGCTAATAAAATACAAGAAAAATTGAGCAACAATACTTCACCTGATCAGCTATTAAACTTCCTATTTTTCCTAAAGAGGTTTTGTATGAATACATTTAGATGGATCAGATTTAAAGTTTTAGGACCAAAACAACATCATATTTGGCTTGTTGACTGTTATGCCTGTCAAGGTTTCCCTGCATGTAAAATGCAAATGTATAGATATCTGTGCCTGCAATCTTACCTTTGATTAAAACGCAATAACATCTTCGCTGGCTTAAATGTAACTGAATTCGACCTTGTTTGTTTCCTCTGCAGCATTCGAAGCAGGAAGGACTTAAAGGAGTTGTTTGACACCTTTGCTGTCCACTGCAGTCGATCAGGTCCAGAGTCTGCTCCTCTTTACACCAACCTAAGCATAGATGACAAAGACACAGGGCTGCAGCCTGACCTTGGTAAAAATACACTGAAACTCTCATAATCATAAGCAGTTATCAGTCAAAATCATGCTCATAAACACCACATTGTCCTCCTTCCTTCCTCCTCTGTTAGACTTATTAACTCGCAACGGTTCCGACCTCGGCCTGTTTATCCGGACAAGGCAGCAGATGTCTGACAACCAAAAACAGATCTCAGACGCAATCGCAGCAGCCAGCATTGTGACTAATGGGACTGGGGTGGAAAACTCTTCCTTAGGTGTGCTGGGCTTGGCTATTCCTCAACTAAACGACTTCCTGGTCAACTGTCAGAGGGAGCACCTCAGCTATGATGAAATTCTCAGCATTATCCAGGTAAGAAAATAAAGCACAGATAAAATCAATGACTTTTAATAAGGAATGGTGGAGGAAATGTTTCGATAATATTGTTTTTATTGCAATTTGCAGAAATTCGAGCCCTCATCCAGCATGAGACAAATGGGTTGGATGTCATTTGAAGGTTTTGCTAGGTAAAGTAAAACTTCAAGCTATTTAGTAGCTAATTTGTTGAAATGTGTGATCGGACAATTTTACTTTAATCTATCCATTCCTCTCTCCTGAATAGGTTTCTTATGGATAAGGAGAACTTTGCCTCCCGCATTGAGGAATCTCAGATGAACCCAGAAGAGCTGCAGTATCCTCTGTCCTACTACTACATCGAGTCTTCTCATAACACTTACCTGACAGGTCATCAGCTCAAAGGAGAGTCCTCTGTGGAGCTTTACAGTCAGGTAACCCAGCTGTTTACATTTTTAACTCCAATGCCTTTTTAACACAGTATTTTAAAACATTTTTAGCTTTATTTTACTGTTAGATAATTAATTCTATATTTTTAGGTGCTGCTACAAGGCTGCAGGAGCGTGGAGCTGGACTGCTGGGATGGAGATGATGGCATGCCAGTTATTTATCACGGACACACGCTCACAACTAAGATTCCCTTTAAGGTCAGCAGTAAAAATAGTGTAATTGAAAGAACACATCTCCTTCGACCAAATAAAATCTTAGTTGGCCCTATCAAGTGCAGAATAGTTTCATAACAAAGCCACATTGATAGAAAAACTCTATCAAAGCAAACATTCTTTGTTTGTACAATCCCAATACAAAACATGTAATCTCACTGTTGTATACTTTAAATGAAAAAAAAAAAGTTTAGGCATGAATTTTTTTCTCTGTAAACCAAACAAATGTGATTTTGTCACCACAGAGATAAGCATCAATTCCCATTATCTCATTTAATTAGATCTTTTAAATGCCACTCTCCTAATTGATGCGGCCTCTGTGGGCTGTTTTTGCTAATCTAATTGGTTTGAAGAAAGATGAATCGATTGCAATTTGACTTGAAATTGCCACCCCTAAGATTTGAATCTCTCCCATGATCCTGCAGGATGTGGTGGAAGCTGTCAACCGCTCTGCATTTGTCAATTCAGACATGCCGGTCATCCTGTCCATAGAGAACCACTGCTCTTTGCCACAGCAACGAAAGATGGCTGAAATCTTTAAGGTATGATGCCAGCTTTGTGTTTTCATGTTGTTGATGCAGTCAGCTTTTGGCTGATGTTATTAGTAAGGCATCTGTAAATAAATCTCCGTGGTCGTCATTTTACTGCCCTCGTGGGTTTTCCTTTAAAGCATTTGAAGTCTGGACCCTACTTTAAATTAAGGACTAACCACTATTATTGACTTAGAATCAGAAAATTACTTGTACTTTTCACTTAAAAGTAGGACAAATTTACTTTATTGTTCTTGAAGTAGCTTTTAGAGCAAGGGTATTACTCCTTTCGGCTCAGATATCCTCTTCTTCTGTTGGCATTTGAACTCTCAACCTCCTGCCTGCTATTCTGATCTTGAGGCTACAATTTTCCCTTTCTTCTTCTTTTTTGAGACATACTCCCAAAGACCAAAATATCTGGGCACACCAGACACATCATGGAATATCATCTTGCTTTTATGTAACAAAACTTCCCTGCGTCCTCTCCTCCCTGGAGACTGACTTCTTCTGTGCAGCCCGATAAAGGAAAGTCTTTCATGTTCAAATGGCTCCATCCCTCCAGCCAGCTTATGTCACCACAGGCTTGTTTATCTGAAAAGTTGTTTTGTGCTGATAAAAGCTCTTTGATTCACCTCTCCTCCTTTCAGTAGACATTCTGTTCACATTATCTGACATGATTTGTTGATGTCTGTGCATCATTTGTCATTTTCTTTTTTGATTCATCAGACGGTGTGCGGGGACCGTCTGGTGACGCGCTTCCTCTTTGAAAGTGACTTCAGCGATGACCCTCACCTGCCATCGCCGCTGCAGCTGCGAGGGAGAATCCTCCTCAAGAACAAGAAGCTGAAAGCTCACCAGGCGCCCGTAGACATCCTCAAACAGAAGGTTAAGGAGAAAGAGGCACTTTCTTCACACGTTTACAACAATCCATAATTTATATGTTGTCATTAGCGATCCTTTAAATTGCTTTTCAGGTAGCATCAGCTCATGCAGTATTCAACACTTTGCTTTCACACATGAATAAAAGATGCTAATGGGCTGAAATGCAAACAAATTTTCACACAGTTTATGACACAGGAAGAATGTGCCTCTGTACAAACACGACAGATTCATGGGCGTTAGGAGACTCTGTGATACATCAGTATCAGTACAGAGCACATGTAAGTATTTTTTCCACTGTATATTTATTTAACACAAACATGTACTTTTCTTTAACCCTTTCCTAGGCTCATCAGCTAGCCCACATGCAGGCCCAGGCCAGTAATGGGTCACCAGGCGTTACCTCACCAAGCAACCCCACCAATGAGGAAGAAGACGAGGAAGAGGACGAGTATGACTATGACTATGAGTCACTTTCAGATGGTAAGGTTTTAATCAAAACAGCTCTAAAAGACTCTAAAGTTGACTCTACAATATTCCCATGAAAAATCCAGAAATACCCTTGAATCACTTCTTTCTTTCCAGACTTTATTCTTTCCCCCTGTTTTTAACACTTAAGTCTCTCTTTGTTTACTCTTTATTCTCACCCTTTGTCTTTCCTGATTTTTCTTCCCACCTTTTTTCTACTTAGCTGATGTCCTCACAGCCTCTACTGCCTCGTATGGCCTTGAAGGTAAATGCCTGGCTCTCTCCATGTGCCAGTGTTTCCATCTGCTTTTGTTTTACCATGGTATTAAATGCTTCTTAGGAGAAAACTTAGAAGTATCTTTAATTGGATATTGTAATTATTGATTTCACAACAAAGCCTCTACCACAGCAGAATGAACAGATAGGAAACACTGGTGTGTAGACGTGCACAAGTAATCTGGGTTGTTGCTGTAAATTGACTCCTGTATGTGCCTGCAAACTACAAAAAGCTACAAGCTTTCTTCGAATAGTAAACATAAGGATATGTCCTGCTGTTTTTATTAGCTTGGTGACTTGTGAGAAGATCAGACTTATCCATTGCAATTCCAAATCTGTGGTTATGGGTGACAGGTTTACCTGAGGACTCCTGGTAAAAGACTGCCAACTGAAGTAATTTAATTTGGAAAATCGTTAAACAACAATACGCGCTCACATCATTGTTGTGTTCTCTAAAAATGGTTATGAGCCTAGGGACGTATCAAAAAAAAAAGAGGGAGGGTAGAAGAAAGAAACCAAGGGAAAGAAGAAGGTGAGGAGTTTATTTACATAATGAGGAAAAATGAAACAACTTCAAACAAGCCTCTGTCAAACCCAACAAAAATAAGTGGAACTAACCCACAAAAACACTGCTAGCTAAATAAAATGAACCCCAGAGAAACACTTGAACCTCAAATAAAAGACCTTGAGGAAACATGTTCCCTCCACTCAAGGAGTGACAGAGCCGAAGGCCCCCTTGTACTTACCGTCTTCTTTCCCCAACTCGAAGAACGAAGAGTAAGGTTTCTTTAAAAACAGAGATAAAGTTTATGTTGGATGGTTACACTAACTTTGTGTAGATTTTCAAATGGCTATGCATTCGTATGTTGTTAAAATCCCTGGAAAATTATGTTTTCTAAAGACAACACACACCTGTTGAAATGATGAGGTCATTGCATGAGGATCTTCTTACTGGTCAATGGCCTCAAACACTTGAGTTTTCCCATTGTTTTGGCCCTGATATGCCTGCATATGACTTTTGAAGTGGATGCTGAAATGACACCAGTGCAAAAAAAAATCATTTTTTGAGCTGTAAATCATGGAAAAACAAGTATGGGGTAACAGATGGACAACATAAACAATGCACAATATCCTGTCTTTAAAGACACCTGCTCCTTATTGCCAATAAGGAGCAGATGTAGCCAATCAACAGACTCAGAGCTACTTAGAGCTGCACCTGTAGGTAGAATGCATCTGTCAGTTGTACAAATGGAAAACACGCATGCTTGTGATGCATAAGTAAGTAACCTTTTATATGCTTGATAAGGGTGAAATAGGCACATTTAGCGCTTATAAAGAACAAACTAATAGTTTGTAAAACCTAGATTTTGTTTCATTGCTGTTTTATTCATACAATCTCAATGAACGAAGGAGGTATATCTAGCTTCAGCGTTGTTTTATTTCTGTCGGTGCGAAGGGCGATGACTTTCTTTATCAGTATTCACACTATGTGTTCATCATCTACTTTCATTCCATTTAAAATTCCATCTGCCTGAATGCTTTGTAGGAGTTACATCAAAGTTTCGAGTTAGCTTTTGTCCTGTTTGTGAATTGCCAGCTTGTTTGATGCTCTTTCTGATACATCCTTCTCAACAGTCTTGCTGTATCCATCTACTTTATGAGTTGTGCAAAAAAGAAAAAATCAACCACTCCATTTATGTTGGTGTCAATTCTTAGCTGTCTTCATGATTCCTCGTCCTACCATAGACACATCACCCACCCCTATTTCCCCCCTCCATACGGTATTTGTATACTGTGACCTCGCCAGTGGCTGGGCAGGCTCATCAGGGAAACAAAACAAAGCCATCTGGTTTCTCAGGCCCCACGCTGCCCCAGCACTAAACAACAGACCAGGGGAAACTACCCTTCCTCGGTCCCAGACCCTGAACTGCTCTCCCTGAATCCCCCTGCCCTCTAATAGTCCCTGCCAGTGAAGTTACCGCTCACAGAACTTTCATAAACTCTTCTTCCCATGATCTACACCTCATAGAGTGGCATCATCTTTTAAGAAAGGAGATGTATCCTTGTGCCCCAGTTCACACAAACAAATAAAAAACCAAGCAGCGCCGTCATGTCCCAGTTAAATGAAGGACCCTTTTGCCTGCTGTAGCTCAGACTCCTTATGACTAACTGCTGACACTCGGGTCAAAGCCGTTTGGAGGGGAGTGATTCCGGGAGTCTGTGGCCAAACAACTCTGCTGTGATTAGAGCTTCTACATTTTTTAACTGATATGTTTAGTCAAAAAAGTTTTTGGCTGGGATGAACTTGTGGGAGTAAGGATAGACCTCCCTACATTTACTCCCATTGACAGTAAAAAGACACCGAGTTTAAATGAGGTTTGGTGAGCTGCTGCTTGGAAATTTGCTCAGTGGATGTGCAAGGAATGTTAAAGAAAATGTAGAGGCACTTTCTCTTTTAACAAGGTTGTCATTGACAGTATGTGGATGTATTGCACCATAATGCACACTGATCAACTTGTTAAATTTCAGTTATGTAAGAGTTATAGGGCTTGTAGAATATGTTTTGAAAATTGATTAGTATCAAGAGCAGGTACCCTCTTGTATGTATATTTTAAACTGTATTTAATATTAAACTGGGCCTAGTACCATTTCTTTGTCGTTATTGTGCATTCAGTATAAAGCTATTCTGGGGAACCTTACAGAGCCAGTATGAAACATGCAGCTGCATGATTGGTAGAGCAGTGAGAGAGGCGGGTCTTCCTCTGTCTTGAGGAGCCAGAAATGAATGTAGAGTGAACCTGTGCACGGCTGTGTTGCTAATTGTGTTCGTTTCTGACTAAATGATAAGAAATTTGGCCCATGTATACATTGATGTGTTCTCAAACAAAACAACATGAGTAAAAATAGAAGTATTTGAGAACAAATATTTGAAAATTTAAAAAATGAATTGCCTTATCGATCAAAAATGTCACAGGGCCCTTGCAGTACCTCCACAGACCTACGAGGGGCTGCGGACACCCTGTTGAAGACCTCTGCTTTAAACACTTAAACTGCTTGCTTGATGACAGCTAAACACTCCGCCTTTCTCGACTCAAAATTTTTTATTACAAAAATATTGCTAAATGCTAAGTTTAGTATTTGCCGTACAGTGTCATTGAAGTAATAACACTGGTAAAGACACTGCATATCAGCTCTCACTCACTCCACTGTAAAAAATGAAATTCAAAAAAGTGTTAATATCTGAACAAGGACTTATCAGATGGCTATGCCTAATATCAAGTTTGATAAGTAATTTTTAATTGAAATTACAGAAACGCACGTTTAAATTTTTTTTTTTTTTGCTGTGACTGTGATGTTTTGTAAACTTAAATTTGGAGTCATGATCTGTAGATTACGTCTCCTTGAATGGTGGTATTTGTGGGAGGGAGCTGATATAGGTTTTTTAACCTGTTGCAACAAGAACAATCAAACTCGAGCTGCAGCCTCTTTCCTGTTTGCACCTCATCAATGCATTAGTGTTTTTTTTTGCATTTTGTCTAACATTTTATTTAGCATTGATGTTCTTTACTGTTTTTCATTCACAGACAACATCCTGGAAGACAAGCCAGAGGGAAAGAGCTCAGCAGACAAAGAAGAGCAACCAGTTGATGAAATACCAAAGAGGATGAAGAAGTCGGATAGCACCACACAGAGCAAAGGAAAGGTAAGACATCATGAGTGAATATTTATAAGATGCACAATGCATAGACTATGTAAGATACTGCCATGAGGGGAGAAAAACAACAAAAAAGAGGTACAAATATTTTTATGTGAGAAAATAAAACGCTTCAGCTGCTATAAATGTACATTTTCATCCTACCATAAAAATGAGTTTTCCTCCTTCACTGTCTTCCTGCATGCTAGGTGTTTGACATGGAGCTTGGTGAGGAGTTTTATCTTCCTCAGAACAAGAAGGAAAGTCGACAGATTGCCCAGGAGCTGTCCGACCTCATCATCTACTGTCAGGCTGTCAAATTCCCTGGTGAGGATTTTCTACATTCTCCCCTTAGTCCTTCATTCAGATTTTCTCTCTGGAAAAAATATCTTCAACTCTCTGTTGTTCTGAAACCACTCTAATCCACACCCGAGGTCAAACTTCTTCCAATGTTTTCTTTTCTTTTTTTTTTTTTTTTTCATTGATGGACATTCAATACCTCACTGTTGCACTCTGTTCCTCTCCCACACTGGACACCCACTAAGATGAAGATTCTTTTTGTTCCCTAAGGGAAAGATATAATTCATCCCCAAGTTGTCCTCCTGTTTCTTTTGTACCCCATAAGAATTCTCATAATGTCTCTATACTCTGCTTTCTTTTCTTTTTTCTGCATTTATCTCAAATGTTTCCTTTCTATCCCTTAAATATTCCTCTCTAATCTTGTTTGTAGCTTTCTTGCTCCTCTCTGTTTTGTGTGACATTTGCTCTTGTAAACCTGTCTGTTTTTCCTCAGCTATTTTTATTTGTGTA
Organism: Thalassoma bifasciatum; assembly: GCA_008086565.1. NCBI lineage: Eukaryota > Metazoa > Chordata > Actinopteri > Labriformes > Labridae > Thalassoma > Thalassoma bifasciatum. Next base: position 21,093 of record RPOG01000444.1, read on the forward strand.
CTGTTTCCAGGGACAGCAGGCCAGTCACTGCTGCTGGTTGTCTGAAGTGGATGGAGACTAACTAAACTAGGACAAAAATATTCCTTTAAAAAAATCACCATTCAGAAAAATGAATGGCACATTATTTAATACTGGATGGATTTTAAAAAGGGGACAATAATCTGACATCAGCGATTGAGCTCTGATTGGTGTCTGGCTGGGAAAAGACCAACTTCCTCATTATAACAGAAAGCCACCGCATTTAGAGAAAATGAGTTCTGGATTTTGAGAAACAAATTGAGAAGGATGCTGATGTAATGAGTGTGCTGTCTCCAGTCTGTCTGTGTCACATTATTGACCACTTTTCTTCGTCTGCCTCCTGTGTGTGTTTGTGTGTGTGTGTGTGAACACAGGCCTGTCCACGCTGTCTCCGGCCGGCTCTGGCAGAGGGAAGGACCGTGGAAAGAGCAGGAAGTCCATATTTGGCAATGCCCCGGCTCGCTGTAACACAACTGGGGAGGTAGTGACCCAGGGCCGCACCCCTGGGAAAGGTAACAGATGTAGTTTTGCTCCATTTGTGATTTTCTAGGATGTGGATAACAGCAAAATGCTCAATTCCAAAGAATATTTTGAAGTACGTTTAAAGGTGAAGTACAGAATCTGGACCAGCACAAGATTGAATCAATTGAAATTCAGCTGTTTGTTGCATAAACTAAAGATTCTTTTTACTTATTTTAAAAAGTTCATGATCACGTATGAGCCAGTTGAAACCTCGAGTTTAAAAAATAATTAGAATTCAAAGGCAACAACATCAAAACAGTTCAAAAAACATAGCCTGAAACCACACTTCTAAACTCAGTGTGTTCATAACTTCTGTGAAGAATATGACAAAATAATGTATCTGTGCCCTCAAATTCAAAAGCTGACCAAGAAACTGATTTTATGGCCTTTCAAATGTGTCTCTCCCTCTGTTCTTCCTCTAGGTGGCGCTGAGCGGTTAAGCTGGGAGGAACAGCAGACGTCCCCCATCCTAAACCCCCCCACCTCTCTAAGCGCCATCATCCGCACGCCCAAGTGCTACCACATCTCCTCCGTCAACGAGAACGCTGCCAAGCGACTGTGCCGTCGTTACTCGCAGAAGCTGATCCAGCACACGGTGTGCCAGCTGCTGAGGACTTACCCAGCAGCCACCAGGATCGACTCCACCAACCCGAACCCTCTGCTCTTCTGGCTGCACGGGATACAGCTGGTGGCGCTCAACTACCAGACTGATGGTGAGTGCAGTGTGGTGAAATTATGATGAAGAATTTCCAATTTTCATGGTTTTGAAAGTTTTTGATCCGTGAAAAGAAGAAGTTTTAACTGTATTAGTATTTCTGACATTACTCCCCAGACCTGCCCATGCAGTTGAATACAGCTCTGTTTGAGGCCAACGGCGGCTGTGGCTACGTCCTGAAGCCTCCTGTGCTTTGGGATCGCAGCTGTCCGCTCTATCAGCAGTTTTGTCCCATGGAGAGAGACGTGGAGAAAATGAGCCCTGCAGTCTACTCTCTTACTGTGAGTATGAAAGACAAATGCAGAAGGAGGAAGACCTGTTAGAAAAACTACTTTGACCCAAATTTTCTCTTCACTTTCATCCTAATGTAGTTGGATTGCACCTTTATTGTAGTCTAAATAACAAATACTTGCAAGCTGAGAAAATTTGATACTTTTAGAAGATGCTATCTGTCCACTTGTAGATTTAAAGAAGAGAAAAGAAAGACATTTCTTTAGTCTGTACTTTCCTGTTTAACAGACCTGCACAGACATAAGCTAAATCATGATCTAATTCTTTAAGGCACTTAATTCAGCTGCAAGTTGTGTTTGGACAGTTTTATTGATTTTATTTTAAAGAATTTGCTTTCATTATTTGACAGTCATGGAGGCCACCCAGTTAAATTTTAACAGCACTGAATAATAACAGAACCTCATAAAAGTTTCCATATAAATCATCTCTCTGTCAGTGCGGACTTTACTGTACTGACTCTGTGCGAGAATTAATGCTGCCATCAAAGGTTTTCATGGATCTTCATGTGTTTTAACTAATTGGAGTGTTAACTTCAAGAATTAGACATTTTGGTTGCACAAGAAATCAAACTAATGAAGAAAGAAAGTATTTCCAACTTTCCCCAGAAGCCTCTCATTGTAAGTCTATCTTCTGTTGAAATGAAGGTTTGTGGGTTTTCTTCAGGTATGCCATTAAGGCCTGTGAGTCATTAATATCCTTGTTTATGGAGGAAAGCAACAAATAATCCACTATTGTTAATATTTCTGCATTTGTTTATCGTCTTACATTCATAATCATCTGCTAGATTTGGTTTCCTGCTCCAAAACTCCACACGCAACATGAGCGCAGGTCTGTTAAAGCCATCAGTATGAACAGATGGATGATCTCACACTTATAAAACCTGTGTGAGTGAACATAGAGAAAGACTGGAAGAGATTGTAATGGAGTCTGTGATGGCAGGTCAGAGTGACCTAACTCAGATATTTATGCTCTTTTCATGCTTTAAATAAAAAAGGCTTTAATTTCTGAAAGTAGACCTTGTAAAAACAATCTTAGCCGTGAGTGTTTTTCTCCCAGGTTGTCTCCGGGCAGAACGTTTGTCCTGGTAACAGTGCAGGCAGCCCCTGTCTGGAAGTGGACGTTCTGGGCATGCCCATCGACAGCTGCCACTTCCGTACCAAGCCCATTCACCGCAACACCCTCAACCCCATGTGGAGCGAGCACTTTACATTCAGCGTGCACTGTGAGGACATGTGCTTCCTGCGCTTTGCTGTTGTGGAGAACAACAGCTCTCAGACAACAGCTCAGAGGACTCTGCCTCTGAAAGCCCTGAAACAAGGTTTGAGCCCCAGACAAACCCTTAACACCTGAGGTGGAATCATAGTAAAAACAAAGTATTTTTTCATCAGTTTATTCAAACGAAGATTATATGTCTTATGTGCTATTCCAGGTTATAGACATGTCCAGTTGAGGACACAACATAATGAACCACTGGAGGTTTCGAGCCTGTTTATCTTTAGTCGCAGGACAGAGGAAAGTCCTACAGGGGGCGCTACACCCTCATCAATGGTAAGACATGTCCTCCTAAATCTAAGAAAAAGATATCTCACTGAAGTGAAACATTAAAAACAAACCTACCATAAACTGTTTGACTGCAAAGATTAAGCTTAACCACAGTATTATACGCAAGAAAAAGCAGATATCACGTTTGTGTAGGCCTACATGAAATCCCAGCAGAACAAACTCTAGTCCTGGTTAAGAAATTTAACCCTTCTTCTTGGGCAGTTAACTCTGGGACATTATTTGTCAATTAATTAGTTATTATTATTTTTATTATTTTGCATATTTGTCATGGACATCTGGCATTGTGACTTAATATTGATGTTAAAAATATGGGGAAGCATAATACCACCCTCTAGAGTCCATAAACAGACTTTTCCACCACTATCTAGGAAGAATACTAAACATGATTACTCCTCCTGCTCTCTCTTTAGTTGTTCAGCTCAGAAGAGAAACATGCGTCACAGCAGCAGAAGGTGACAGTGTACGGAGCGCCCGGTCCTGAGCCCTTCACTGTGTTCAGTGTCACAGAGCAGACAACAGCCAAACAGCTGCTGGACACGGTTAGTAGACATGAGGATTCATTCAACGCTGTAGTTACACCCTCCACGCTGTCCCACATGCACTGAGATTTCAGTTTATCCCTTCGTCTAACATGATTTCTCCTCTCACTCCGACCACAGATCTTGGAGGGAAACCTCTCAGAGTACTTCCTGTGCGAGGAAAGGATTCCTCTTTTGAAAGAGCGCAGCGAAGTCAAGCGCAGTGCTCAGCAGCGTCCTCTGGCACCTGAGGAGGAGGTGGTGAGGCTGATTGCCAGCTGGAACACTGAGGAGGGATATGTGGGGAGGATCTGCCTCAAAACCAGAGAGGAGGTACTCGACACAAACACACACAGCACAGACTCATAGGAATATAACCTTCGGACTCTTCCAGACAGTAAAGTCCAACACTAAACAGGCACTTTTTTGTGTATGTCTCAGGCAATGGCTCTCCCGTGTGGCTTTATACTGTAAATTGATTTCCTCTCGAATTCAGCTCAATATTTTGAATGACTCTTTTTTTTAGTTCTTGCAGAGCCTAAATGAGAAGAACACAGTGCTTGAGGGGGAAGAGGAGGTGACTATTGGAGGAAGAGAAGGAGCAGCAGCAGCAGCAGAGGACGATATGTTCTTTGTTCAGGTCCATGAAGTTTCACCTGAACAGCCTCACACTGTGATCAAGGCTCCACGCTACAGCACAGCACAGGACATCATACAACAGGTGAGGATCATCTAAACATGAATCTGTTTGTGCTGATCTTTACACATCCTTTAAGTCACAGACCCTGATTCTTCCATCCTCTGTCTCTGCCCAGACTTTGTCAAAGGCCAAGTACTCCTGCAGTATCCTGTCCAACCCCAACCCATGTGACTACGCCTTGATGGAGGAAGTGATGAAGGACGCTGGCACTAAGAAATCCTCCACTGCCAAGCCCATGCAGCGTGTGCTGCTTGATCACGAGTGTGTCTATCAAGCTCAGAGCCGCTGGCGGGGTGCGGGGAAGTTCATTCTAAAACTCAAAGAGCAGGTAGCACGAAACATTGTGATTGATTTCTACTGATCAAAACTTTTAGATTTCTTTGCTACACATTTTGTTTTTTTATGTTGAATAAAAAAAACTCTGCATGGCGTTACCTTTTTTATCAGCATGATCGTATAATACATTGATTTTAAACTGCTTTCACTAACTTCTGAACTAAAAATGTACTACACTCTACATGCAAGTCTTGTGATTGTGGGTTTTGTTCATTCATCTCTGTGTTTTCCTATTGTGCTTTTAATGTGCATATAGATTTATTTCTGCAACCTATTAAGTGTTTGTTTGCCACAAAATATGTTATTTATAAACCTTGATTTTATTTCTTAAGTATTTTGTGCCGAGTTCTGTACATGAACCCCTTTTTAAACTATCTGCCTCATTTAATAAAGATTATAACAATTTTTATTTTCTCCTCTTTCTTTTTTTTAAGAAAGCAACTATGAAATGCCAAAATAATCAACAAAAATAAACAACATTTGAAAAAGGAGGAGACATTAAAGATGTGTTAGTTTCAGTTAACTGTCAAGTTAAAGTTTTGTTAAAGTTAGTTCATTTTCTGCTCCTAGGTGTTGCGGGAAGACAAAAGGAAAGTTATGTCCTTTGCCAGTGAGCTAAAGAAGCTGACAAGTCGCAGTCGCAGCATGACCACTGGCAGCGCTGGGGGAGTGGACGGACCCGCCCAGAGTAAGGATGAGCGAGCTGCATGCTGTGTGGCTCTGACTGAGCTCCAGGAGTGAGGCTCACACTCTGCCTGGTGTCTGTGCATGGAAAGGCAATAGAGGTACTGTAAGTTGTCTCTAACAGCTAACACCAAAACACACTAGATGGTGCCTGTCAGTCATTTCAAACACATGCACTGAAAACAGCTCAACATCTTTGTGTGCCACTTTTTAATATTTAGTTATGCAAGCAAAAAATATGTTGGAGTGACATATGGAGAGGAGTCATTTCAATTCAGCAATGAACTAGATGAGAAGGATGCTGTTGAAGATTTCATCAAGATCTAGTTATGCATGAAACTCATTCATGTTCTCACAACTGTCGCTGAGTTTGTCTGTTTTTTTGTCTGAATTGAGGTTTATTTCAACAAATTTAGCACCCTAACCTTCTTCTTTACCCTCACTGACAAATCTAAAAACCCTCAACTCATATTCACTAATGATAAGTATTTATTTATTTGTATAAGTCCTCAATTTGGCTCCCTTTTTGTAGAACAGTGGCCCCTTAACAGATACTAAAACCACAATAGCTGGAATGATTTGTAGTAATGTTTGATTGGCTCTACAATCCCTCTGAAAATGGTGAAATGAATCAATAAAATATTTGAAGAATGTTATGTGTTTTATATGTTAAAATGGATCAGTAAAAATATTTTTGAAATTGTCAGCATTGACATCCAAAAAGCTTATGCAAACTGAGGTTGAATCTTGAAAATATTTATGCAAAAGTAATTAGTACTTGAAGTATTTTTTTGGAAATTTAAATAGAAGTTTGAAAAAAATCTTGAAAAGTTCAAAATCATTTAATGGAATTTTTCAAAAACAACATCAAAATTGAGTCAAAACTTGTCAATGATGTTTGGAGTTGTCAACAACTCTCATATTAAGCTTTTGAATTTTAATTTGATTTTTTATCTGTACTGACTATTATACAAATTCAATAAATATGAAAGAATTTAAATTAAACTCATTACTTTTCTAACGTCTATGAAACTTTGAGAAGCTGAATACACAGTGAGTGACAAATTAACACCTAAATGAATTATCGGTATTTATCCTTGGAAATCTTTTAAGTGTTTGAGGTTTTTACACAAATATAAACTAAATTTAAAGATTTTTTTACTGTCATTTGAATTGCAGTGACTTTCAAGAATTCTCAAACACTTATCATGTGGATTTTTGTCAATTTCAACCTGGGACTTTTGGGGACTGGATTTTGGAAAATCTTCCTATCTTCATTTCAGTTTTTTTGTCTTTTAATACAACACTCATTGAAAAACTGAATATATTTTTGACAGCTTTATTTTTTAGAAACAATTCAAAACTTTATATGATGCTGAAGTGGATTCTGAGACTTTTAAGATATTTTCCCCAGAAGGACTCTTCTCTTCTCTTCAAGGGTTTTCAAAATAAATCGATTACATGAGCTGACCTCATAATCACTTTCAGGAATCTTTTTGGGAGTTTTTATCACAATATTCCCCAAAGTTTGGGAGCTTTTGACTGAAAATTTGGCAACTCTTGGAAAATTGTGGAATTGTTCTTTGAAAGTAAAATAAATGAGATTATTTCTGAGGAAAGCTCCATGAAAGGTTGTGGGTATGCAGGCAGTTAGAATGTCCAAACTGAAAAAAAAGTCTTTCAGAATTTTAAAAACTTAATGGAAGCTTTAGGAAACACAAATATAGGCACTTACTGAATGTTGTAAATATTATAGATGCATTATATTGAGCAACATGTTTATTCTTAATCCAAAAGTTTTCCTTTCTGTGCAGGCTATCTGGCTGCTGCTGCAGGTCTGAAGGCGTGGGTTGCAGAGGGCAGAGTTGGGTCTGGAAGGCTGCTACAGGCGTCCTCCTCCTCCTCTTCTTCATCCTCTTTATTCAGGGGCCAAAACCAACCTGCCAGCCTCCCCACCTCCTCCTCTCTGACCCCTCTGACCTGGAAGCTCCACCTCCTCAGGAACTGGAAGATCCACAAATGAAACCCAGAGAAGAAAAACTTGGTACTTTTCTTCTGAAACTTGGAGGTGTCTCTGGCACACTGCGGAGGAAACACTCCTGAGGGGGTCCGTTCCTGATGGCTGAGCTCAGCCCCTTTGCTCAGTTGAATGTCAGTGGATTATAAAAATTTCTTGATTGTAAGACCCACTGGACGTTACCTTAGAGCAGTGATGGTCGAAGTGGGCAGGTAGCTGTGGAACCTTATTGGTGAATTGGTTGTAGTTCATAGGACCCGAGGCAGCTGCTGTGTTGTATTGTAGTCGTTAGGTTTGTGATCAGGGACACAAATCAGTCTCTATTGATAGAAAAGAGCGATGAGTTAGAAAAAAGGACACCGCCCTGAATTTTGCCTGTAGGTGTGCCAGTATCATTTCCATCTTCCACTAATTACACTTTGTAATAAGTAATATAGCAGCAGAGTTGCAGTGCAGCAAACGAAAACTCAGATGAGACTTTATTGCAAATCTGCATGTATGTCAATACCCTGTCTCTGAGATACAGATTCACTGAGACAACTAACAAAAAGAACTGACTTTTACCTTACATTCGAAGAGGGAGATCTGCTCACAGGAGAGGAAGGAAAGCTATATTAAGATGAGTGTGGTGAGAAACAGTCTTCTCTCTTTCTCAGGGAGGGGCTCATTAGGCTGAGGGCATTGTGAAGGAGGCTGACAAGCTGGCTTGTTTGGTTCTTTTCTTTTTGCTGTTTTCCAGTTTCACAGTACTGTAAGTTTTAGGGCAGTGAGGAAACAATATTCTGATTTATTACACTATTATCTCTGCCCCAAGGATGGCACACATGAGCAGCATTCAAAGAACAGATGCACGAATGCCATAACTTCACAACAATATTGCAGCATTTCTCTAATTTTCTGGTTATTTTGAGCTAAATGAGGACCACAGGCTGCTTGTATCACAAAGGGAGTTAGTTCCCTTATCATTAAAAAAATAATACTAAAACTGATCTTGCTTTGAAAGCTTTTAAAATGACTTGGTCAAAACTCCAACACAATGCTACATATTTTTAGTCACCTTCATGGAGGATTGTGGAGAGATTGAGACCCTTTGGTTAATTTTTTATTTATTTATATTTTCTTTTTGTGGAGCATTGATTCCTTACAGCTCTTAAATCTTTTTTGGGGAAACACGACTAAGTCTTCTTTAAACCACATTTTGCACTTTTTTCTTTCCCCTTTTGCTGACCTTTTTGTTTTAGTGCCACGCAACTAAATATTTAATTGTTATGTCATGGTAATTACCATGTTCTTTACCTTGCCAACCTGTTTATGAATTAGGTTTCAAACAAAGGTACAAGTTTGTTTCTCAATTGGTAAGGTTTTTTTAAAAAAACCTGAAGTTTAAAATTTCCCTCAGAAGATATTTGAACTGATGATTTGTGTTAATTTTCAGTGCAGTGTATTGGTTGACTGTTAATGATAGTCGGCTTTTCTTTATTTCCAAATGCTGCTTTTTAATTGATTGCAATATGAACATTTGGGGCCATTTTCCCCTTTTTGCTTTGATGTGAAACATTTCCATCATTTTATAGAACAACGTTTAGAGAATGATTTAGTTTGAATAGGCATTTCATTTATTAAGACGTAGATTTTACTTTTGTTTACTTTCGATGAGCGATAAAAAGCCCACAAAGATTATCTATGATGATTGTTTGTGTTTGCTGAATCTGAAATCTTGACCTTATAACTTACACAAAGGACAAAGACAACAAGTACAAACAACTAAGAAAAAATTGAGCAATAGTTTTAGCTACAAATCAAGCAATGACAAAGAATGCAATGCTGTTCAAAATTCATATTGGCCCAATGATGAACACAACACTTCACAAAGACAATTTGCCTTTTTGCCCTTTCATTTATTATCAAATCTTATTTTTCTCACTGCTTAGTAACTGTGTTGTTTTTAGTGCAATAGAAAATTCACTTCTGAAGGATTCACTCAATTTCTGACGTTTTAATCCTTGATCAGCTGTAAATGTAGTATACTTTACAGCTGGTAAAAAAAGACATTAGGTGTTGTGAAAAAGAATGTAACCACACCTACCCTGCAGATGGAACTGTGTAAGGCAGAAAGGGACATTTTCTGTTTCGTTGTAAATCTTGATTTATCTTCAGTTACATCCTTCAGTCAGAGCTGTGTTTCCTCTCTGTAACATGTAGACCTCATTTCTGAATGTAACATTTCTTAACGTGTTCAAACCTGACACAAATGTGTGTGGATATTATTTATTTAAATGTGAAGCCCTGGTTGGCAACTTTTGTGTTCTGTTATTTGTATCATTTCTTGTGAGTAGTTTAAAATGTCCTTTTTTATTTATTTTGCTGCCTGTACTTTACTCAAACTTATTTAGATGTTAATTTTAAAATATTTTAAATTGTCTATTATAATTTAGTGTAGAACTAATACTTCTGGTTATCTTTCCATCTCTTGTCATGCCTGTTATATAGTGATGTCATAAATTTGGGCAAAACTCTGACTTCATTGAAGAGTTTCTGTTGTGTTCACTGTATCTATTGCAAATGACGATGTATTTGTTTTCTGGCTGTGCTTCATCTTCAGCACTCTGTTGTTTCCATGAAATGTGCAGTATACCCTTTAACATCCACTATCTCTGCTATTATGTGGCTGTCAAGTGAACATGGGTTTATTTACTTGAATTTTATATGGACTAGCATTGGTGGATATGTCAGATATTATCACAATAAAAAAAACTAAATATTTAAGTGTGGGTCATTTATGAATGACACTGAGACATGGAGACATAAGACACATGGATGAAAATACACTCACAATTAATACTAGAACACAAATATGAGCCAGACTGGAAAATAACATGAGAAAAACCAACCAAGAAACCATGCAGGGAGGAAACAAACTACCCCAGGCAGAGAGCTGCACTCCAGAGCTCCAATAGCTCACCAAGTTTTCTAGCATGTAGAGCTAAAAACATGCCTGGTATTGAATTTTGGAGATTCTTCCGATAGTGCAGACCAGCACCACTTATTAGAGGAACATCCCGTCAGTCTTCAAGAGCACCAGCAGAGGGCACAATTGTGACACACACCTCATCGGCATGTGAAGAAAGTCAGTAAATATTGACTTTTTGTCTCAAAATTTTGAGTTTCCCTCTTGGAATCGTATCATTTCATTCCATGAAAATTTTGACTTCAAAATTTTCACATCATATGGGCCAGAAAAAATCTCAACAAAGCCACGTTTCCATTTTTTTCTTTTCTTCTTTTGGAAATTGGCTCTTGTAACAATGCCTCAAATAAAAAGAAAAAATGTATATTTCTCTTGTGCAAAAATATAAATTATAAATCACTTCATACTCTATATAGTTTTTTCTATATCACTTTAAATATTAGTCAAAGTTGAATTTAGTTTTTTACGTGTAAAAACTTTCAGCTCACACAAAGGTGCCAGCTTTGCAGACAATCCCTGGTATGGGGCGCCGTTTGTAAAATTGCTTTCTCTACAAATAACAACAACATTTCTCCACATTTAGCCCTGAAACATAACTTTTTATGCAGATTTAAAGAAATATTCTTGAAATAAATTGTCAAATTTTATATATAAATGTTGAATGTTTTATCTAAATGTTATATCTAAATGCTAAATGTTATATCTGTTGTACATAAATGTCCTGATTCTAAACATTTAGCTACATTTCTGAACATTAAATTAACATTATAAATATTTAGCTAAGATATCAAAATATATATTCTTTTCTTTTTTTTGACTCCAATTGGCTGAGATATTTGTTCCGAAGCTGAGCAAATGCCATCCAGTGGCATAAAAATGATGACATTTGGTCACCCTACTATAATACAATAGAAGAGCGAATTGCAGATAATGACAGGGAAATGCAGGACAAAAATTACACTTCATGTTACTTTCAGTGTCCCAATTTTTTGCACGTTGCAAAATTTAACAACCTGCAATATGTGAGCTGTCAGGAAACTTTTTGTCAAATGAATTTATGAGATGAGAAGAAACTTGTCTTATCGTGAAGCACATGCAACAAATCAGCTTTCTGTTAGATGTGTTCTATTTAACAATCTGTTACAGTCGCTGATCAAATGTTTTGTACTTGTGATTGAATGTGCTGATTTCTTTCCACCCTCTCCTCAGTGACATAATCAGCACATTTAGCCCAATCAGTAATAGCGGCTCAAGCGTGCCCTTCCTTCCAGGAGCTGTTTGAAACATTACCCTGTGGTACAGTCCAGTAACTCTGGGTAATAAGAAGCACTCAGTTTTAAATATCACTAACGGTACAGTACCCTCTGTTGAGCTCCTTAATGCAAAATTATGCAGTCATCAAATTATATGTGAGAGGTTTAAAACCTGGTAATCCTGCGGCTTAATGGTCCAGCTTCTTTTACACTTCAAATAAAACAAATCACTGTAATGTGGTGCACAATTAAAAGTTCTCCCCACCTCAATCACGATAAACTTTGGCAAGGAAGAAGGATCCGTGTGCTTTAATTGGATCTCTCAGGAATCCAGCAGGATGTGAGGATTTAAAACAAGCTTTTCAGTCTCAAATACAGCTCTCTCATCTAAAGAAAGAAAAGTGATGTCATTACAACACAAAGGAGCAAGTACACCAAATACTTTTCTGACCAAGTTCATTTAGCTTTGGTAGCTTTTAAAAGACAAGACATTGACACTGAGCTAGCCAAACTCCACTTTTTAATGGATGAAATTGTCTTTTATTTGGATAAAGTTTGCCAAGAAACTTGACAAAGATAAAAAGGCAAGTTTGAACAATACAAGACTTTGTGTGTCAGTTCACAGTGCCAGGCAAGTTCAGGACGAGTCGCACCAATAGCCGTGACACCCAATGAAACAAGTGCATTTCTTACAGCGACACTTTTCACTTAAAGGGTCATTGAAGACTTTATACTCAAGTTTCTTTGTTTTCTTTTAGGAAAGTAGAAATATAACAATTACTGTCATTCGAGGTCAAGTTTTCTGAAGGTGTTTCAGTTCTGAGATCAGCTGAACGTGAATGATGCTCTTGATCAAACATTGAGCCACTCTTTAATGTTTCAAAGAGTAAACTGGCACAAAACAAAGGTACCAAGCTACCTGATTTTCATTGGTTGATTTTCACAATCATGTCCAGAAAAATGTGTGGGATCTTAAATTTTGTTGAAGCACATACTAATTAACAGTTTTGGAGTAACTCTCTGTTAACTTTATTCACACAACAGCTGTTTCCCTCTAAAGTCTCACTCAGTGTGGGGAGTTAAATTACTGTTAGTGTTGTTTACTTCCACTGTGTCCTGATTGTTTGCAATAGAAATGTAGAGGACCTGATAAATGTACTGTAATCCTTTCATCTCTTCAAAATTAATATGAAAATAAAAAACAAAAACTTAAAACGAAAATATAAACAGGTACTTTCACTCTAAATGTTAGGTCTCATTGCGAGCTAACATTACATTAGCTTGAAGAATAAACAGAGTTGCCAACTTTTGACCCCAGCAATGTCACACCTGAACACTACACTGGTCAGTTACCATTTCTTCTTTAAAGATACTCTATTATTTCTTATTTGTATTCTTAATTCTTATTGTGATGATGTGAAATATTGAAGCTTTTGTGATGCCTTATATTGGCCTTCCAGACTGTATAACTACATAATAGTGACTCAGTGAATTAACTCAGCAATGTGTTTGTTCACAGTTCAAAAAGGAAAAGTACTTATTCATATCAAAAGTACACAGGAATATAGCTTGTGCCCCTGTGGCGCTGTTTATTATGGGTTGCAGAAGGCAGATGGATAATCAGAACTTAGGTAGGGGGCTCGCTTATCTTTTTTTTTTTTTAAATGAATTTATTTTTCTTAGGGTTTTCGTCTTTCTGGAAACTTTTGTGTTTCTAAAATCCTTTTTCAGCTTCTGTCTGAATGACAAAGTTTTAGTTGCTGTCCCTTTAAGGTTCCCTGCACCAGAAACCCCCTTACCTCTGATTGGCCAGCCCTCTGGAGGCAAAGCTTTGAGCAGACCCACACCTGCAGACCTACAGATGTTTAGGATGGGCATCCAAAATCGTTATTTTATACCAATGTCTACAATATGAGGAAACATAGTACCCCGTCTTTAATTATGGGGATCCTGATGACTGATCAGTCGTTTTAATGTTTTTGGTTCCCACCCAAAGTTGGCAACCCTGATATGCCTTTACTGAATCATGTAACAGAAAACAAGTTTTAAGCTTCTTCAGAGGATTCTTTACTGGTAGAAAAGAGGCTAATGCTAGCGGTTGCAAAAAATTTAGCTTATAATTCATGACCTTTGTCGTTCAAACTTAAAATATGTCCAGATTTGACCTCTTCACTGATCAAAAGAACAGCAATAAAAGGACAAATTGGTGAAACCCCTAACATTTTTATAACTGACAACCTGGAGCATACAGTTTGGTGTTTTGGAGAATTTAGCCTCACACACTGAGCATGATGTTAGAGGAAAACGTGAATAAAACTCGATGAACAGATATGATATTCTAATGTTTTATGATCTTGGCAATAAAGAGCGAGCACAGTGGGGTCACAATCAGTCAGAGTTTGGTCATGGGTATGTGAAGGCTGTTCCACGGGCCCATCCACAACTCCTCCTCATCCGACTGTGTTCTGTCGCTCGGGCACTCCAGAGGCTCCCTCATGACCAGCCCGATGTCATCGTCCTCGTCATTACTAGCATCTATCCTCGACTCTTTCTCGCCTTCTTTCAGCCCGTCTCTTTCCGCTGAGTTCTGCAGCTGCTCTGTGCCGCCTTGTGCCGCTTTGAGCAGGTTCGATTTAGGCGCTAGGCTTTCAGTGCCAGTGTTGCTGGTGCTGGACGACCCTAAAGAAACGCTTGATTGTCGAGGTTTAAATGTATTCAGCGTTTTATTGTTATCAGTTTTTGAGAAAGAGGATGTAGCCATCGCAGAGGTGGCCATCGTGGAGCTTTGGAAGGTATGCAGTGTGTTGCATCCCCTGTCTGCTGCTATTCTGGGGCTGTTCAGCGGCACTCTCTCCTCCAGTGTGGCAGCCATTTTCTCTAGTTTTTTAAAGTGCTTGGCCAGCCGTGAGCTGAAGACAGGGGAGGTGAGTTTGAAGTTGTTGTTCATGTTGGTATGCATGTGTGTGGGGCCCGTGGCGTTGACCGAGCGTCGGGTGCGTATGATGGAGCCGTTCTGTGCCACATAGATGCTGCCGTTGACGTTGGCGTGGCTGTTGAGCGTGGAGGACACGCGGCTGCGTTGGGACTCGGGCATGCTGTCTTCTCCAGTAGAGCTAGTCTCATACTCACGGTCCACCACCAACTTGATACGACGTTTTTTACTTCCCTGCTGAAAAAACAGAAATAAAAAAGATTAAATACTGAAAATTCTGACATACAGTTATTAAAGAAATAAAAGGCTTTTTTCTTGTTCTTTCTCTCCTGTAATAATCATGCAATGCAAAAATTGTACATAATTTACCAGGACTGTGGGTGTTAATAGTAGGTATTGAGAGAGAAGCCTGTAATTTAACCTTAAACTGTTAAACAAGTCTGAATAGATCATTTTAACGCTTTTGATTCTACAAGGCTGCACTCTGATTCAGAGTAAGGATTGCGACCACTAGAGGGCAGCAGAGACTAATGCCAAGCAGCTGTAAAGTGAAACGTCATTCATGAGCAGCTTAGTTTACTTTCACCTTTTGGAGTCAGTTTCTTGTTAAATTAAGCATATGTACAGAATAACACTGCAGACACACAACAAACTGCATCAAGATTATTATTGTTTTTTTCCCCCATCTGATCAATGAAACAACTGTATTCAGTTCCTGCAGTCTTCTTTCCCACAAAGAAGAAAACTTTTCAGTGTTAAAGAACCCCAAATCCAATAAGGTTGGGACATTGTGTAAAATGTAAATGAAAACAGAATACAATGATTTGTAAATCCTCTTCAAACTATATTCACTTGAATACACCACAAAGAAGATATTTAATGTTCAAACTGAAAACTTTTCATTTTTGATCAAATATTTGCTCATTCTGAATACGATGCTTGCGACAGGTTTCAGAAAAGCTGAGACAGGGGCAACAAGAGACTGGGAAAGTTGATGAATGCTCAAAGAAAACCTGTTTGGATCATTCCACAGGTGAACAGGTTAATGTTATCCAAGACAATGCCAAGTCACACTCTGCCTGTGTTACAACAGCATGGGTTCGTAGTAAAAGAGTGCAGGAACAAGACTGGCCTGCAGTCTAGACCTGTCGCCCATTGAAAATACGTGGTGCATTATAAAGCGCAAAGTACAACAACAGAGACCTTTTGATCAACTGAAGTAATACATCAAGGAAGAATGGGAAAGAATTCTAGCTCTAAAGCTTCAACAATTATTGTCCTTAGTTCCTAAACATTTATTGAGTGTTGTTAGAAGGAAAGGTGATGTAACACATTGGTAAATGTACCCCTGTCCCAGACTTTTGAAACGTGTTGCAGGCATCTATTTCAAAGTGAGCAAACATTTGCACAAAAATAATAGTTTTTCAGTTTGAACATTAAATATCTTGTCTTTGTGGTGTATTTAATTGAATATAGGTTGAAGAGAATTTGAAAATCATCGTATTCTGTTTTTCTTTACATTTTACACAACATAACCTGCTCTAACCTCATTAGGAATGGGGTTGTATTATTTCTTGTTTTATATTCTCATATGTAAACTTTGTAAGTTCAGCTCAGCATTTTATTTAGTCTTACACTGCCTGTTGGAAATCTTATTCATCCTCAAGGCTGATATGAGTTGTAGATAGATAGCTCTGGCTCCAGCCTTGGTCTGTGAGGTCTGTATGACCTGACTGAACCGTCACTTAGTTACATTCTCGACCAACACTCACACACTTTGATAGTACACCTCTCTAAAGTCTGACGACAGTTGTGGGTTGAGGCAGCTGTGTCAATCATAGTTGATGGCCAATTATATACTGGTGTTTAGGTCACTCAACATCTGTACAGGCATGGTCAGTGAATGGTTTAAATATATGATATCCCCGGATATCGGGGTTCACTCTTTGGGAGAGACCTGGCTGTAAACTTTATCTGTGACCTGAATAAATGCTGAACTGATGAATTGTTCTTCTTTGTGTGATTTTAAGGAGATGGTTGTCTAAAAAATCTGAAAATTCCAATATCAGTACAAAGACAACATCTTCAAACACAGGAAGTAGAGGAGAAGAAGAAAAGTGTTAGTGTTGAAGAAACGTCAGTGAATGGAAATCTTTGAGCAGAAACAGCATCCAAGAAAATAACCACACTGGTAGAAGGAAAACAGGTCACCTTAAGAAAAAGGAGGAAACACTCAGGTAATGACTGCACACCCATCCCCTGATCTTACTTGGCTGGAAAGAATTTAATCTTGGCGAGGCAGAGGTCTCATCTGTGTTTCTCATTGTCCTTTTCTTCATCATCCTCCTCTTCTTCTTCCCTGCTCTCCTCCTCTGTGTCCTCAACAATCGGGGACAAGTCATCAGAGTTTCCCATCAACCCTGAGCTGACGTCTGATTGGCTGGTGCC
Organism: Thalassoma bifasciatum; assembly: GCA_008086565.1. Lineage (NCBI taxonomy): Eukaryota > Metazoa > Chordata > Actinopteri > Labriformes > Labridae > Thalassoma > Thalassoma bifasciatum. Next base: position 38,058 of record RPOG01000444.1, read on the forward strand.
TCGTTTGCTTGATGCAGACCTACGTGATCTGGAGCTTTTCTCCTCCTCTGATTCTTCCTCTTCCTCGCTGTCTTCTTGGGTTGTTCCACGTGAAGACTGTCTGGAAGTCTGAGGTCTAGAATATCTTTTTGAGTCTCTGCTGTGGTTTCTATGTTTTTCTCTGCTGTTTGTGGAGTGTCTGCTTGGGCTTCCTCTCTTTAAGTTGGCACTGCTTCTTCTTCTTTTACTCCTAATACTGTTTCTGCTCTCAGAACTGCTACTGACGCTGCTCTTTGAGTGTTTCCTCCTTGAATCTTTGCCCTTTATCTTTTTCGCTGAGTCCTCATCCTGGCTTCCACTCTCTGATTCTCCATCTGAGTCAGGAGTTCCCCGTTCCTCCTCTGTTCCTGATTCGTTTTTTTCCGTCTCTGAATCAGATTCAGTTTTGTCATGCTCAGCTGCGTTAGACGAGGTCTGGCTGCTCCTGTCAGATGGACTAAATTCTGACGGGGACTCTCTGCTGCCACTTCCTGTTTCAATATCGCTCTCATGAATTCCTCCCGCTCTCTTCCACCACACCTCAGAGGACCCATTCTCCTCTTCCAGCTGCCTCCCCCATCTCCCCTTCCCCTCTGACACAGATGCAGAAATGCTCATATCTCCCACAGAGCCGTACATCTTCCTGCTGTCCTCTCCTGCTCCTCTGCCCCGGCTGTTTTCCCTGCTCCACTGTTCATCTCCCACCCTGAAGGGTCCCTGGAGCCTTCTGGTGAGGGAGATAAGACTGAGGGCCTTGTTCAGCTTTTGTTTCGCCGGCGGGGGTTTGCTGGCTTCGACCGATGTTTGGAAATAACTTCCATCGATGACCAGGCCGCCATCCAGGCTGGAGAAGTAGCCACTGGATGACCAGCCAGGGAGCATGAGGCCTTCGCCTCCAACATTTCTCATCCCATTGTTCATCGCACCACCTCTGTTGTTTCTCCCCCATGCTTCTCCCCCCTCCCTTCCTCCTTCTTCATCTTTCCCTCCCTGTTTGTTTTCTCTTTTCTTTACCTCCCCTCTTTCAACCCCTACCCCATTCCTCTCCTCCACCCTCTCTCTCACACCTTTACCCTCTTCCATTGGGCGGACTCTGGGTTTATTCCATGGTGGGTGGACAGCAGGAGGTTGTCCAGAAGCTTTGCTCCCTGGGATGAGCAGTGCACTCACTCTCATCATGGATTTTAACTTGGAGGCCACGCTCTGAGGTTTAGAGTTTTTGTTTGGATCACTCTCTGGGTGTTGTTTTCTGTCCCCTTCAGTTCTTTGGGGCTGTCTTAAGAATCCATTAGAAGGCTGCAGGTGTGTGGTGGAATGTGGGGCTAATTTACCCCCCTGCAACTGTCTCTTCACCTGTTGTCATGAAAATATCAGTCAAATTAGTAATCTTCAAAAAGAAAAAAAGACAAGACAGCTGAAAGCCGTCACCAACAAGGTCACTCTTCGAGCAAAAACTAGTCTATCTCTGCTGTCTTCATGATTTGGACAGATGCATAATTAAAACAGCACAAGCTGAATATCCATCATGCTTTCGTTGTAAGGCTTGGTGGAGACACAGACAGCAATGGGCCACATGCATCATTTAGTATCTGCAAGAGCTGTTCTATGAACTTTTTCTGGTTGAAAAGCACTTTTTGATTACACCACAGGGGCCCAAAGATTAAAAAGGGGGCACTTTGGTTTAGATTGGTTGGGCCAGGAAAGTAATCACTGAATGGAAAATGTGTTTTTTTTTTCCTTTTAACAATTTCCTCCTGAACTAAGTTTTTGCGGCATATTTATTTATTTATTTACTCCCCTACCACATTCTGCAAAGTAAGGATTAAAAAACTCCAAAATCTACTTCAGAGCATCCCAGATGTTATTGGAATCAACGAGTTCACTTCTTTATCACATCATGCCAGCAGTGGCCTAAGTGTATGAATATCTGAGGGTTTCACTTCATCCTCCACATCAGTTTTCTGTTTACCTCTCCGTCAGACTCCTGTGGGCTGTAGTAATAGCTGCCGTCGTCATCAACAACAACTTCTCCATATTCATCATAGAGGCCCGAGGGGGAGATCAGCTTCCTGCGACTGCCGTACTGAGGAAGGTCATACCTGGACAAAGATGGAGCGAGGGAGAGGGGAGTGGGAAAAAAAACAGCATTGCAGATAAGAATCAACAGAAAAGCAGCAGAGCAGAAATGGAAAATTCTCACTTTGACTGCTATGGGGTTTAAAAGGTTGTTTGCAGAAGTTCAATGATGGAAATAGAATGAATGGGAATCTCTGTGACTCAGCTTCAACCAATCAGAAGTAGAGCCAGATTACGAGCTAACACAACTGTTGCACTTTGCTTATGCTAATCCACAGCCACTTAAAGTACTAACACAGTGCAGCACTGTGGTTCTCTCCAAAGATAAGCAGTGTCTAATGACTCGACTAAGCAGAGCTGCCTTAATCACAAAAGACACATTTTGTTGCCAGGAGACACTCTGTAAGCAGAAAACACTGCAATCGATTTCCCTCTCTTTTGTCTCTCTTTGTTGCTGGGAGCACTGCCTGGCTCCACCGGCCAAAAAAAAAAAAAAACCTGTGTTGTGTATCACCGCTTGGGCTCTGTGCCCTGTAGCAAGCGACTCAGGGAGCCAGTGGGTCAAAAACACATCTTTTCAAATGCTGCCCTGCAAACAATATGTCCCAGTGTGATTAAAGTAACAAATCTGCTGGAAGTCCTCTGGCTGGGTTACAGAGTTTTTTGGGGGGGAAAAATGCCTTATGTAATTACTCTGCTCAGAATCACACAACTGCAGGGAGAAGTTGCCCTCCTATTACATTAAGTAGCCAAGTAATAAACAAATGGATAGGGCAGGTGGATGACGGAGTGTGAGGGTGAGAGATGAGGAGGCATAAAAAGGGAAGGGAAAAGTGAGGCACAGCAGGGTCAAGGCAGAGAGACCAAGTCAGTCATAAATGTCATAGTGTTATAATCCTCAGAGCACGGCCTCTGCAACTTAATGTAATGAGTCTTAACCTTCCACTAAAACCTGCTTATGGGATTTCACAGTCATTAACCCCACACACTTCAACTCCAGTGCACACACATCAAATTATTTAAGGCTACAGTAACCCCTTACTTGCATTTTTCTTTAATCTTCCTTTTTCTCTCATATTCTTTACAATCCTTCCCTCTATGTGTCACCACTAGGGGGCAGTAATAAACTGGGAATCTGTTAATGCAGTGCAAAGATGTCAGAACTACTTGACATTACAATCAAGATGGTTTATGTTCTTTTGTTTGTTTGTTTTTACAGCTCTAGTTGGTTAAATGGGCTCCAATGGATCAACTTTACCCCAAAGCTTGTTTCATGTTGATCTAAAACTGTTTGCTTTATGATAAGTCTCAGCACATTTGATCACAATCAATGATCAATCAGGCCCAAAGTAGGCCTGCAAATGATAAACAGACATAGTGCTATATTTAACTTTTTATTGTACAAGGAAAGAAATCATGTTTTCGTCCTGAGTTGGACAGAGACATTCATTCCCATAATGGGAAACATATTTTAAAGAACAGTCGAATGTTTGGGGAATACATTTATTTGCCTTCTGGCAAAGAGCTGAATGAAAGAAGTGACAGGTATCTTCCAAACTGTCAGTTATACTGTAAAGTCTGAGATATAAATCACATCTGAATATCTGAGTACAAGACATGGTCTGTTCTTAAGGAAGGTCCCAGAGGGATAAATGTTTAAACTGATTATTTCTGTGGTGTTCAGTGGATTTACTTCTGTTTTCTACTTTCACAAAGGATTTCTAAATGTTTTCTTTAGAAGCTGGGACTTGGGGTTGATATTGGCTTGCAAAAAGCAAAACTGAACTCAAGAACATGCAAATACAGTGATAATCAATAAAAGCTAGCTGCTAGCTTGTGGGTGTTAGCTTACAGAGATGTTTGGAGGGAAAGAAAAGTTTTATTTCATTTCTACAGAAATGTTTTTGTCTTTTGCAAAATAGGCCAACAATACTTTTTTGTAAGGTAAAATACCATTACATCTAAAACAGGCTTAATGTATTTTCACAATGCAGTGCTAAATACTAGCACAAAACTGCAATTCTTGTGTGATCCCAGGTGTTCTTTGCTAATTGTACAACATTTCAACTAGAGGCTAATTGTCATATTTCTAGAATGTTGAGCCTCGAGTTAGATACTGTCTTTTCTTCATAACCTTGTACCCTGTCTGTCAGGAGTACACACTCAAATGTTGTCTTATCCTCCCTTTGTTCTTATTTTCATTTCAAAATAGTTTGCATAAGAAACAGCACCTTCATCACGCCAACAGTGCCAGATCTCACTTTTTTGTCCTACATTTTTTATGTGGGTGCCCTAACTCTGCACCTAACAGCTCCCTGACTGTCACACTGCTCATCACCCACGCCAAAACCTATTTGGAGCACAAGATTTAATCCCTTATTCCACTGTTGCATTTTTTCCCCTTCTTGACTCGAGGGCAAAGTAAAATTTGGCTTTTTTTGCAGTTTAGTGGAATTTTTTTTCCTGACAGCATCAAAACATCAGACCTGTGCAACAAATGGTTGAAGTTATTTTTTACATCTGTACAAATCCAATCAGAGCTGTGCCAAAGGCAGATGGCTACATTCCCAACATGCGGAGAGAATCCCATTTTGATCTCATCTATGGAAGACAGATGAAAGAAAAGGTCAAAAGGTAATTATCTTTCTTTTCAAATAGATTATGAATTTAAATGCTGGACCAGCGGTTGACTATTACTTAGCAAAAAATCACAGAATTTGGAGGCTTTGTGTTTTGTTCCTGTGAGGCAGTTTTAGCTTTTGTTGACGTTGTGTTTAAGGAAAAAAATGCCTCATCTTTTATTTACAGTCATGACAGATACAGTGATTACATCTGATTCTCAACAGGTCACCAAGTCTGGTTTCCTCGCCCCGTGTGCAAACGAGTCAGACATGAATTTGTTGATGTTGCTTGAAGCCAACAGCATCTGGCCCATTGTCTGCTTCCACGGCTGGCTGCCTGATTAGCTGCTACAGTATCGCAAAGCAAGGCAGGGAGAATAAGCTGTGTGTGTGTGTGTGTGTGTGTGTTTGTGCATGTGAAAGAATGACTGAGCGAGTGTATGAGCGAATGAATGAATGTGTTTGCCACGAGAGAATTTATGTGTGTGTGTCTGCTTCTGTGTATTTATGTGTGAGTGTGGGTGGGCGTATAAAATCAAGTTCCCGGGAGTCTGGAGCTAAAATTATAAAAATTACACAATGCATCACAGATGGCAGGCTGGATGCAAGAGAAAACACACACACACACACATACTTGTGAGAGAAGCAGTAAGTCTCCAAAGGTCTTGCTCATGGATGCTTTGATGTAATGGGTCTGTTTGTGTGTTCAATATACTTCCAATCCTTCACAGTTTTCCCTGCTTTATGACATCCTACATCCAAGGAATTGCACACTCACACTTAGAACAATATCCCAGTGAGATCTGTCTCCCACTCTCTTGACATCCCGTCAATCATTGATGAATAACTACACGAGTGGGGAGGCAGGTTGGCGGTGGCAACATCACACACTAGGTACCACACTGAGTGATTGACATGGTGAGATTAATTTAAAGCAGCTGTTTTGTCGCTGATATAAGGCCAAGCTGAATAAAGGGAACTTCAGTACTGCGCAAGAGAAAATGTGTTTCATCAGTGACATGGGTAAACTTTTGGTCAGTGCAAGAGGCTGGAGGTCAGAAATGAAAGATTGCAGCAATGACACGTTTCTAACTTTGAAATTTCTTATAAAATAAGGTTATGAACACAACACTGCACAAATCCTCACAGTGATAGGGAACGCTTCAAAGCAGGGTGAAAGACGGGGACTAGTGTTAACTGTCAACCCCGATTGCTTTGCTAATTATGTAGCCGTCAGAAAAGTATTTAAAAATAATCTGAAGCTTCAACAGATGTTGACATCCGGTAATTATAAACTGAAATTCTATGTTAAGAGGTGAAAAGAGGCTGACAAGATAAAAAAGTAAAACTATTTTCTTAACACTGTCCATATCAATACACATACCCATGATCATAGTTGTAATAATCTTGTGTGTAGTAATCCTGGCCGGGGTCGATGCCAGACTCCATTGATAATTCCTGTGGGATTCAAAAAACGTTATTGCAACTTTGCACACATACCCAATTCACGGATACAAATAAAAAATTAACACGAGCACATCCATGCTAATGCTTGGAAACAACAAACAAACACTTCCCTCATTAGAAGTTGTCATAATTCATGTTTGATTACATCGACTGTACGCTGACAATCAAACAAGAACACAATCAAGAAGTAAAGAGGTTAACAGGAATGAGCGAGAGAGAAAGTACCTCAGGTCTGAGGAGAGAGGGTCGGAGAAGTTGTTGGCTCTAATAGAAGGAAAGAAAAGCAATTGAAAGCTATTGAAGAAGTTACTGTCAGTGCACTGCAGTTAAACACTTGAATTTCAGAAATACATAATCAACATTATTTGGTGTCTGTTCCATATGATGTAACAGTTGTCAGATTATCATGCTGCATTTTCAAAATCCCTTTGCTTCATAAGAAATGGATACTCAATTAGCTGCACATTCAAATATGCACCCTTTATGAATTTCAAAGATGTAGCTGACAATTAACTGCAAAAACCAAATGTACTATCATGTGACTCCATCAAATTCAAAGAGCAGAAAGGAATTAAAAACAGGTCAAACATTGGGCAAAAAGAAACAAAAAATAATACACATGCGATTAAGTGCAGACTCATAGCAAATGACACCTACCTCATGCTGTCCATATCCACGCCTGAAAGATCAAAGACAGAAACAGAGAGAGCACTCACCAAGGTGAAAGAGAAAACCTGACATTGAACATAATTCCTCTAATGTAAATGTGTCAGGAGTGAGTGTCAGCACTTTGCTGTGTATTTTTTTATAGCTGTAGAAGAAATTGGACGGTTAAATGAAGACCTGGATGAAGTGGCCGCTGGAAATGTATTTAATTTGGCAAATTTAACCCAGTTTCAAAGAAGAAAGTGAGCAGATGAGATGGATGGGGGTGAGTGTATTTTGGTTTGAATAAGGAGAGAAAGCGTAAGGTGTAGAAGAGAGTGAACATAATGGAAACTGGAAGTAAAAGTAAATTAGACCACTATTGTGACTGACGCAAGTTTTTTAAATTACAACATCTTTCAACTCTGATTATCGATTTTTTTTCTGCCCCTATTTTGTCCCTAATTTTTGTTTTCCTTTGGTAGTCTGGTTAAGCTAGGGACTGAAGTTGCAAACTAAAATTGCTCCTCTATTTCTGAATTTAGGGAATAAATAAAATTTCAAGGCAAAAAAAGTCTCAAAACATTAAATTCAAATTCAGTTTGTGGAACAAATTTTGGCCTGTATTGGTACCCCAAGCTTTTTGCTATCTGCTATCTAAAGAATTTTCATGTGAACAAAAAATTCTCTTCTAAAGATACATTAGCTACACATTTACTTTTTGATATTGCTGCAATAAACATGCACGTTCATTATATCAGCTCTTATAAGGTCACTCTAATGTTGAGTAAACCGTTGATTAGCTACAATTATAATACAACTCTATTTCCATTTCTGACTGCTTTTTAAATATTAGGAATATTATTCATGACTACAAGAAAATTATTAGCAGCAAAATACCTAAAACATGAATGATGTGAACACACTGTTGAACATAAATTGAACACACTCTTCTGAACAATCTCCAGCAGGAGTCAACTCAAGTTAAGCAGCTCTCAGCAATCACTTTGATCAGTGTGGTGAGGAGTTGACCAGCTGGTTGCCATGTAACAGTTGTACAATCTTCCCTCATCAATCTACTCCCTGCTGACTCAAATCAACCCTCTGTGGTGTCTTAGCTGGAGTCTTATTATAGTGCACTTCCATTTAAATGGTTTAGCCTCCTATTAACCTCTCCAGTGACTCAGAGAGGGATATTTTGGCTCAGCATGAGTGGAAAAACCAGTCAGGGCATATTTTGAAACTTTGATAAAGAGTTAAGATTTTCATGAATTTAAAAGTTTGAGGTGAAATTGTGGAAGAATTAGTTTTGGAAGGTGGATATAAGAAAATCCACTCTATGTGGATTTGGGAGTCTCAGACACCTTTGGAAACTTTTGATAATAAGAATAACTTGTCAAACAAAAGCTTGAAAATAAATGTATTTAGGGTTAATAATCCTTTAAAAGGACTTAAACGGTTTATTCAATCCCCCTGGTGCCCCTCAATGTTTTTGCAGTGAACTATAGGCAGACCTTGGTGTTTAAGGCCCCCTGATTAAGTCTCACAAAGATTTTATGAAGATCTCTTTTTTGAGCCTTTGTTAGTGTCCACAGTCCAATTTGGTTCATGTTGGCAGTGATCTAACAACTGAAAAAATATGTATGCTTTATATATTATCCTCAGTTGGTATTTGTGTTTTAAAATTAATTAATTAATTGATTTAAAATGATTAAAAAAAGTGATTTACTTTTGTTGCAGTAAAACATCTGCTTACATATTATGCAGATGTTCTGTCTTCTCATCATGTTGATCTGAATTGTACGTTCTAAAAGGAAAATTTAAGTGTTTGTCCATGTTTCCACATCATTTTACTGTTGCTTTTCATACTTTAGCCAACTAGTCAAAGTTCTGATCGCATGCAGACTCATTTATTTTCATGAAATCTTGCTCAAGCCTGTTCCACACAACTCCTCAATTTTTCGTGTCCAGATTTGGGAAAAGGTGCCCAGTTCAACGACTCCTGTAGTGATGATCGAACCAGAGACCCCAGCAGCCTAGTGAGTCCACCCATAGATTATTGAACTTGCCCCAACCTAGACACCTTTTCATCTTTTCTTAAATCACCACCCAAAATGCAAAGAACCCCAAATGGTAGAAAGTTTTAAGCTATATTAAAAGTGGCTGCCATATGGTTAAGAGCACCACACACTAATTTGCTTTGTTTACATCAGCATAGTGGTGTTGTAAAGGGCTTGTGTGTTTGTATGTATATCACTAGGGAGAGTAGGCTAAGCATCTGTGCGTGGAGAGCAGTGGGCCAGTCTGTCACAAAAAGTCAAAGGCCACTTTTTTTTCTCAGTCCTACCCTGTTGGAGCTTAATATCTCATAGTATAAGCTTTTGTCTTTCTGAGAGTTTTGGATTTAAACTATTTTGGAGACAAGACTGATAAAAGAGACTCTCATTTAGGACTGCATCTATACTCTGGTATAGAGACAGAGACAATAATAAAAGGGAGAGTACCAGCCTGGAGGGAGAAGAAACTGTGGAAGAGTCCCGTATCAAAGAGATGCTTCAAGGAACCACATCACACAGTACAAATGAACTTCAAGTATTTCAAGGGGAATGAAATGGCTTCAGGAGAAAACAACACAAGGGTTATCTGATCTTTGAGAAGGGATCGGCAACAGGAATATGAACCATAGCACAACCCAGTAAGGTCTGAGGGGACTGAAGAGGGAACAAGGAACATGAAGAAGATTGAAACAGTCAAGAAGTGAAAAACACTTAATTACTTCAAAAACTCATCTAACAATACCTTAATCGCTTACAAAATGGAAAACAACATTCCGGCAATAATGAATTGATTTGTGGAGATGCTAAACTTAGCTCTATTCTCTTTTAGACATGTCAGAAATTTTATTTTCTATTTTTGCATGTGGTGTCACATCTTGACCAATAAATGACTCTTGACTTATGTGCACAGTGTACATCCACAATTGTTTTGCAAAAACTCCAAACCAATTTAAACCTCAACAAGAATGGCACTGAGGAAGGGCTCCGACAAGAGTACAATTCTTTAAAGAGCTGATCCTCAAGCCTGAGAAGTATAGAGTTTTGATAACAAACAATACATACTCGCTTTTCTTTGCACTGCATTTCAGATTTCATCCACCTAGCTGGATAGTTGAGGATTGTTAGGAGAAAAAAATACTTGATATGATGTTTACAGTACTATGAAATAAGAGGCGTATTGTTTTAAGGAGATTACATTCAAGGAGAGATAAAAGAGGAAACAAAGACAAAGAGAGATGTAGCTATGCAGGAAGACAGAGAGGTTAAAATGTGAGGATACTAACAGATACAAAATAGGGTGGAAATCAGGCAAAAACTGTCTTGTTCAGGTGTCTTAATTATGTTGTGGACAGGATTTCTAGTCCTGTGAAAAACAGGTAATGAGCTAGCCAAATGAAGATGCATTATAGAACAGCAAGGGGAACTTCAAGAAGAGAAACAACATTCTGCTTTGGGCCATTATAGTACAAACAGTCCGCTTTTACAACCTTTGCATTTCATTAAATAAATTCAAACACGCCTATCATTGCGTCCTTTAAAGCGCATACATACAAACACAGTAGACATAGCGACCTTTCATTCAGTAGATTATCTGCTTAAAAAGAAGCAATGCAAAAAGGATGGGTGGGTGCTTTGAAGGACATGGAGGATGAATAGATGAAGGGCCAAATGGATGAATACGCAGATGAAATGTTAGTTCTGGAGTGATCTAGAGGTTAGAGTTAAATGGGAGAGATCTCGCTGTGTGTGAATGTGTCTATTCTCTCTGCCAGAAGTGTTTTGCAGGCATTGTTTTGTGATCTGTGTGTGTGAAAAATAATTCTATCTCAGTGTCCTCGTTGCTCTGACAGACGCATTATTAGGTGATCTCCACACGAAACACACACAGATGTCTGATCTCCTTCACACACACACACACACACACACACACACACACACACACACACACACACACACACACACACACACAAACACACATACTGAAAAACACACTCTTCTGACATGATTGAGTCTTGCTCTTTGAGTCCTTTCCACGCTGTTTGGCAGAGTGCGAGAAACCCAAAGAAAGGAGGAGAGAAATATTATTAGCCCTTAAAGGACAGACTCAGACTATAACGGATTCTTCTTGTCTCTTTTCTATTTTCTCTCAACATTTCGTCTCCCCCTCCCCTCTACTGTAGCTCCCCTTGCGCTTTGCACTCATTTGTAACTTCCTTTCTCCCCCTTTTTCTCCAACTTGTTTCACCTTCTCTGCCGATTTCAGCTTGTTGCAACTCCTCAACCTTTTCTCTTTCATTTCTTTTCGGTACATTCTCACATTGTGGCTGCATGACATACAGAAAATTACTTCAAAAAGGAATGTCTCTTCACATTTCCAGAATAGACCCAATGGAAAGAAGGTAAGGGATCAGTGAGAAAGTGCTTTTTGTATTTCAAATGTGGAGAGGGAACAAGACTATGCAGACAAATAGCCATATATCAATAAAGCTTTGTATTTATACAGCACCAATTAAATATATTTCTTTTTTTACTGGCATTTCACAGTAGTATATCTTGTCAAACAAAATGCTGGTAGCTTTTTTGTTTTACTTTTTAAGATACTTTGTCAAAACTTTAACCTTGGGTGGGATACTAAGAGCATAAGCAGCACTTAAACTGTCAAAATGGCACAGAACATAAAAGAATCAGAGAGAATAATAAGTTACCGCCCTTTTTTGATAATTAAATATATGATATAATGTGAATATTATATTACCCTACATTATTCAGCTAAAATAAATGTGACTTGGCTTTTTATTGAATGACACAAGACTCTAATACTAAACTGTGTTTTTGCCAATTAAAAGCACAAGAGATCTGAGGCAAACTCAGTTCACACTTTTAATTGTTGAACTCTATTGAAGGCTGCTTTCTTTTTCTGAACAGAGTTTGATATCATGCATTTAGTTAAATGAATATGTATTTACATTTTCTGAGACAGTTTGTGTGTATGGTCCAAGGACGTTATATTAATATATATATTTTTGAAGTGAAAGAAGTATCTGAAGAATAAATTCAAATTAGAATATATTGATGATTTCCAGGTTTGACTTTCAAACATTTGTATGCCAATTTACGCATACATTTTTCTATTAGTGAATGAAGTCAAATGTCTTCTTTGCAGCTGAGATCAATCCTTTAAATGAGGATTACACAATCAATGCTCTCCTACTATGTCCATAACTATGTGCCTGTTCTGTTTCTATTAAGTGTAGCTTTGCTTGGCTGAGTGTTAAAACCAAAATCCGTTGTCAAGAGAAGTCTTTTCTCAGTGCGAAAGCACACAAAAACTGAAAGAGAATCTGTCTGAGGAAATGAAGATACACGGTGCAAGTACAAGTGTGTGCGATGCATGCTGCATGCAGCATGCTGAGGTTGAGAGCTAATCTCAACATAAAACATTTCCAACCCAGTCAGCTGAAACAGCAGCCTTCCCTGCAAGCTGTTGAATACAGTTTGTTTCTGAGTATTCATGTTTTAGTGCTGTACCCAAACTCCTAAGTTTGTCTTTTCAAATGAAATCAAATACATAGTGAAAAGCCACCACTTAACAAGAGAAACTGCATTGAAATATCAGAACTCAGTGCCGTACAATTGTGGATAACCCATATGTGCAGGACTTAAAACAGAATTTCATGATCTAAAGTTTCTTGATTGATCAGATATTTATAGACGGGTAAACAGACAATAACAGAGCAACTGAATGGACTTCGGTCCAATTTAGAGTGAAATGATGTCTGACCTCTCGTGTGCTGTTGCACTGTGTATGAAGTATGTTTGGAGCTTGAACCTATTTTTTTGTATGTTGTCGTGTGGTTTCCCTTTGGCTGAGTCACAAGAAGTGTATCTTAGTTTGAGATGTCACATGACCTGTAGTAGGGAAGAAGTGACAATGTGCCTCGAGCAGGAATAACCAGTGACAGTTTTTCAGCGTTCTATGCTATGCTTTAGGTGATTATTTTATTTTTGCAACTGTTTGTATTGCAGAGTTGATGATGTGTTCATAGCTACATTCTTGTAAGGTAATCGTGGGAGTGCTTATTTTGCCAAGTGAGTAAATATACACTTCACTTACAATTAAAACAAGCAGTTAACTCTTGAGTACAGTGAGGATGAAAAGACATTATGTAATGTGATGTTATTTGTGTACTTCTACATCTTGTATGTGTCGAAGTGTGATGAGAGTTAACATACAACTGATCACTTGTTGACAAGATACACTGCCTGTCCAAAAAAAAAAAAGAAGAAAACTTGATGATTCTTTTGATCTATTGTTATTTCTGTCGATCAATCAAGACACAGATAATGACTTCATGAAAGTGTTGTTTGTATGTGTCGCATGTGGCTTATTTTTCCCTGCAATAACTGCTTTATAGATTTCCGATGGAAAAAATTCACCAAGTTATACGGGTTAGCTCAATATCTGACATTACAAATCCTCTTTTAATGTCACGACTTTGTCACCCCAGATATGATCATAAGAGTTCGTTAATATATCAGGATTTAATCCACCTACACAGATATGATGATCACTGACACTATCAGCCAAAAGTAGACCAAAACTCACAGGACAGACAAATGTTGACACATGCATCTAAATAGGTAAGGTGATGTCAGAGTTTCACAGGTTAGACTGAAAGAGACTCCCTTTGGTAGACTTTACAGGCATGCCAATACTTTTGCTATATAAGAGCTACAGCTCTTTTATCAAAGAAAGACACATTCTACAAGCTTTGAAAGATGACAGTCCTTGTAGAAATCAATTTGTTATTCTCAAGTAGTTGAAAATCTGGCTTTGTTGCCCATAGTAAGGGGATTTTCCATCAGTATGTGCGTGTGAAATCAGGGACAAAAAGTTTGAGTTTGAGGGAATGGAGACCAAGCCCAACATTTATAAAAGTGACTATATGCCTTGCAGAGGCCGAAAATGAAAACAACCCCCCCCAACCCCCAATCCCCCAACCCTGCCAACTGTAATCTTAACTGCAATACTGCTCTATGTGTTTGTGGGCTATTTCTGGCTATTAAATGATGCTGGATTCTGGTAAAAAGTTTGGTAGAAATGTTTGCAGCTGATATCTGGAAAAACTAGCAAAGAAACAGTTTTGCAGAAACCATAACCTTTTGTTAAGCAAGACTCAGTGGAAACAAACAGCGGTTGATGGGAAGCTTCGGCAGAGTGAACCAATTTTACTCTGCTCCTTCAAAATATGAGTGATATGAAAGTAGACATTCTTTCAACAGTGAATCTATTTGAATCAATGGTGGAAATCTGTGCCATTTTGACCTGATGTAGCCGTGTGACCTTCTGACGCTCAAGGTCTTTTATCCTGGGTGAGTGGCACATTAATATGCACTGAATGTAGGAGGCTCTGTACATGACTCCCTCGGCATAATCTTCATCAAGAGAAAACAACAGCAACAATTCTATCACTGTCAGTCAGGAGATGCTCTACTTTGCATTTATGCCCACAGCACTGCTGTTTCTTTTCTGCTCCTCCCTGAGGCTTTTTTGAGGGGGAAAAGTTCAGTTAAGATGCAGGACAGAGAACAAGATTTGGGTTCAGTCCCTGTTTAGGTTGAGTGTTTATGTTAGCATTAAGACACAAGGAATATTTTGAGAGGGGCAAAGCACGTATTTGCTATGATAATAAATCACTCTGCATTGGAACAGATGTATGCTGGAAAATCTAATCATAGCTTATGTTCTATAACAGATGTTGAATTTATGTTAACTTTTTTTTATGGGATGGCAATCAGCTTAAAAACTAACAAAGTTAGCACCACATATTTTATTCGGAAAAGTCAGTTTTGTATTTTAATGCTTACATTCATCCAAAGTATTCCCATACTGATTAAAGAAAGAAAACATGAAAGGATAAACCAATGAAAAGATCTAGAAAAAGGTGAAAAAAAATTTGCACATTTTTGAAAAAAAAAATCCTTAAATATGATGATGTTCTAAACATTTGTACGATTAGCTATACACTTACTACTTGTTGAAGGTCCCATATAATGGTATTTTAAACAATTCTCAACCGGTCTTAGTTGAGGGTGTTATATAATGTATCCTCTACAGACTCTCTGTTTCCGTATATTGATCTGAGTGAGTGTGTACATTATGTAATGGGGTTGAACGGCTGCCTAAATGGCATTGCAGACCAAGAAGCAACCTTCAACTGCGAGGAATGAAGCTTATGTGGTGATACTTAAAACTAAAGTTCATCAGGTGTCTGCTTAAGTCTGGCTCTGGCCAATTTGTACAGCGATAAAAAAAATAGTTGGTACAAAAAGTGACAGCAATCTGAATACCTCATTTCATATCTCAAAAATTATACTAAGGGTGATTTTGTTTTATTTATATGTTTTTAAAAGTCAATACCTTATAATAAAGCTCATCTTCAAAACTCAGAATCAGAAACAGGTGGGCGGCATCACAGACTCAACATCCATATTTTATACAGTCCACGGCTCAGACAAATACAGAGTTAAAAAAACACCAAACAAATTTGGTGAGTGCTTCAAAGAATGGAGCATTTTTTCTACCCCATTGTTTGCTTGAGTGCCTTCATGTGGTAAACCCTTGCTATTGGATTAGTTTTAGGCATTAGACTGGTGCTAAATGCTAAAGGCCTTTGCCATAAACATAGGAGTTATGGGCTGCAGTAACATTGTGTAGGCTTTTTTGCCTCCACATTCTCAGGGCTGATAGACTGAGGATGGATTAAGCTGGTGTAAGCAAGGACAACATGATGTTTTTCATGATATGGGACCTTTAAAATTTGTCTCCTTGAGTGAAGACTTACTCACATGACATGAAACATTGACAATGTAAGAAGATTGCATCTGTGGAAACAATACAGGTCCAGAGAAAAAAAAGAAATGTCAAAAATAAGAAAATACACAAAAACAAGAATTGATAAAGAGCAGACAGAAAAACAAAGACTGTGCGCAAACATTTAAGAGTAAGGAAACAATTGGGGGACAAAACAAAAACAACCACTGAATGAGTCTTTAACATGAAGTAAACAAGAAGTTACTAAAACACTAACACTTAAAAAAGCAAAACATTGTGATAGTACAGAAAAAAACCTTTTTATCTTAGTAACTAGATAACCTCAAACCAGTAATAATGAATGAAACTGAGGGACACTGATCACACCAATTATTTAAGCCCAGATGTTCACTGGGAACTCTCAACACAAAGGAAAAAGCAAAAGTTGAACGGTTTTAATGTTTCCCCATGCTGTTTTTCCTTTTCCAGTTCAGACATCTACAGTGCTCATTTAATCCAAAGACAGTCATTGGCTTCTCACCGCAGCATGTGGGCCCATCAACAAGCATGTGTCCTTGATTGATTATAATTTCATGTTGACAGCATTTCAATTACCTGGCATGGATGAAAACAGTTGCTGGTATTCATCAAACTAAAAATTTACAGAGAGGCATTTTTGCCACAACTAATCATTTGATTGTACTCCTCCTATTCACAGCTTTCTAAGCCAATTTTCCTCACCGTTAATTACAAAAGCAAATACTACAAAAGCTGTCAGTGACGAAAACTATAATAATAATGGCAGATGAGTTAGCCCTTCAAACAAGTACTTAAGCAATGAAGCAGGCTTTTGAATTCCTTCAAGGTTCACTAAAATTGGGACACAAGTGAGAAAAATGCTTAACGTCTTTGGCTGGACTTAGACAACAACAGTATTTAAAAATTGTTGGTTTATCTTGTATGTAAATTCTTTAAAAAGTCAGTGGCAGCTGGTATTTTGTCATGGTACACCACGTGTAAGTAGAGTTTTATCATTGATTGTTTTATACATATATAACAGTGAGTAAAACAAGATAACTATTTCATAGCTAGTGATCAAAATGGATAAGCTGCCATGAAAATGTGGGATAACAATGTTGTTGAAGTAGTTGGTCATTTCAGATATCTGTAGACTTTCATATTTTGCTCCTATTTGATACATTAAATCTGTCAAAAACACGTTGTATTCAACCAGCTGTTTTCTGGTCAAAATCAGGTGTTTTTTTGTGAAACCCGCATGTGATCCACAGAACAAAAAAGGTAGAAACATGAATGAATGCAAACAATTAAATGGCCGATCTAGCTAAGCAAATCTGCTTACAAATGCCACAGGTCTAATACCTGTGGTCACACTTCATGCGGAATATATATATTTTAGGATTTGTCATGGACCCCAATTACACCACACACGACTGCTGACTGTTGTTGATCAGCCCTTAAGCATAAAATAAGATGACAGTATTCACAACCATGCCTTGAAGAACCTCGCATGTGATTTTTAAAAAGAGCTCAAGTGTAAAAATCTCACCAGAGATGTGACAACATTGGTTATTGATTCAAAATTGGAGAATGGATAAGCATCTTTGTTTTCTCTGACCATACCTTTGAATGTCTAAGTGCTTAAACTGTACAGTTTTAACATTGTAGATTTACAGGTCTTTTGAAATCAAAGTGGCCTTTTGCTTCATGTGTAAAATCTTCACATTTGCCTTAAATCTATAATAAAATACCAACCAAGGACCCAAACCCTGATTTATGGATAAGCTACTACAGGTCTAAATAATGTTGATCTTCCTGCAGTCTCAGCCCAGCCTTTAACTTATAAAAATTTAGTTCTCTTCCCTCTACACTATTTTTCTCTCCTCTTGTCACAGTTGAAGACAAAACTGGTAAAATACAGTAACTGAGAATTGCTGCTGTTACATCCTTTACTGAGCTGGTGCTTTGCAAGATGTGACTTTCCTTGCAGATTCCCTCTTTTTCTGTTCTCTAACTGTGAAGTCATTTGATGAGAGAAATTTCTTATACTTTAGATTAGAAAAAAGTTCTTTCTTTGCTTCTTTATGTAGAAAACAAGAAGTCGTGTTGCAAAAGCACAACCACAGCATGGTACGAGTCACCGAATCAGAGCTTCCCACTGAGCTATTCTGAGCCTCAGTCCCTTGACAACTTCTCCACGAACATGCAACAGTGTCAAAAAATGTCCCTGTATGAGCTCTTCATTTATAAAAGCAAAGGCTAGAGCATTGTAGATTGAGAGGGAAATCTTTTTTCAAGCTCTTCAACGATAGAGTTCATTTTTGGGTTGGGCTGCATCTGTTGGAGTTGAGAATCCTCTCCATCGCCAAGTGCCACGTCTTTGCCACCTTCTCCTGCTTCCCCTCCTGCACCTGAGGGTGCTAGAACATCCAAAGAGTCTAGAGAATCAAGAGAGTCCATAGAAGCATGGCTCTTTATGACCTTTTTGAGTGGGATCTGTTTCTGGTCGATCTGGCTGAACATGTTCGCGACTGATTTTTCAATGTCCGCGATATTTTGGATGTTTTTTAGGATTCCTTTCAGCTCCCGTCGTGGAGGCTCAGGCTCCACTGGGAGGGGTGGAGGAGTTGGCCTAAGTGAAACAGGCCGCAGGGCCGGTGCCTCTGAAAGCGATGGGAGGACAAAGGTGGATGGCCGAAGAAGAGATGGGGATAAAGGGGGAGGGAGAGGAGGAGGCGGGGGAGGAGGAGGCATAGGCAGGGGAGGTGGCGGTGGAGGAGCCCGCTGTTCTGTGTGGTTAGATTGTGGAGGAGGAGGAGAGGATGGGTGGCGTGGGAGAGGGGATGGAGGATGGAGGGGAGACGGGGAAGAAATATGGCGAGGAAGTGGAGTCGGAGGTTGAAGAGGAGCTGGGGAGGGAGGGTGACGCGGTGGAGGAGTTAAGGGAGGTGGAGGGGCAGGGGTGGGAGGTTGACGTGGTGTGGGAGGTGGAGGAGCAGATGTGGGAGGCGGTGGCGGCGGTGGGGAAGGAGGTGGTGGTGGAGGAGGTGGGGTTGTTGGTGGATCAGGAATAACCTCCAACTGAACCTGAAGTCGTTCATCTGCCATCTGACTTCCTGTTAAATTTGCCCCGAAGCGTCGCAGCACAGGAGGAGTTGGCTTGTGACTGGGTGGGGGAGTACCTCCATCACTTTGAGTGACAATGATACTGGGGGGACCTTCATTGATTTGAACAGATGGGGCATTGTGAGGTGCGACGTGCTTGTGATATAGAGGAGATTCGGGAAAAACAGAAAGCATCATATCAGGAGATAAAGATCCACGTGAGTCACGATTTTGTCTTTGCCTCATTTCCTGAAGCGCCTGCTGCTCAAACTGTCGGGCTTGTTCTTTGACCGTTAACTTTGGTTCTAGACTTGGGCTTCCAAGTAAGTCCGAATCCAACCCTCGGTCAAATCCTGAGTCTAGACCAGCATCTTTACTGTCCTTGAATTCAGCTTTGAGAAGCTCCAGCTCCCATTGCACTGGATCCATCACCACTTGGCGTCTTAAAGCGTCATACATCTCTTTTCTATGCAGTCTTGATGGGAGAGTCCAGCTGTGTCCGCCTCCTGATCCCCAACCGCTGTCACTCCCACTAAACCCACCAGATCCTGCATCGCCTGCAGGGGAGCTGAGTCTCAACCAGGCATCGCGAATGCCTTTCCTGGAGGGGGAGAAATTCCCGAGTAGATCTCGCCTCCTTTGGCTTCTCCCAAGAGTGTCTGGACTGCTCAAAGTCCCATCCTCGTGGTAGATTGGATTCTTGATAGTCAGGGGGTTTTCATCAGAAAGAAAGGTGATGCTGGACTCTGACTTGGGCATGTTGTGGATGACCCCTCCGTTAGCGATGCACTGACGGTGAACGGCAATGGCTCGCGTGGCAAAATCAGAGATCAGACGCTGGCGGTCGCTCTCATCCATACTGCCACCCCTCCCATTACCACCACCATGGTTTGCCCGGCTGGTACATGAGTGGAAGAAAATGAGACAAAAGATGGAATGAAGGGAGAAATGATAAAAGAAACACAGATGAGTTATGAGATAGAGTGAATGGAATGAAGGTGTGATCAGGCTAAATGAAATGGAAGAGGCGGATAAGACCTGAATGAAATTTAAATGAAGTAATAGTAATGCTGGAATGGTTAAGAAAAATGTTCTATAAAGTGGAGTGACAAAAGATGGAAACATAAAGAATGGGATAAAAGGCAGATAAAACGATTGACTGTCTGCTGGAGCTGTAGAGTAAATGGAATGGAAAGGGACTCAGCATTAGGAGATAAATGAGGAGTGGAATGAAAGGAAGTGGATGAATTTCAAAGGAGCCAAGAGTATTTTATTTTGGTTCTGTTTTTACCAGAGGGGCATGATATGGAGCAGAAAAAATAGTCCACAAACACAAAAGGAAAGAATGCAAATAGACTTTATGTACACTAAAATTGATGTACAACAAAGGGAGCACTGAGTCAAGGCTGTAAACAATACTGGATCTATAGGGGGAGAAAAAGACAACTTTGTTTGATGGAGTTCTGAAAGTATGCAGATTTATGACTGATTATATCCTCATTGGTTGAGGATGCACTGATTTGAAAAGTCTCAAGAGTAGTCTGAAGCTTTACTGAATTTCTGCACTCTCTTTTTGTACTCCATGTAACATTGCTGCCTTCTTATACCTGCCTTGAACACAACCTCTCCCTACTTCTAATCTCTGACCGATCAGCCACAAGCACAACCAACCTTGAGCAGCGCAACTCTTTGATCTAAGAAAGTACAGCATGAAACAGCAAGGGAACAACACAAATCTAAAGCAGCGTGGTCTCCACTTTCAGTACTGTACTCACTTTGGTCTGTCAGTCATGGATGAAGGCAGATGGATGGAAACAAGAGGGGATGTGGAAATGAATAAAACCGTCACCATGACGAAAGGATAGGAAAGTGATGAAATGACAACAAGAATGACATCGTACTGGTCAAAGTTGTGACAGGAAAGGGCAGAGAAAATTGATATAGTTTGACACAGAGAAAATGAGAACAGGAAAACAAGTAGAGAAAGACTTGAATGTATGCCATCAAATTTGCACTGTTATAACTTTTCAGTCATCATGGAAAACGTCACACTGGGAAAATACACTTGACACTTCTAATCTAATAATTGATGATTATTTGATGCATACAGCTGGACCTTCCACAAACCTTTCCCCTTTTTTGGTTCAAGGTACGCTCAACTTGACATACTTATTTAATTGACTTGTAATAATGTTTTAAAAGTAAAGGGAAAAAGGGAATTTTCCCACTAACACTCAACAGTTCTCAAGATTATTCAGCTGTCATTACAAGTTAAGTTTCTTCTGGCATTTTACAAACTTTTAGCTGTTTCCAGTTAATAAATGAACAGAACATTTTAAAAGCTTGACAAACTAAATTTGGAAATGGGATCTCCAATTCCAACTCCACCGACAAATATGCTCCTGACCTTATACATAAGCCATAGATGGTTTTTGATTCTGTTTCATGGAAAAGGTCAAAACTGTATGTTGTTATTTCAGTGCCAAAATCCTACGCGTGTAAAAAAAGAAAAAACTTAACAATGAACAGTATCAGAGAAAAAAGTGGCAAGTCGAGGAACAGATATTGAAAACATGTTTTTCTAACAGATACAGTCCCCTCCAGAGCATGCAGAGAGTGGTCATATTGCATGTGAACTTCCTAATTTTAGGTAAATATAAAGTAATTATGAAGAGATATGTTGGTATAAAATGGTGACAATTTGTATGGCCAAATAATAGAATTCATTAATCAATTTTACAAAACGTGTTTTTTTTCTGAGCTAATAAAAGCTAAGAAAACTTTATTTTGTGTGCCTAATTGAAAACAAACCAGAAACCAAGTTTGTAAAGAGACCAGTCAAATGTAATTAAAAAGAAGGAGGAAAAATAACCTTTGAAATCAGTCAAGTGAACAGGGCTTGATAATCAACCTTAATCACGAATGAGAAAACTTTTGAACTCGCCCAGATTTGATGCTCGTTTGGGATTATTTAGCTCTTACAAGATTGCAGTCGTGCAGAAGATATGCATACACACACACACACACACACACACACACACACTAACAGACACTGAAGTATTTCATTAGAAATCACCAACTGCTACCGAGTGCACACACACACACACACACACATACACACACCATCCTCACTACAATTAAACATGCTCTGCAGCTTATCAATAGAATTAATTATCGCCCAAGGTGGTCTTTATAAATTACGAGCTGCATTTATTTCAATTACCTCATATCCAAGTTCATTTCCGCACAGATTTTTCAGAGGGATCGTTTGGGCTGGTTAGTCTCACACACACCCACACACACCCACACACACATTTTCAAACCCTTATTGTCATTTGGAGACAGTTTCTACCATCTTGCATATGAATTGCTCCCATGTTAATGGGAGTGGGGAGGCATATCAAGGACAGACAGAAAACTGGTGATGCATGTAATGCTGATAAGAGTTCCTCTCAACTTCTTGTTAACGCTTCAGTAAGGAATTACAAATGAGCTATCTGTCTGCTGCCTAGAGAGAGTGTGTGTGCGCTTGAGGTTCCTTTTTTTAAACTTTTAAGTAAAAGTTAACGCTATGTCTCCAGGTACCAGCACTTTTAGCTTCTTGTTTAAGCCATCTAACAAGTACGAAATGGGAAGGAGATAAATGAAACTTTTTCAGGATGAATTTGCAGAGAAAGTTATTATAAGTTTGACCAAACTGCACAACAGCAAAGCAGCATTATGATGCAACATGTATTGTCCTTCAGCCCTGATGGGGCTTGAGATGCAGGAAAGAATAAACAGAAAGTAATTCCTGAATAATCATCAGGGAGCTAATTTGTTTTGTCTAAACCTACAAGTACTGGTTCATGACCTCCCAGTTATCAACCTTTGAATATGGAATACAAATATTTGGATAAGAGGGCAAGTGGGGATATCTGGAAGAAGTTGGTGCAAGAAGGAATGAAGTGATATGGAAAAATTATTTTGTCACTTAAATCCACAAGATAGCTGTCTGTGCACATTGTCATTTGGACATTTGCTGCAAAAAGAAGAAAGGGTTTGAACTAAAATCTTAAATCAAAGCTCATAAGCTAAAAATCATACAACAATCTCTCCAGAAACTGATCTGAAAAAGGCCGTTCTCAGAGGACAGCCTGAAGGTCTTCTTTTCCAAACAGTTAAAATCTTAGAGAAACCTTCAGAAGCTCCACATGAAGTGTTTAAATCACTGACCTTCATTTTTATCTTTCCTATAGCGAGGACATTAGTATGCATTACAAGATGAAAAAATGACAAGTAAAGAACTGAACTGTGCAAAACTTTGCAGAGATAAATCTGACGGCTTTATCTACTAGTGTTAATGCATTCAAGAATCAGAGCTTTGTTTTGTGCCGGTTTGATGTAAGGTTCTTGCGCCCTGTTTGATTAATCTGAGATTGTGTTATCGCTACACAATGTCAGTTTTTTTAGCAGCAAAAGAAGTTAAGAACTGTCTACAGACTACAAAAAAGACTTTGGAGCTGGATTCACAATCATTTGAGACTTCTTTAGAAGACATTTTTAACTCAAACGATTCATCTTTGATGCTGCTCTCAGCTAAGGAGCAATTTAGGAAAGTTCAACAAAGTGATGTGAGTGAGATGGATCAACCAATTTAATTATTCTGGCTTTTTACTCTTTTCTTGGGTGAATCTTTATAAGCTGAGCTATTTTGTGTTTGAACAGGTGTCCTATCAATTTATGGGTTTAAAGAATTACCGTAAAATCTAGAGTATAAGGTATCAGTCAGTCTATTTTTAGAGCTTTTTTGAAAAGAATAATGGTTCAAACTGTCTTCCTGTGTGATGACTCTCACCGCACTCAGCAAAGTCTATGATGTGCGGTTTCTGTAGTACCATCTGTTTTCACCATGTGCAGCACAAATCCTGCAAGCCTGCTGTTACATTGATACCTGTGAAATATGGACCCATTACTCATCCAGACTTGCACCGCCCACTTCTCCTGGTTCCTGTTCAACACTGATTTTCCACATTTTGTTAACTTAAAATTGAACCCTCTTTTTCTCTTCAGTACATGATTTTGAACCAATGAGGGAGAAAAGTTGCTAAAGGTGATGCCACCAGCCAAAAGCTAAAGTATTGACCTTTAACATGTACATGGGACTTCTTACATAATGAAGGACTACGGACTTGTATCAAATGCCAAAAGAAGACTGTCAGATTTACTGGCTGAACCAGGTAAACAGAAAGCAGCCAGATTTCACATTAAACAAATACTCAAAGTGTTTCCAACACACAGGATTTTAGTACACCAGTTAGTGAACACAAACTAAATGTGTGGTTTGAAACTGTGTTTTAAAACCTAATAATATTGTTGACATACTATGAAACATGTTGTGGATAAGTGTTAAAAGGCTGCCCTGGTATCTCATAGTTCACTTTCCCCATGATAGCCATTTGTTTAAAGAGGGGTCATTGTCCTGTCCCTCTGTAACCCTGCAGTAGCTGTATACATTTTAAATCTTAAAGATTAAAGCAAGTCCCTAGCCCCTGATTTTCCTTTTCACTATTTTACAGAACCCTTGTTTCAACTCCTATCTTTAGCTGCTGTCTCTTTAAAGCTTTCCGCCTCAAAACTCCTTTCCCTCTGTTTGGATAACCCACTTGAGACCCGTCAGGGGCATTTGAAAAAAACCTTTCTGTGTACATCACACCTCCCAGCTCATAGTCTGTATTTTAAGCCAATGTTTTCCCTTTCCCTCTACCATCCAAGTTCATTTTGCTTCAATTTCATCTGGTTTGTGTTATTGGCCGCACTTTGATGGTCCATGAAAGAGGTGAAAGTAAAAAATCATGTTAGAAAACTTAACATAACTGGACATGCGGCATCAGAATGAGGAATGAGAGATAATTCGTCTGTCCTGGCTCATCAATGCAAATGCCACTTTCACACTTCACTTACATGGCGTTGTCACCCAGCTCTTCGTACAGGTTGTTGGCAGTGGCTCCCCCAGGTTTACCCGTTGGCAGAGCCATCTGGATGCGGGCAGTTTTGGCACACTCAGCTTGGCGTCTGGACACAACAGAGAGAACACACACATGGTTTCTAATCCAAAGTAAGAGAAGTTTACCTGCAGTTAAATGAATTCATTTTCTTATTTTGAAATGATAGGTTCAATTGGTACACTCTTGTTACAAGAACAGTATCTAAAAAAAAAGCATCTCCAAAAAGGGATTCCTCACCAACACAATTGATGCCCAATGACTCACTGATAACATTAATCATGCTCATTATCATACTTGACAAGCATAACAAATTGAACACTTTACTCTTTGATTTTTGTGTTAATCATTTTGATTAAAAGACAAATCTTTCATATTTTCTTCTGTATGATTTGATGAACTTAAAAGTGTCATCTAGCACAAAATGTGGCTCAGTTATGGGTCATCTCGCAGTCTTGGCTAGCTATTTGTGAATGGGTATAAATGAAGCTTAGCGAACTCCGATGACAGTATAAATCTGCTTCAAGATGGCGCTTCATAACAAAAAGGGGTATTCTATAGTTCTTATTGTAAAGTATAACCACAATGAGATCATAAATGCGAGAAGAGATTTTGCATAGATAAAGCCTGAAGATATTTTATACGGATAAAATGACCAGTTCAGTTTCTTGGTAGAGTGGTAACAACTAAATCAATTATTCTTATTTCATACGAACAGATTTTCTTCACTCTTTAAGAGCGACCCAGGCACCTGTTTGTCTTAACATCTTGAAATAAGACATTTTCCTGGACTTTTTAGGTGAATCTGGTTCATATCAAGTTGATAAAACATATCCAGCTTTTGCAGTGTATTGACAAAAGTCAGGTTGTAGCTTGCAGCTTATCATACTGTGGTTGGTGAGGTTTTGTGATGTTTTGCTGACAAGATATTGACTGGGAAATGTATTTGTTATAATGCTATCAGCATGGATGTTACTCTCTATCGCTACATTTAGCTCCCCTAAAACCAAAATCCTTAAGATCCAGCACCAAACTTTCAAATGACATAAGTAGACAAAAAGAGGCAGAGCTGAGAGCCAGCGCCTTTAGCCTTGTTGGCTGGCAGCTACAATATGCCAACCTGTCAGTCGAGCAAGCCACATTCCTAATTGTACCTAATTATCCAAAACCTATAACTTTTATTTCTTCGAAACAAATAAGCTCAACCCTTACACAGTGTGCAAAAATAAATGAGCTGTTCACAACATGTCTAAAAAGTAACCACTGATATTGATATTCTAAACCAGTCAACACCATCATGACCTGACCCAAACCACACTCACACACCCATACATACACAGACTCAAATAAAAGCATCAGTTTTTAGACATTTACTGATGCCATGTTCTTCAGGAGTCATTTGTTTGATTGTGTGCTGTCCTTTCTGTTTTCACTGCCCTTCCTCATCCCATTCACTTTATTGTACAATGAAAGTCGATAGATAAATCAGTGTGAAAGGTGTTAGAGATGGCCACCACCTTCATATTTCAGAAAGAGAATGGAAAAAAAGAACAGGACTCACTCTTTGAATCTGGTGGGAGACGGGTGCAGCAGATGGGAGATGGGGAGAGAGAGAGAGAAAGAGAGAGAGAAAGATTAGTGCATAAATCAGACAGTACATTTAAAGAGCCAGGTTTACGGTTTGTAATTTACAAGCAAGTCGATCAATTGGTCTTCATTACAGTCAGTTAGCAGCAGGGCTAGCAATTATTATGCTGATGACAACCACTCTATTTTTTTCTAGTATTTAAATCGTCTCTCAGCTCTCGTCCTTTATTTGTTATTAGTCTCTTTTTCTCAGCAGGATGAGTCGCTTTATCCAAAATCACTGATCCACTTTGACCGTGTGTGGTTGTGTATGCGGGCTTGTTTATGTGTTCTACGGAGATGGATGAAATTAATGGCCTTTCACAGTGGTTAGCTAAACAAACTATTAGAATTGTCACTGGGGGACAGGCTGCCATGCTGAATCATCGAGGGAATTGACAGGCCCAGGTGATAAAATGATAAATAGAGCTAAAGGACGTCCTGTGGGAAACACTGCCGGCTGTGTCGATTTTTCAGACTGTCGGTATTCTCTTTCAAAGAAATTCATGAGCTCTCTAAATGGCTTGTTATCTTTTTTTAGCCCGCCTATTTAAAGTCAAAAGCTGCTTTTTAACAGCGATGTGGTTTGAACGACTCCACCAGCATCAAATTGATGTTGAAGTAGATGGTTTCATTTGAAGCTCAATTATGTTTGGGGCTGGAATGACCAACAAAGGAGTCGCACAAAAAGCACATAGTATAGAACATTACGAGCTCTGAGATAGCACTCTTTGATGGACTATATGTTGGACGGCAATAAATGAAACAGTAGCCTTAAGAGTTCTGCAATACGATCGATCGCCTTCTCCACCTGCAATAATGGTAAGCCTGCACTTTATTTGTGTGACAACATATGCTGCTCTGCTGCAACACTTTCTGCCTTCTCTTGTCTCTCAGTGACAGTAAGATCCAGCTCCACTTTAATTATAATGATCTCATAAAAATTGTCAAAAGTGGAATGACACACTCAGGAGAACAGCTAAACACTGTATTTTGACAGCTCAACTGTAGGGATTATTCAGAATGAAAAAACAAAAGTAAAGTTGCATGAAGTTGTTTATGAGTGAACAAAACCAGAGTAAGTAAGGCAAGAAGAAAATATATCCAGGAAGGCTGGAAAAAGAGCACAGTATTTGCTTCACATGTTTTTATACACAGTAAAGACCATGGATTTACCAATATTTAGTATTTATTCTATGTTGGAATATATGGACCTTTGTAGTCTGACTTATTAAGCTTTTTTGTGACTTTTGTGTCATGTTTTGTGGCTGACCCATTTACAAAACTCAAATTAAGTTCTTTTTTCAACCACAAATGAGGATTAGTGCAACACTATAATAAAAAAGTGAGTAGACTTTTTCAGAAAAAATCATAATAACACAAAAATCATTATAATGCTGCCGGAATAAATCTGCAAAAGTAAAATATTTAAGTTGGGTTTTACTGGATTAAAATTATATTTTTATGAGACAAAAGTTTCAGGACAGAAACTCACAATACTAAGAGAATCACAATGCGATGTTCCGATATTTAGTATACGCCTTAATTACAGGCCATAGCTAAATTATAGTGATGCTCACATATTATACAAGAGATTTTCTTTTAATTTTTTTTAACAAAACACCAGCCCCATGCTCTAATATAGGGGATGTGAATCATCTTGTGAAGTTAAATCTAACAGCTTGAATAAAAAGTGGTTGCAGAAGTAAACACTGGCTGCCCGTACACTTGCTTTTTCCCATAACAAACCTTTTATCATAATTGATTCAGGTTCTTAGAACTTTTCAGACTCTTGTACTGATGTGCTAAAAGTGGATGTACTTTTAAATAAACTGAGATTAAAGTTTGGCTTCAGGACAAAGGGCAACAATGTTATTTGTTTCTCACTTTTTTCCAAATAATTAGCTTCTGTTTATGTTTAGCATTTTATAACATCAGAGCAGGAAATAATAATTTGTTGCTCTTCAATCTTCCTGTGCTGACTCCTGTGCCTAATTTATTCATTGATCCTCTAGATTCTATTAAGAGCATTTGTCTGTTTTTGTGTGAGGTCACTGTTGTAATAAACTAGACAGTGTTAGGCACTGGCAAAACTGGCAATAACGAGTAATGTAATAAGTCCCATGTGTTTTTTTTTCAATAAAAGAAAACAAATAGTCCATAACCTTGCCATGACTAGCATTATCCTGTTAACATGAGAGAAGAACAACCATCTCCTGCTGTTGAGTGATGCGTAACTCAAACACTGTTAAAAGAACCCTAATCATTTGTACTTACTGTCTGTAGGTGATGATAACAATCAGTATGGCAGGGACACAGCAGATAATTATAATAACTGCCAAAGCCAACAGCGCCCCCTCTGTGTAGCCTACAGACTGCATGGCTTTCTTCACACTGGTCACCACTTCAGGGGTTCGGATCTCCAGGATGCGTCCACCAGGAGGCAGAAAGGGCTGGAACTCTTTATTGATGTCCAAGAGTTTACCGTCAAGAAACCTTCAGATGGGAGGGAAAAATACCAGGTGTGAAGCATGTTTCTAGGTATGTTAATCAGTTCTTTATTTGTTTACATCTTTAGCATACATCCTTGTCAAAGTGAGGAAGGACAAAATTTAGAAGAAATCTGACTTCTCTGAGTGATGAAGCTGACAGGAAGTAGGAGACTGCCTTGAAAAAAGAGCATTTAAAAACTTCTGTGAATGGCAGCTCTCCAAAAAAGTAACTTCAGCTGATAAATTCAGAAATTAATTAATTTCAAAGCAGCTTCACTTCAGTCCCTGTCCTATTTCTTTTGATATAAAGCTTTTGGAGAGCTGCCATTTTACTTTTCATGGATTTCTTGGCAAAGTTCTTACTTGTGGAGCTCCTGCCTGGATACAGCTCTGTTTGTCAGCGGGTCGATGGCATAAATCATGAGGTCGGACTTGGTGTAATCTTCCTGCTCCATTCCTTCACCATGGCGGTGGGGCCCAATGGTTTCCACTACAACCTTGGCTCCTGGTATCTGTTCCTGGACGTAGCGCTCCAGAATGCTGGGACAGAAAAATCAACAGATTATACGATTTCTAAGACCAGTGTTTTGAACATGGAACAACAAAGAACACCATTTCTTTTTCTCTTTTTACTCGTCAGGCTCATGCTGTGTGATATTGATTTCTCTCCCCAAGGTACACCTTCTTACAAGAAAACTTTGAAACCACTGAAATGTGTGCATATGGGTGTGTTGGTGTGGAGTTGAAAGTGAGAAGGAAAGAGAAGAAAGGCAGAGAAAAGTGGTTGAAAGTTTATCAAGCTATATGTGCACGGGACAAAGGTATGCAGCAACTTAACTAAGTTTCCACTTAAAAAAATATGGCATGCACAAAAGTGAGGCAGTTTCAGTTACTATTGTCAAACTTTCCTATCAAAAAATTGAAAAATACTTGGCAAAGTGCTGAGGAAGTTTACCCAACTGCAAGCATGCCTTAAGGACAACAAGACATGAATGACAAACAGTCCTGCATCAATAAACTGAAACAAGCTAAAGCTGAAGCTGCACCAGGATAGCCTTGTTCCATCCATGAAAAGTAAGCCCATTCTGTCACAAAAAGCTGCGAAAAATCTTGCTCATTAATTGGATCATTGCAATTTTCTATTATCAGGCTGCCATAAAAAGTCTCTATAGACTCTTCAGCTGGCTCAAGCAGGAGCACTTGAACTGACAAAATCAGAAAAAGATGTTATATCTCTCTCATATTAGCTTCTTGGAGCCAGCCCTCCAAAAATCTACAATATAGTTTCATATCCTCCTATAACCCATCAAAGAGTCCACTCTGACAGGCTGAAAGTGCTACCCCAAGTCTCTCAAAGTAGTTAGAGGGCACATTTTCTACAGCAGCAGACAACTTCTTGGCAAACAGAGCATAAAGATTTGTGTGTATAAAAACATGCAAACTTAATAACACGTGCAAAGATGTTTTACTAATTGGGTGCACGGTGGATTGCATGTGTCAAATGAGTGTCTGCCCTCATGCGGTACACATGCAGATTATCAAAACATGCAACATGCAAATGCAATCAAGTAGCATCCCCAATGTGATTCATCAAACCTGAAACCAATTGTGTTGATGTTTCTGTGTCAATGCTTGGCACATTTTAAATGCAACCTATGCAAACTGGCAAAAAATTGCGCACAAATGGCTGCAGGTATAGGTGAAACGACAGACAAGAAAGAGGCAACCTTTCATGCACACGTCAACATATTTTCACTTTCAGGGATAACAGTGGTTCACACGCACTCAGGACACAGTAAACTACTCAAAACTCAGCATTTTTTGTTAAATAAAACCAAAATGAAAAACCCCTTGAATTGAATTAAATATTGTGTCATGTTTTGAAACACATAAAACTGAACTTTAACAGTCACCAGAGCAGACAAAACCAAATTGATTCTCAAAATCAAGAAAGTCAGAGATGACTCTTAACTTCCTATGCAAAATCCATACATCTTGTCCCAAACTGTAGTAAAATACACTATTTCAGTTTCTTGTATGAATACATTGTTCTTATTTCAAGAAACTTGCCAAGAAAACATTTCCCGGTCATTTTTTTTACTCATTATAGGCAACTGAGGCATAACTTTTTATCTTTTAATATCTTGAAATAACCCCTTTTTTTCTCAACTTGTCTAGAATGAGAATGGCTTTAATTTTAGATCTTATAAGACCTTATTTTTGACAGAAAAAAAGAAAAAGACAAACTATTGCTTGGGTTTAAGATTGTGCTGTGTAGTTTTGGTTTCACTGATCTAAAAATATACAGAGATCGTTTAAGCTACAACCACTTCAGTGACAAGTGATCTTGTTTGTTATTTGTTAATATAAAATCTGCTCCATTAAGACAAAAAAGGGGGGGGGGGTGCTGTGGTGATCTAATACCTGTTCTTGTCACAGTCCCATTGTGGGATCTCAATCAAGTGTCGCTTCATACTTTCTGCGACACTTTCGAATGATAAATCAGTATTTTAGAACACAGCGCTGTATTTGCTCTTTAGCAGCGCTTACTGATTTCCCCATGGTAGCAATTACAGCTTGAATCTCTTGTGAAGCTAAATCAATGCAGAGGAACTTCTGCCTGGTAAAACTTTAGAATGTAAAATGGCATCAGTTAAAGGTTAAACTCTATTTCAGCTCCGCATAACCATCAAAATATCTTGAAACCACTTTATTATGAAACCACTACCAACTATTGGCTATTCAAGCTTGCACTGAAACTGTGGAAAGTAATATCTCATTGTTTTTAACTTTTAATTACGTATGGTTACAAATAGAAGCAGATTTTTGAGCAATTGTTTGTTTGTGAGTTTCTCTCTATAGATTTTATGTGAGCAGAGGGTCAGTAGTTCAACACACAATATATTCATTACAACCTATTTGCAGTGGTGGTGCTACATCTTAAATTGAAACTGCCTGTTGTCAAAAACAAGGGAAGTAAAAATAACAAAGCTTTAGAGGCCAGAATGGATGAACCCTCTTCACCCTCTTTCAGTCCACGCGGGTTGCTATAAGAGTAAAGTTACCATTCGCACAGGCCAAAATTATACCTGGCATTTTGCTATTGCATCATTTTGACCTCCACAGAAAAACAAAAGACAAACACAAATCCAAAGGCGGATGCATTGCAAGTTAAAGAGGGAAAGCGAGTGCTGAGGAAAACGCTGTATTTGTAGGACAGGAAAGCTTTGCGAGCAACATAGTTTCTGAAAACAAGCACACAGGTGAAGTACAAGCAACAGAAGGTTGTCGAAAGTTTCAGACTTTGATACTTTTCGATACCCCAGGCTTTGGAATCAACACAGTCTTGTTCATTTTTACATAGTGAGAAAGAGAAAAGGGAAGTGGAGAAAAGTACCAGGGCTAGGTTAAAAAAAAAAATTGATGGCCATGTTTTGTTGTTGGAAAAGTAATTTACTGAATGTTACTGATTCATAACTGAGTGTACATTCATGGCCTTTTCATTTAAAGTGGAAGTACTGTGTGTGCTAGTTGCATGAACTTATAAATGGTGCAAACAGACTGATCTGAATACTTAGCATTCATAGTCATACAGTGTTTGTAATAGGAGTAGGCATGTAAGTGCCAACAGTATACCAAACTGAAGCCCGTCCAAAGAATTATTAACCTATGCTTGTTCTAGAGCCCCATCCTGCTGTCCTTACAAAAATAAATCTTGCTCTCTTTTGACAAAATGAATCATCCATCAAGTATCAGGCATGAAAAATGTCATAAAGGCTGTCAGGTAGTTGCGTCACCTGACACTTACCCCACAGTATTACTTTCAGTCTGTTTCATTACCAGCTTAACTCTTCTTGGAGCAAAATAGTAAAACAATAGTGTTTCATCTTTGTTACCTGAGGAGCTTATCTTTGTTTTTCTCCACATATGTTGGCGGCACATTTGACACAACCACTTGCATGTCGAGCTGGTTCACCACTGACACCTTGACGGGAAAAAAAAAGACAAAAGATCTTCTCTCAATTTGAAATGAAATTTTTTTTGAGGTAAAAAACTGGAGGAAATCACTGATATAGCAGAGCACATTATGCTTCAAGCCCATTAGCTCTAACTTGTGAGATTGATTTTTCCTTCACTTCAAGGACACACTAGTAGACGCTCCATGTAACCCTCTATATTTATAGATAACAAACATGTTGCTACTGCCAGAGCCCAGGATATACACACCACTATTTCTGCCTTGCTGCTGTGTCCATGACCATAGTTGTCTGTAGCAACCACGTCAAACTTAAAATATGACCTCCTCATGTTGCGGTACATAATCGCTGTTTTCACTATGCCGCTGTATGGCTCGATGACAAATCCATCTTTGCTATCTTTGGTTTCTTTTCCAGCAGGAGGGGGGATGATGAGGCGGTACATCATAGAGCTGTAGTTCCCAGTGTCTCTGTCCAGGGCCTGTGGAATCAAAAAAAACAAAAATTATTCAAGTGTTATTAAAATAATCATCATCATTATGACTCTAGAGACAATATCAGCCTCATAATCACTATTCTAATGAATTCTAACAATCATAATCACCCATGCAAACAACACCCTCATCAAGTCATTGTTGTTATCATCTTAATCAATTCTACGGTCAGTGATTACTTTCATGATTGTGATCAATTCATCCCAGGTGTTTGAGCAGCTGATCAGTGCACGGCACTGCCATGATTATTGATCAGTCTAAGATTGATTTCCTGTTCATGTGGAGTTCTGACACACAGAAACACCTACACGATTGTCATTTGTTTCTTTTTAGTTTGTTTAATGCTCAGAACTCTGACTCACCAGCAGGGGGTAAAGCGGTGCTTTGAGCTGTGGGTTCAGGTCTATTTATCCACTCTGTCATTCTCCAGCACTCGTTCACACTTTCATGCAGACCTCACACTCACATCCACACGTAGACATGCTCTCAGACAGACATTGATTTATTACAGAGTCTTAAAAAGAATGGCCAGGAGTATGAAATACAGATTCAGCTCTGAGGCGCCCACAACATCAAAGCTAACGCTATGATCGCAAGAAACAAAAAATTGATTTTTATATTATGGCCAGGGAATAAGGAAAAAAGTAGCAAGGAAGAAAAAAACAGGAAAACACACGGAAAGAGAGGGAATAGAGGAGGACTGAGGAAAGAAAGGATGTGAAGATGGCTTTTATGTGTTGCAGAGGTTGGACAAGGTAACTTTTAGAAATGCATCGGCACTTGCAGAACTACTAAAGATCCTGTCCAATAGGAGAGTTACAGGTGTTTGCAGATTTAGTAACACCATATTCTGAGTCATAGTCACACTCACCAGTCACGTAATTAGGTATGCACGTTCAACTGCTCTTTAACCTAAATGTAACTGATCACATGGTTCAATACATTCCCACTTTTTCCCCTGAAATTATTTTCTGTGACTTTTTCAGGACATTTTCAGATTCTATGGAGAAAAGTTGTTATATCCTCCTGGCCCCCTCATTCTTTGAGGTCTTCTTTATCCCTCCAACTTATTTTCTCCATCTATCTGTGCATTTTCACAGTATTTTAAAACATCAAATACCTAAAGTTGTTAACATTCACTTATTTTCAGTTACTATTGTCAGACAATATAACGATTTTGAAACACTGAGTGAAACGTGGCCCATTAAGATTACGTGTTAAATAAATTTGCGCCAAAGCCTCAGCCCTGCTAAAATCAGGGATGTTGCATCTCACTGCTCACAGCCAACTCAGTAAACACGCCTACTATAATTCCTCTATGCCTGTCACTCAATAGAGGACAGAGAGGAGCCTGTGGCTGTGGGAGAGAAAAATCACACCCTCACGGTCCGATACTTGTGACACTTTTAAACTTACAGTTGCTGGGCGAGAAGTCCTTGACGGGTTCTGAAAAGTCACTAAATCCAGTGAAAAGACATACGGAAGCTCTGGGTTGCAGGAAATGCAAATTTGATTGGCTGGGAGCACCATGTAGGGCGCTGCGCCAGCTCGAAGCAAAGAAACACTGTGCCTTAATGTTGGCCAGATGATAACGTGACAAAAAACATGCATGTGCTTATCTTTTACCCTGCTTGCATTCACTCATAAGGCAAGAGGAGGATAAGTAATTTTCCGACAACAACTTAACAATTTCCAGGACCGTTCACCTTTCTTATCATTGTCAATGAGTGACAAAAATTGCTGAATCATTTTCCAGGTTTTCCAGGATGTGGGAACCCTAAGTTCAAGCCTCAAAATGGGCAAGAAAAGTGATTCAAGTGACCTATTGGTGCCAGGTGGGCTGGTCAACCATCTCCAGGATTTACAGGGAATGGTCCATGGGATAATAACTGATGATAGGAAGGCAACAGTTATCAAATAATCATTCTTCCATTCAAACAAAGTATGCAGAAGACCAACTCCAAACGTGCAGCACAGCATGTTCAACCTTGAAGCAGATGGGCTGCAGCAGCAGGAGTCCACACCAGGTGCCACTCCTGTTAGCTAAGAACAGGAAACTGGGACTACAATTCACACAGACCCAAAGTACTCCAACATTAGAAGAGTG
Organism: Thalassoma bifasciatum; assembly: GCA_008086565.1. Lineage (NCBI taxonomy): Eukaryota > Metazoa > Chordata > Actinopteri > Labriformes > Labridae > Thalassoma > Thalassoma bifasciatum. The sequence goes on from RPOG01000444.1 coordinate 73,559, forward strand.
AAAAAAAACGTTACCTCTTCTGAGGAGATTTTTGCTGTGACATTTGGATGGCGGGGTCAAAAATGAGCCATCCTGCTTTGTATTGATGGTTCAGGCTGCTGGTAGTGTAATGGTGTGTTCTCAAGTCTTGTTGTTTATGACAAGTAAGAACGTTTCACTTCAGTCTTGTATTTGAAGACAGGTCACTCCATCTATTTCCTTGGAGTTGTCCCTGCCTTTGTAATTGTGAAACCTATCCCCCAATGTTTCTACTTGTGCCCCTTTTGTCATGATTGAAGTTTATTGCACTGTATTGTATTATCTTCTTGTGCTGTCACGATAACCATCCATGCCTTCCAAGACTTGTGCCGGGTTTTTGCTATTTTGATTTCCAGGCAGATACTGTGTTCCCTAATCATTACTTTGCTCATTTTTACTTTCCAACTTAGCTGCTACTTTTGAAATACTTGGTTCTTAGTTTCAAATGTTCTGGCTGTGATTTACTGTTGACACTTTGTTGTAACATTCTCAAAATTAAGAGTTTATTTTTGTTGTGCATACTGAAAGTTGTGAATTTGGCTCTTACTTGTCAATCCTTCTCAAAGTTGGACATTACTGCAAGATAACTGGTCTCTAAGCACAGTATTCATGCTGTCTTTGCTTTCTAGAAAACAGTTTTTTTTCCCTTTTACTCCCTTAGAAAAAAAAGCATGAAACACAAATTATAGAGTTCTATCCACAAGGGTAATATATATTGCAAAACTTTCTTTACACCTAAAATGACAAGTAGCTGACTCACACCATGAAGCATTTTATCCCAAGGTGCTCTGTAACTGGGGCATAGTTATTGATGTTTTATATTATCCTAGCAATTATGGTTGGATCTGAGTGGCAGCTGTCGATGGCGAGTATAGTTTAGAAGTCTTTCAACACTGCTTTTATTGAGTCATGGACATGGTGCGTTCACACAGCACAAGTCCCTTCAATGTAATACTTAGCCCCTCTTGTTTGAAATGAGAATTAATGAATCCACAATAAAAGCACACGCTCCTGAGTCTCTTTGAAAAGCGTGTTTCATGAGCACCAAACCTCTCAGTGTATGTCACAACTTGATTGATGCTGTGGTGATTTTGACAATTTTGTGACGGTTTTATCGCTGTGTTGTATTTTACCACCAAATAATTTCCAAAGCCACAAAAGCAGCATTGTTAAAGCTGAGCCACCTGGTTTGTATTCGGTCAGCTTCTCAACAGGACAAACAAGAGACCTTATTTTGTTGTAAACACCCACAACAAGAGAGGTAATACAAAAAGTAAACTGCACTCTCCTTTGCATTTACACAAGTAGTGATGGGGAAAGTGACAGAAATGTCTTGAGGGGGTAAATGTGACATGACTTTGATTTGAAAAATAATGAAATAAACTTCTTAGTATCAAGAAACTTTGTTAATTTACGACTCATCTGCACTCCAATCAATTTTTGTGTTACGGAATCCCCTGAGGGACAAAAAGACAGACAGCCAGACGGATTTGATTGAATTAGTTACACTTGAGAGAAAGTGCAGAGAATAAAAACTAACATACTCTAAACTTTCTTTTTTGTCCCATACTCTCTTTCATCCCAGTGTTTGCAAATGTGCCGCTAGCATCACTGTCCATCTTTACGGTCAATCCCCCCATGTCCCATCTCCAGCCATTCATCCTCTCATGAATCATGCATGTGTTCCCTGCCTTCTTCTGTCCGCTCGGTTTGTCTCTCAGCAGGGTGCCAGTTATCTTTATCCAACCATCAATCCTCTCTTTTCTGTCCAACCTTCCAAGATCTATGGCCTCTCCCTGCGGTGAGCCGACTAGCAGGCTATTAGTTCTTCCTGTCAGGCTGTTTGAGTATTCAAAGAGGTCAGACATCTGGAGAGGAGGTTACTGCAAACCAGCTGAAGCAAAATGTAGTCTGAAACTGGGGATTTAAATAGAAGACTCTGGTGTCTGCTGCACAGACGTAATGAAATTGAAAGTATGGAGTTCATCAGAAAGAAAATGACACTTTCAACATTCATGAAACTAATCTTTTTTTAAGAGTGACTCTTGCCTTCTCAGCTTAATACACTCATCCTCCTTGCCATCCTCACTGTGCATGATCTAATGAAACAGAAAAGTCTAAGACTGATCTTGTTGCAATGAAATACAATAAAACATTAAAGCAAGCACTTGTCTACCAAAGACCCTGCTCATGTCTCTGGTGACATCCAGGCTTATTAAAACATGCAAAAACTCAGATAGAAGCTGAGAGTGATAGGCTCTGTGACCCATTTCTGGTCCTGGAAAGCCTTTCAATAATACGTTAGCTTGTTTACACTGGTATGAAATCCTCTTGAGTTTGGAAAAACAGATCAGGGACAAAAAGATGAATCAATTAACACAGAGAGAGAGGTCAGAGTCGAGGGAAAACAATATTAGTGTTTCATCTATTCCTAATCCGGCTGAATGTTATCTCTCAGATACATATAAAAAAACACACACACAAATTCACGCAGGCACTGGAAGCATTTCCATCCCCGGGATAAACCATATAATGTAGGAATTTATCATTTTGTGACTGCTTCTAGGTCTTAAAGTGTATGGTGTGATTTCTGCAGCCTGCAATTACTCACCTTGTCCAACACCTACCCAGCAGCACTGTTTACGTGCACCAAAATTAACACTTTGAAAGTGCACAAGGTGCTAGAAACATTCCTCTGAGATTTTGGTTTCAACATATGAGTTGGCTGCACATTCCTGAAGCAAATTGGAGTACACTGCCATGGTTAATAAACAAGTCTGAGGCTATTTGAGCTGTGTGGCATGGCATGTTATCCCATCAGAAGAGACATGGCCAGCAACAATACGAAGGTAGGCTGCGGTTCAGCTGGTACTAAGGGGCCCAAAGTTTGAGCCAAGAATCATCCCTCATGTCATTACAGCACCACCACCACCAACCTAACTGTTGAAACAAGACAGGAATGATTCAAGCTTTCACACTGTTTATGCCAAATTCTGACCTTACTATCACTGTGGTGAAAAGGCATACTGAGTTCAATTTCTCAGGAGAAGATACTTGGCAAAACACATGTATTCCAGGAGAGACTGATAGTATAAACAATTTGACAGGAAGCAGGGAAGAAGTTGGCCATGGTTCATCATAATGCTTTTGTCTGTGCAAAACAAACTAAGTGTTGACACTGTAAGGGGAAAGTTATCTATCAAGGTTTGTGCAGAGATGTTCTGTATGAATTATATATACAGCATATGCTTTGGTTCTCCTAAAATAAAAAACCTAGCAGTATGAAACCAGGTGTAGCCTTTTTCATGTGCACATGAAAGGCTGCTTGGAAACATGTGGCAAATGGATATTAGAAATGTGAAATTGAAAAATTATTATAAGAACCTAAAGCAACTGAATGCTTGACCATGAATGGAGCTTGTAATAAAAGCTCTAGATCCCAAGGGCGATAGGAAGAGAGTGAGTAGACCACTGAGCTTAGCTGATAAAATCTCTCTTGGCTTAAGGGTGGTATTAAAAGGCGAGGGGGAATACCATCTGAATCTCACAGCAGGATGCAAAACTCATGAGACCAGGTATCATCCCTCCAATATTCCAAGCTTAATGAGTCTGTGCAAATTGTATTCTTAGTTTCTTGTTCTTAACCGACAGGAGGGGCACTTGGTATGGTCTGCTGCTATAGTTCATCTACTTCAAGGTTCAATATACAGTACTATGAGATAGTCTTTTTATTATTACTTGAGTAACTGTTTCCTCTCTATGATCTCATCCCACTAACAACCATGTGACATCAAAGTCACTTGAATTACCTTATGTACTCATTCTAAGGCTCTGTATTAACTTGAGCTGGTTTTCTAGATGCCTAATTGTTTTGAGTTTCTGTTGTGTGGTTAGATGTGTGTGAACTAGCAGATGAAATGGTGTACTTCATTCAGTGGCCAGTGAGTGTTTAACACATGCACTCTCGGTGGTGACATAATTTTTTCTGCTGTTCTCAATCCTCATGGCTCTTTCAATACAAAAGATAAATACTCTGTCTGTTCAACCATTTGAATTCAAACTCAAGTGGTAGTCTTCACAAGAAAGACACAACAGAAGATGTAAAAGACAGTGGAGTGAGGAGGAATCAAGAGTGGGGCAAAATTGGTGTTTTCTTTCCAGTAACTGCTTGTCAGTACCAAGGGAGAAAGTGCTCACTGCAAAGATCTCCTCTTTCTATCTGCAGCAGTTCATGGAGCAAACAAAAGTCAAATAACTGCTGTATGATTAACACAAGAAGCTTGTATTCTAGGACATACAGATAAATAATAAGAATGGCAATAAAATTGAGACAAGCATGATATATTATTTGGGTCCCTTTCAAGAAACAGTGTCAGACTGAAGTAGAAAGTGTGAGACAAATGTAAATATTGAGTATAAACACTGCAGGAACCAAAGAATATAAAATTAGGTTTTGTGACTAAGCTTTGAAACCACTGTTCTCCATATGTAAATACCCAGCTCGGCACAGCAGTGCATTTGGGATCTGTAACAATAACTCCCCCCTCTAAGGTAAGATGAATCAAATGCTACAGGAAGATTCTCTGCAGAAGTTCTATTTGATCAGCAAAAGCATGAACAGGCGCAGCAGCAGCTTCACTTTCAGGTGAAATCTGTGGCACTAGATGTGCAGTCAAGTGTGACCATGAAAAATAAAAAAGATTAGAAGTACACATAAGTTAGAAGTAGCAGTTCAAACTGGCTTGAGAATGAAAGTCTCAAGTAACACTGGATCTTCTACCTCAGTTTAGCTTGAAATGGTTTGTCTTCATGAGTGTGTAATCTGTACCTGCACTTGCAACACTGAGGTGAAAGTTTTGGCGTCCTCTGCAACTCCTCCGATGTACAGCGGTCTTGTGAAAACTGGGTGATGGTCGTTCTCATCCTGGATATCAATCACCACCTTGGCTGTGTTAGCTAGGACACAAATACAAACAAAGCAATAGCACATTAGAGATTAGTATCCAGCATTACAGGTGGTAATAGATGGAGTTTTCCATGGAGCACACTCTGGGCCTTATTCACAGAAAGACTGCACTGCTTTTGTGCTTTGCATCAGTGCTTATTCCATACATTTAATTAAGCCAATATGCCTGCATTTGGAGGAAAACGAGATGAAGCAGACAGGAAGAAAATGATGCACGATTCTTGGTGCTATTATCAGGCACAATCTATTTTTTGTGAAGCCTCCATCCCCTCAGAATTATCTGGAAAGCATGCTGTTACTCAGATCTTTGTGGTTGTTGTGAAGTTATACTTTCATACTGTTATTAAATACTTATGATGGGATTATACCTACAAAAAACTTCCATATAGTGTTGAAGAACAGAATCTCTTTTTTCATTTCATGTTAGAACAATAAGCTTTGACTTTTGAAGACAGTTTCTTAAAGATGTAGGCAACAGGGGTGAAAAAGAAAAAAATAGTGTGAAATACTAGAAAACAACAACGATGATCTACTTTGTTTGATGTTGATGACTTGTACTAAGTTCCAGACTGTTTCAGATTTCAGTTTTACAGGTTCAGGCCTGCGGATACAAACCTGCAGTCCAACCTGTGACACATGTCAACAAGAATAGCACAAAAGCAGTGAAGTGTTATCTTCTCCGGAAGGGGAAGTCACACCTCTGCATTGGTCAAAACAACAACATTTCAAAAGTATGTCACAATGCAGTGTACTACAGTAGCAACCACGTTGTTTCACAAAAATGTTAGTAATAGAGAAATCTTTGGATAAAAGATCAAGATGAGGTCGTTGTTCGTTACTTCTTGTTCAGGTAGGAAATAGTAAAACAAGCATGAAAATCACTCGAGCATCACTGTAGAAAAAAAACAGATATCATCATTGAAATGAAAAGATAAGAAAATTCAGTTACAGAGATAGTTAATACCCTTGAAATAATGAATTACAAATCATGCATTTTTTTCTTCTACAGTCTCTAAGTAAATGAGATTTATCCCCGTCATCTGCCTGATTCAAGCGTGATTCCCAGGGAAAACTGTTCTGATGATCGTCAAGTGCAAAAGAAAACTACATTCAGCATCTCTGAGCAGTTTTCTTCCAGTTTTGCACCTGATTTTGACTGAGATGCACTGCCACATCTCCACTCTGCTGTGTCTCACCCTGAAAGTGCAGGATTTTATCCGAGCATATGATGAGCTGGATGGAGAGAGTGAGGCCTGACTTTTTAAGTTATGAGTCGATTTATTACAGATGTTTCACAATTTTCAGAGTTTATATCCAGCTCACTTCCAGGAGCGAGCTTGCCAAAAGCAATTCTTTGTAAAAGGAAAAAAATAAATGTATAAATCACTCTGTCATGTCTAACTGCACAGCAAGAATGTACAGGGGTTGGGTCTCAGGCGACAACAGACTAATGTAACCACTGATTATCAAAATAACAATGATGTCAAAGCATTAAAGGACCAAATGAATGGGTTTGATTTTTAGTCCACCAAAAGGATGAATTATAGTCTTGATTTTAGAAAAGTTAGAATGTATCAATGCTTATAAATTCTGCAACACCGTCGCCAGCAGCTCTCAGCAGATGGTAAATATTTCACACTATCTGTGCAGGCTGTTAGTATTCTGTATTAGTGTTTCAATTCTCACAATTGAGATTCAGTTTGCTCAATTCGATTCAGTTTTCTGAGAAATGCATAGAGACAACATACCCTCATTATTAACAAGACTCAGAGTAAACACAAAAAGGATTTGAGAAAATGAAATGAATGTTAAGTTAATATTTTCATTTGTGACTGACAAAGTTTTGTCTGAATTTTATCCAATTCCACCCAATTAAAATGTAGGGTCACAAACTGTTGAAGGTGTGAATAGGAGTTTGGAGATCCTGCCCTAAATTGCTTATCCTCGTTGACTGGTATTACAGTGTCTCAGTAAACTGAAACTTAAATGAGCAAACTGAATCTGTATTGTGAGAGCTGAAATTTAGTTTAGTGAACTGAAATGACATTTCTTTACATTTCAAGAAAATAGAGAGCTGAGTATTCAAATAGGATATAATACAATTTTAAAGTACATAAATTCAATTTTAAAACAATGAAGTATTTCACATCATGTTGTTAGGATTCACCTTTTTAATGCAGTTATTCATTTTGCCCATTTCTTATTCAAAGTCAGTGTTTTTAATCTGAAAAAAATATATATATGTTCACATTTTTTAGTGTGGAGGAAACTGAAAGTCTTCAAATTTATGACATAGTCTAGCTGGGCCAAGCTCTTTTCAGTTATATGGAATCATCAAGTTTCACTGTTGTAAAACTGATGTAAAACAACATTTTGTAGGTTACATGGTAGAGGTTAACTTTGTTAACTGTGGAAAAAGTATCGGGGTAATACATATAAATAGGTGCTGCAAGTTGGAAGTTCTTAAGATATGAAGGCTTGAGTTAAAAATCAAGTTTTGAATGGTTGAATTACACCATTCGATATGCATGGAATAGCATCTTTCTAGGTCAATCCTTTCTATCATTTAACCCAGCTGTAAATTTAGTATCCAGAGGAATTTATAGTGCTAGAGCGTCTGCCATTCATATTTAATGATTGCAACTTGGAATGCTTCTCATTCAGTCTTATCTGGCTGAAAACAGGGAGTTGTGAATTACACCCACGTGAAACTGCAACACAAAACAACAACAGAGCTCTGTTTAAGGGTGAGTCATGTGTCAGAGAAAAAAGAACAAATCCCAGGATTGTGAACTGCTTAAGTTTTACTCCAAGAAAGAAACACACACACACACACACACACAATCTCATACATACTTGCACAATCCTTGGCACATAAAAGACAAACACACAAGCAGAGACTAACAATCTGCTTATCTACAAGAGTCAATCAGACTATGCAGAGCAATGTCTATTTACCAGCCAACTTTCACTTGAATTAGAAAACAGGATTAACGTATTGTTAGAAAGCTATTGATTTGTTGCCTGATTAAAAAGTGTCCTGAAAAGAACTAAAGGAGATTTACTAATGACTACAAATAATTTGTAGTTTTAATCCCAGCAGAATGTCTGAACTCAAACAGTGGGATGAAATGAGAGCAGCATGTGGTAAACACTATAATTAAAGATGGAAGAAGAGACCAGGAGAACAGAGGGGCAATTAAGAAGAATGAAGATGTGCTTTTAAAACAGAAAGGCAGAGACATAAAAAGTGAGTACAGATGCAGAATATGAAGGAGAAATGGAGGGAGATATCTAGAAGTGCAGGGGAATTCAGGGGGAAGTGGTAAAGAAGAAGTGAGGATTAGAAGGAGATGCAGGATAGCTAGTGTCTTGTTACCAAGGATTTCCTGTATTCTCACACAATTAGACCTGCCTCCTCCCATGGTAACAGATTGTTGTTGTTGTGGTAAGTAAAATATGATCTAGTTTCAACACAACATGTGTAACAGAGTTGATTCACAGTTATTGACTGGGCTGCACTGAAGTCTGTCTGAGATAGAGGATTAAAAATATTTTATTGGATGAGGCAAAGGAGCTAAATAGATATCCATTTCAGAAAGTTATAGGAAAATAAAAATGATAACATGGATTTGTTGAGATTTTTTCGCCCATATTAAGTCAAATTTAGAAGTAAAAGTCAAAATTTGGGGGGAAAAAAGGGAAAATTCAAAATTTTCAGAAAAAGTCAAAATTTTTAAATAAAAAGTCGAACTAACGAGAAAAAATGTTTAAATTTTGAAATAATATTTAAAACTAAGGGGGGGGGGGACAACATTTTGAGATCAAAAGTAAAAATAATGATATTAAGTCAAATAAGGGAAAAAAGTTTTAAAAAATGGGGGAAAAGTTGAAGTTTTAGAGAAAAAGTTAAAATCATGACATAAATGTTAAAATTTTTGCATAATAAAGTCAAAATGATGAGAAAAATCAGAATATGAGAAAATGAAAAAGTTGAAACATTGATTTTTTTTTACCTCACAATTTTGACTTCTTATCTCAATATTGTGACTCAATACGGGCAAAATGAAATCCAGTCAAGTTTTTCATTTTTGTTCTTTTAATGGGCGGAAATGGGCATCTAAAGCAATCACACACTAAGTATGTTTTCATGCAGTTTCAGAAATCATACATTGGGCTTAGTCATCATGAGATTGGACCATTCAAATACACGTCAACAGTTTTGTCAGAGCGATTGGAAAAGCATAACTAGATTGACACACGTAGATAATGCAGTTGCTATTGGACTGTAGTTGGATATACACCTTTGGAGCTGGAAGAGGAAGTAAATGACCATGATAAATAGGACTGTCACACTCAAACAGAACACACAAGCACACATAGATAGTTACAGCTGCATCCATCAAAGCTGCATCGTCATTAGAATGTTGTTTCTTCTCTGGAGGAACCCAAACTCATTCAATATGAACGCAGCTTCACTTATCAAAAAGGACACAGCGCTGCCTATTGAAGTGAATGGAGACATTCTCGGCTAAAGGTCAGATTTCCTGCATGTTTTCGCAGACAAGACTAGACTTTACCATCAAGCTATTACCTTAGCCAGACCCCGTGCATGTAGACATACTCTGTATGTAGTCCTCCAAGTGTGTGGACTGTCAGGAGGGGACAGTTTTGTGAAATTAGGGCTCTAGCTGCAGGGAGAGTGTCCACAGGGATGGGCTGAACCCCTCTATTCTCTCCTCCTTTGCAAAGAACCGCTGTCTCCAGAGCACCAGGGCTAATTGCATGAGCCAGACAACTACCACAAACACACAACCTGAATATCAGTAAGGGCTGACCCCACTGTGTAAACCAGGTAAATTATTGTAGATCTCTGGTGCAAAACAGAAACCCCATCAGTCACGGTTAAATAGTGCAACACACATCCAGTCTTGCACCACAGATTAAAGGCTTTAATAACAACCACTGCAGAGAGATACATCTCTAAATTCTTTGTTGGTGGTCCTCTTCATCTCTGGATGTAAGACAGAACAGACTGTGGAGCCCAGACGAACTTCTCTGATTTCAGTTCAGATCTACGTAAAGTTAGAGACTTCATCTGGATCTAAATAAGCTCCTCTTGGCCTCAGCAGAGAAGCTACAAGGTTGTTAAAACCAGGATCCACTACCTTCAGGGATGTAGTTATCTCTTTGTGTACGTTTTTTTCAGTTCATTTTTTCTCCTACCACTTTTTCTTCACCTTAAAAGATAACTAGGATTCTGAGGCCATCTTCAATGCGAGGCGAGGGAAAGCAGAGAGGCTTTCTTGCCACTCACCAATAGCAAGGGCTTCATTCTTCTTTGCAGCAAACACAATGGGAACGTTTTGTGTGTGAAGTGTTAAATTTCTGACTTATAATGAACTGATGAATAGTCATGTTGTGTATGTGTGGGTGGCAGGGGGCGTGCTTTCCATGAATCGCATCAAAGAATGGGATGATAGCCAACAGGGAAGAAAGCTGACTGAGGAATGAGGCAATGGAAATGCAGCTATGGCAGGAGAAATCAATGTTTGTTAGAAATGGAGGACATCTAATTTTTACCTATTGATATAGCAATATTGTGTTTATTTTTCATTTTCTATTTATATATCCATTTATACTGTTATCCTACTATTCTATTCCTTCTCTGTGCATTTCATTTGCGTCAGTATTTATGTATGATAATCTTTTGGTGAGGGAGGATTTTTATGGTTTAATATTTGTTATTCTATGTAAATGCTCTCAGTGTTACATTTTTTGCTTATTAAATCACTATCAAAAGGCGGTAAAGCAGAAGCCAGAGGGAGGGAAAAAATAAAGAAGACAGGAAAGTGCTGTTTTGTCCAAACCAAAAGACAGGTTTCATTTCAATATGTGATATGTAGTTTTCTGTAATGAATAGCTGTTCGAAAATGTGTTCAGTGTATGCTACAAAAACTTGCAACACTCAGAAAGAAAAAATACCTATCATACAAAAAATAGAAAAAAGAAAGAGCAATCAAACAAACAAACAAAAAAGTTAGACAAAGTTGTTTTTTGTGACACTCAGTCCTGTAATGTCACAGTCAAACTGGCAGAGGAGGGAGTTGAAAAAGAAATTTAACTTAACTGTTACACTGAATATCTATTATCCTGCAAGAGGTTTCTCACCCCATCAACATCTGTAAAGCTTTGAAAGTATTTTAGTTTTTGGAGGCCTGTCAACAGCGTGATCCTGTTGCATGCTGCAGTAGAAGTGGCACCTGTACAAACAACCAATTCACTGCTTTAGCCTAACTCTACCAGCTGGTGCACCTGTTCTTTCCTCTCAATAAACACAACCACAGCACTGTTCATACGTGCTGCAGAGTTCATGGATAAGCGCTTCCACAGACAGAGGATTCATTTCAACTTCGGATAGAACTGTAATTTAAACCAATCGTACCTCTTTGTTTTTCTTTCTCCTCACATGCAACTGCAGAATAATTCATTTGACATGGATTTAAAGCAAAAAGAACCTAAAGACTGAGGAAAGAAGACAAAAAGTACAAAAGTAACAATAAAACACTGGGAAGACTTTGAGGTTTTACTTCTACTTTTCAATTTCATTTTAAATTCACGCTGTTTTAACCCGTGCAGATCACTGTGAACTTCTGTTTTAGTCAAGAGTAAAGTCACAGCTTTACAGATAAAATCCTCAATCTTCCAAACTGCATGCAAGCCCTTTTCGTCCTCCTTGATCACAGCAAACATGTTTGGTTTTTAGATTTATTCCCTGGATGGCTCCATGATCACATTTCTTTGACAATCAATGAGAAATAAATGTTGTAGAAGGAGGAAAAGGATTGCCTTTAAAGAGCAACAGACAACAAGCTGGTGGAGTCTGTGGGTTTGATAGACAGCTGAGCAGGAGGGGGGAAAGCTGTGTAAAAAGCAACAACAGCAGCCGAGGCCCAGGAGAACATGTATTCCAAGATGTACAGACAAGAAGAGGAGTCTGAGAGGAGTTGTACGAGGAAAAAATAGAAAGAGAGGGAGAGCTCCAGAGAAAAGACAGTGAGTGACAGAGAAAGGAAGAGTACGTACAAGATGAAAACTACACAGCCAGTGGAAAATATATTAAGATCACACAGTGGATGATATATATTCTTTGTGTACGAGAGGCAATAATTACAGAGTAAAATCTGTCATGCAGCCTTATGTAAAAAAAACAAAACAAAACAAAAAACAAAACAAACAAATACTTACTCTTTGATGGCGCTCTGAGGTTCGAAGACACCACATCCATCGAGTCTGCTTCTACCTTTAAAATGTAGCTGGAATTTGCCTCGTAGTCTAATGGCTTTGCTGTAGAAATCATTCCAGTTGTCTCATTTAATGTGAAGATACCTAAAGACGGAGCCAAACCAGGAGAGACTGGGTTAGTATGAAAGAAAATAAAATATTGAAGAGAAAAGTCACAGCCTTTAGGTTTCTCTTGTAATTCCTGAGTCAGCAGATCATGTACTTTAACAGAGTAGACAGCTGGTATTGACCCTCAATGCTGACTGTATATAAAGATGGATGAAGTGTTGAAGTGAAGCCAAAATATCCCCCATAACAGACTTGGCCTTCAGAGTTAGAGTGTGTGCAGTGGAGACTGGCTAGAGAAGCTACAGTATTGATGTCCCTTCTGTCAGCCAAAACACTCATTTACTTATAAACTGAAGCTGCCAAAAAGCCCTCACATCTGCACAGTCTACAGTGAAACAGATTTTTAGGCACTTAAATAAAACGTAAGAACTCAACTCTAGGCTCTGTCAGTTGAATACGTGGCAAAGGTACAGACTTCCACAACCAAACACAAGTGACATAACCCAAGTTGAACACCTGAGGGGTGCTGTTAATCTAACTTAAGCTAACATAAAACACAGCACTCAATGACCCTAGGTCAAATCTGATTAATGATCACCGATTATCATCATTTTTTAAAATTATTATTATTATTATCATTATTATTATTGTAATAAAAGAGTAACTGTCTATTCTAATTGTAAACTATGACCCTATCCATTTATATGGACAAGACCTATACTGTAGCAAAGGCAAAGCATTAAATGTTGTGCTATCACTTTTGGAAACTGAACCATTTTCATCTTTTCATACAGTGTGTGTGTCCCTTACTTGTTGAAAAGCAGGGTTAGCAAACCAAAACAGAGATGTTCCATGACTGGATCATGTTCAAAAGACTAGGATTCTCATGCGTAAACCACTTCTTTTATACTCATCTTTATTTAAAGCTGTATGAAGAGCTCAGACCATAATCAAATGCATACATCCTAGTGTATAATGCCCTGACGGAAACTGTAAGTCAAGGAAGCATTGCTGGATTATGTTGACACATACATTAAAGTGATGTATAAAAGCACGAACACAAATACACTCAGGACCTGCAGATATGTACAATGGGTGTGACAAAAGCTTTTGCTTCATTAGATCATAAAAATGGTGGAACAGACCCGGGGTTGTACTGACCTTATTGTGATGTCTTGAGTCAGCCAGCCCCCGCCTGATACTAATACTTTTATAGCCCCTATACACACCTTAAAATTATTCATTGATCAATATGCATTGTCACCTAATGTCGGCACTGCTGCTTCCCTGTCTACTGTGGAGAGATATGTCACAGAAGAGGTGACCTCAAATGGTCATTAAATGATGAATCATTCAGTTGCATGTATCAAGATATCTTGACACACAGTGTTTCTTCTTGTGGATTTAATAAGACTGTGAGAAAAAACTACAAATTTCAGACCAACTCCAGCAGCTGACAAAGATGACAGAGCATTTTAGTGGCTATTTTTAGTGTGAGCCAAAATAGGGAGTGAAGTTTACATGCACCCCTTGGAGGGATGTATCCATTTACACCTTTTCAGTGCCTGACTATAATTCGTCTTTCCAGAGTCCACCTGTCATCTTTCATTGTCCTCCAAGCAGAAAAAAATTCTCAGTAAAGCCAATATGTTCGTGGTGATCTCTGGGAACAACTTTGTACAGATTTGCAGCAGTCCTTTCCCATTAGAGGCAAATGTACCCAACCTTTACAGGAAAATCCTATTCCTGTACAGGGGAGCTAACAGATGACTTCAATGTCAGGGTCAAGCTTCAAGGTCTTACCTCTCCTCCTTCGCAGTAATCCTCATATGCCCTCATCTATTTTAGAAGAATCTTGAGCGATGACTCACCTGAACATCAACTCTCTCTGGAGGTTTGTGCATCACTGAACTCTTAAAGCACATAGATCTTTTGAAAAGGAGTCAAGCACTCCTACCTTACCTAAATATTCTTCTTTAAGTGATTTATGAGGGCCTCTTCTTGAAAACAGATTCTGATCACAATCTGAGCTGACAGTTGCATTCACGTGAGGAATTTACTCTCACATTTTGTAGTGTAAGTTCCTAAAATGTGCCCCGTTTCACACCATTTCTAACTGCCTTTAGAAACATCTTCCCCTTTGATCTGGTATGAAATGTTACCTTTGTGCTGTTTCTACTTAAACACTTTGGAGTTAAGCAGTCTTGGTGACTGTAACTCCTGCTATTTGTGCCCCATCATTGAACCTCTCTTCAAAGTTCCTGAGATCTCTTTATTTTGCCATGTTGCTATGAATCAAAATGGACTTATTCTGATTCATATTTTGTTAATGCCACAGAGCTTCTTTTCCTGCTTGGAAAATAGAAGCACCTGTTTCTTAATTTTTCTTTATTTTTCAATAATCCTTTTCCTTGTAATTTGGCACTCAGTACATCACTTATTTCATTTTTAACTGAAATTATTAATGAAATTATTTCTAGTGTGGGTAAAAGTCAACAGAAACACAGAAAGTTAAGTGTTTCTAGGGACTTTTACATCTACACAGCAGCTGGTTTTGCTGCTAACAAGCTTCTGACCCTCTAAGTAACAATGTGAGTGAACAAGCTACTTTATTGGCTGAAAGTTAAGTCAGCCAGGTCCTTGAGTGAAAGCCACAGTGACCCTTCCTTTGTACAGAAGGCTCTGGCGCACACTCACCTCCCTCGTTGCCTTCAATGATGGAGTACACGATAGTTTGATTGACAGCAGCTGCCATGACGGCTCCCACAAGGGTTCCCACAGCTGCCTCCTCACTCACTGGTGGAAACCTGGGAACAGATCAGTCAGTCAATATCAACCGATGAGAACATTAAATATGCATATGTGGGCTGTTGGCCCATCTCCTCTCAAGGGTTGACTGCAATTTGGCAGCGTAGACACAACCGAGAGTTGTATCTTTCAAACATTGTAGTTTTCTTTTATGTTGGCAGTTTTCTGTAGCCGGACTTCCCCTAAAAAATGAAGTGTGTGTATTAATGTTAGTGTGAGGTAGAAGTCTGGGGACACAAGGGCTGCCTCTTACAATTAGATAATTCCTGAACATTTTTAAAACAGATCCTACACAAGTCATTACTTTGAGCTACTTTATTTTTATTGTAGCCAAATAACCAGCAGTCTTAACACAATTCTTTTTCATTCCTCATTTAAAATGATTTCAAATAAGGGACAAAATATACAAAGAGATCAACACACTAAATTCAACTGTTTTTAAATGGTATCTGTATGTAACTTTGCTGTGTCCCAATTCTGGTGCCTACATTCTTCAAATGGTAAAATGCCAGCTGTGCCTGAGCAGGGGTGGAAAGCTGTCCCATTTCCCTCAAATACAGCTAATAGATGCATCCTATTCCCTTGAAACAAGACTAGGATGCATGCGGTGCATTCATCATGACTCGAAATATCCCAAGATTCAGCATCTATTACAATCAGATGGTGAACCCCCAAGTGGTTACAATGATACACTTTGAAATGTAAGTATTTGGTTCCAGCTTAATTAAGCTACTAGTTAAATAAATAGTAGAAAGCAAAAAGAAAAAAAATAGACCTCGGGATTTGGAGTTGTTGTTAAAATACTAAGCTATGCTAAGTATACGAAGTATGAGTTGAAGGTAAATTGAGACGACAAAAGAAATTAGCAGGAAATTTTGTAAACCCAGCTAATATCTGAGATATGTTTGGAAAACCATAACTAATAATAATCTAAAAGATAAATAATGAAAACTCGGGGGGTTAACTTTAAGTGTTGCTGAAGAGAGCTGTGTAAAACAGAAATGAAGAGATGGAGCTTTCTAACAAAAGCCAAGAGCTCTAATGTCCATCGTGTTCAAACAAACCATCCGCCACAGTTGGAACAGAGTATAAGTCTGGTCCTAATAGTATTCTGAAACTTGCAGGCAACAAAATTAAACCATCACATGCTTTGAAAGAAACCCTCAACATCATCTTGTTTTTGTCCACCTGCCTCTCTTTCCATGTGGTTGCCAGTTTTCCCTGCTTACCACCCTGACAGATTTTCTGAGGATCTGGCAACGCTTACATTTCCAGCAGATTTCGCTCCATTAAACAAACCCAGTCCCGTCATTAGGCCAACCATCACAGCTGGCTAAACATTATGACATGGGCTACCAACTGGCTAAGCTATCAAGTAATCACGTCGTGATGAATGGGGCTGCTGGGGAGCAAGTAGAGAGTGAGATAGGGAGAGTGTGTGTATGTGTGTGTGCTTGAGTAGATGTTAACTTCCAGCGCAGTTGTTTGCTCCTCAAACCACCTGCTCTACTCAAACTCTCCTCCAAGCAAATATGTGATAAAGTTGAGCTTTATCGCATGAGTATAGAATTAAATGAGAAAACAAATGTATTGTGTTGGCAATGACAGCTCGGGCATTTCGAATCACGGCAGCTTAAATTTAATCTCTTTATATGAATTGCAGCAGACACTTTCACTTGTCATGGTGAGAGAAGCACAGGTGTTGCTAATAACATTAACAATGCCTCTAAGTGCTCTAGGAAGCCATGCCAGTGTGAAAATGAGACCTGTGCACAACACCAGGGAACTGGAAGTGAGGCAGGTAAATGGTCTACATTCATTTCTTTTTTCATTTGCTTTTCCTGCCCGGACTGCTTATTATTCATCCTTTTCCCTTTAACTGTACTTTTGGTTTATTTGCTGGAATTTAAGGGAGTATACAGTAAAGGGCACTGTTTAATAGTCTTACATCTTTTTACATTCAGAATTTCGAAAAAGCTTGTCCAGCTTCCTTCTTTTTTGAATTCATATGATAAGTGTTTGGTTTGCTGAAGATTGCTGATCCTTTCTCATTGTGTGAAGTGGTATTTGGCAGTTGTCTATTAACATACACATGACAGCTTCATGGTTCATATTGTCCTTTATTTGTCCTTTATTTGTATTAAAATCAATAAGGCTTTGAACAAGAACCTTGTGCCCTGAGACAGTTGTGCTCATTTGCTCACATATTGTGGATACTGTATTCTATTCTCTTCAATTCTCAGGGCGAGACAAAGTGAAGATGATTTTCTTTCAATCATTAATAAAAATTAAAAAACCATTCAACCATTTCTGAAGTCAAGACTCAAGCATAACGGCCTACTAATGGATAAAATGCTTCTGTTTTAGGATGACAATAATCAAGCTTGATACACTCGAAGCAAACTAGAGCCACACGCAAAAAAGACCACCAGTTTCCAGGTGGCAATTACGTCTCAACAGTGGCTGGCAGTAAACTTGAGGGAAGAATAAAGCAGCTACTACCATTCTAAAAATGTGAAGTATGTGGAGAAGTGCTAAAAACTGCATTTTAGAGTCCACTTTTGGCTGGGTGCAGAAAAAAAAAACAGAAAATAGCATACTGAACAAGCCAAGAAATGTCCATCTTTACTGCATAAAAACATGTTTGAAGTCTGGTTCAAAAAATGATTCCACAAAAGGAGCTCCACATGATTTATAGCTAAAAAAATATATCATCATTTCTTTCAATCTGATGTTTCGAAAAATTCCTTATTTCAGTCAATGTCTGAATGCTTTATTTAACCTGCTGACCAATAAGGAAGGGCATTTATTCGGGTAGGACAGAGATGTCCTACCTGAATAAATGCCCTTCCTTATTGGTCAGCTCTCAAGGCCTATTGGAGGCAGAGCTATAGGTAGACCTTAGTGTTTGAGGCCCACTTCCCTGAAGTATTATGAAACATCTAGGAGATCCTAATGCAATGACCTCATGGTTTCACAAAGTCTCATGACAATCCTGTGCAATTTTTCCGAACTGACCAATTTAAGGACAAATTCAGAGATTTCTGCAACATATGAATATGTAGTGTTTCGAAAATTTGCATGTTTAGTATGGACATCCATGTTTGAAGTATAAGAAAGCATATTGCCCCCCTTCAAAATGAATTCACTCTTTAACTAACATGGAATAGCGTTGTATTTGGAGCCAAGAGGAGAAGCTTGCACACATGAAAATGACTGTGACGATACAGTCAGTCAAATACTGCCGTGGGAAAAACAGCAGAGTCTGCAGTCATACAGCTTATGAACCTGTCAGAAAGCCTGCTTGCTTAATAGTGGTGCAGTAACATATAAACAATATAATTTCTGCTGCTTTCCATATACTGAAGTCATCACTACTGCCAACCTCCAACGTATATTTTCTCTCTTAAAGCCTCCTACTTGTTCCACATTCAAATTCCAATTTGACCACTTCTCCTCACAGAATCATACACACTTCCTCTTCTGCATCAGAATCTTCTCTTTTCTATGTTTATCTCTACACATTCTCCCCATCCAGCCAACAGCCCAGCAGACCTCAGCAACAATGGTTATTCACTCCTCCATCCCACCATTTTTACTACAGCTACATTGGGGGCGAAGGAAAGAAAAATGCAGTGCAGGAAGACACACTCACACAACACCACACACACGCGCACAATGACACAAACCTAAGCGAGTACACTGTTTACATGCAAACCATACACTCATACCAACACACAAGACTACTTGTAGATGAATCAGACAACACATTCAGGCAGGAAGGTGCTCACAAGACTCTCTGCTCTGCCGAGTGTGGAATTGTACAGATAAAGAAACCACACACACAAATACACACATATACACTCTCACGCAGCTCATTACCAAGCCCCTGCCCCCCTCCTGCGCTCTAATCATTGCTGTCCTAACTATGGCAAGCTGGGCTGATACTGATAACAACAGAAACACACACACACAAACACACATACTTGCACAAATATACTTGTGAGGACACCACATTGATTTTGATTCACTCCCTGCAGGCCTATCCCAGCTGTTATTTCAACATATTTCAAACATCATCTTAAAAATGAACAGCTCCATAGTCTTAAATTTTCAATAGTTTACTGTTTGGTGATTCTAAATGATCTATCTCTCTTAGCTGCTATCATTTGTTGCCCTTCATCATTTGCTTTCCTTTTTCAGTATGTTTCTTTCACATCACCTTCGGCTCATCATTTTTCTTCCTCCCCTCCTCCCCCAGCTCTTTTTTTTCTTCCATATCTTCATTTCTCTTTTGCAATTCTAGTTTTGTCACTTTCTCTGACATTTTTTTTCTGCTCTTTATCCACACCAGCTACACCTCTTCTGTGCTGAGCAGGTTTTTTAACTCTCTGTTGAGTCTGTACAGAGGCTGTTTTTCATTCATATGACATTCATGGCTGATCTGCTGTAAGATATGTAAATCTCTAGTGGGTTTCATCTTTTAGGCAAACTCAGTCTTTTTAATCATTTCATTAACATCCAATGAACGTTCTGTGTTGTGGTTTATTTACACTGTGTTGTACTACATTATTAGACCACCAGTCCCTGCAACTTACACTGATCTGACCCATTTGAAAAGTGCTGAACAAATTAAGTTTGACCTTATTTGATTTGAATTGATCATTCGAATGCTCATTCTCCCAAATTCATCCTTTTTTTTAGTGATAGAATGAATCAAGTGTCATGTGGAAAATCTGATTCCTGATTTGAGGGCTGTCATCTTTGGAGTAGTTTAATTTCTTTATCAACAAACTATCACAATCCTAACATTACAGCACTTACTGCAACACAAACACTTAAATAGCATGTTTCTGAACACCTCTCTGCTCCTTCCTCCTCCTTTGCATTTCCTTGGGGTTGCTAATTGACTGTAGCATTTTCATTAGCACACTGTGGAGTGAGGCGTCTTAACTGCCTGCAGTAACAACCTTCACAGGCTGCCTGGACTCCTGTGAGCTACTTCTTTTCCTGCTGTGTCAATTTTCCAGCACTCATAGGTTTGAATTTTCAGAGTACGTCCTCCAGAGCTTGCTGAGACGTGCTGGTTGAAATCCGGACTGATATGGCAGGTGTAGCAATTCTACAACACTTCTGAATTACATTTTCAAACCACTGAGGAACATAAAGTTGGCAGAGTTCGAAACAGTTACAATGTTTTATGACTGAGCCAGTATTGGTTATTTTAATACAGATGCAAGGCCATGTCACTAATCTAAGTTCTCTGTTTCTTATTTTTGCTTCTCACAGTCTGAATAATCAAAATTCATTTTCTGCACCCTCTGGCGCCCTCTCTCTCTCTCTCTCTCTCTAATCCCACATCTCTCTCCTTCTCCTACCTCTCTCCATTTGCGGTGCATATTCACACTCAACCTCTCAATAGTTGTCACTCCTTCTTTCTGTCAATCACTCTCTCTCTCTCTCTCTCTCTCTCTCTCTCTCTCTTTCTGCATCTCCAAAAATGATTCTCTTTTTCATTTTCTGTCATGGGGTGTCTCTTGGTGTCTTTTTTTCCCTCTCACCTTTTGCCTGAGAGTCTTGTTGTAATTGTCAACTGACAGTAAAATAGCTCAGTGTGTCTAACACAGCCTGAAGTTGAGTGGAGTGATGCCGAAGTGCTGATACATAAAATATACGTGAGGCGGAGGGAGAAAAGGACTGACACAATGGTGATTTGATGACAAGGAGTCACGAAACAAGAACAAGACAAAGGTGAATCTGTTTGCTTGAAGTGAAATATTTGAAACATTGTGTGTGTACAGGTATGAGTTTCTCATCTTCCTGACTTGACAATATAAATTGATTTGGATCTATATAAAACCTATCGATGTAAAACTAAACAAATGTATCCAAAAACTGGGTTTTAAATGGAGGAAAAATATTGGACAACACATAAATATTACTGAACATTATTGATTTTATTGGAACTTGTGGGAAACACAATTTTAGATTATATTTCTCTTATACTTCAGCTACAACCAAGCGGAAACCTCTAGTTTAAAATTATGGAGTCAAACTGCTGTTCTTCGAAAAACTGCTTGGGGCTAGCAGTAGAGACCCCCCAAACCACATACTCACCCAGCAAAAACCACATTTACAGCCCGTTTCAAAGACTGAGCTTGGTTCTTGAGAGCTCATTTCTCTGTCAGCACACACTGAATGAAGGAAAAAATTTGTGTAACTTATTTCTGAAGTTATGAGACACAGGGTTTCACCTATGTAAGGGCTTGGCTGACTTGACTGACAGGAACTGGCAGGAACCCAGAAGCTGTCTGCAAAGAAGCTAAAGGCCCGTCGCTTTGCCTTGACCAAACTTGAAAAAAGCTATGTTGAGTTTAGAAATTCAAATATGGTGCCCATGGTTAACCAGCCCTAAGACTCTGTGCTGGAAACAAACAGGTTACTGAAACTATGTCCACATATTGTGCAGCCTTTTGTACTCCCAGCATTAACCACTCTAGAGCTAAGAAAATATGAAAAACGAATTACTCAGCTCCATAATGGTTAGTTCTGTTCGTACCATTAACATGTGTTCAAACGTACACTCTAATGATTTTATGAAGGGGAACATTAGTGTCATTTATTTTTTGTACTCTGTATCTTTTCCCTCAGGGTTAGACCTTTTCATCACTGGTTAAGTTTCCTGCCTTTTTTGGCCTTTATTCAGGGATGACAGGACAGTGGTAAGAGCAGAAAACAGGTAGAGAGTGAGTAGTTCCATGCAGGAAAGAGGCCACAGGTTGAATTCCAACCTGGGCCGACAGCCTGAGGGCCGGTTTCATCAGGTGCACAAACCAATCTGCAAGGTCATATAGGAGACCCAGGTTGACAACTGGCTTGGTTATCTGTTTATGCAGGACGAGAAAAGGTGAAGACTGCCAAAAAGAATAGTTCCACAGCTGATTTTTTTTATGACTACTGAAAATTTTAACAACTATGCAGCAAATTTTGAAGGGCTGAAAACAAGATAGTCTCAGTGACAACAGTTGTCTCAGGAATGCTGACTTAAACACTTTTGGTATAACAGCCTTTCACATGCACTTTTGGGGCTTCTAAAACAGAAAACAGACTGCATTGTATTGAACATTTTTCTCTTTATTCACATCTGTGTGTTGCTGTCTCTTTTGTTTTTATGACACACTCATGTAGCCAAAGTGTGACTAGAATTTTAAATCTGTGAGTCAGTCAGAGAGTGAAAAGACATCAAGAGATGATAATGATTCAGCTGATTATCATTAATCAAGACCAAGTCTATTGTGTCCATCTTTCCAGGCTAGCCAATCAATCTCCTCTATCCCTTTCTCTTCATTATCCTTTGTCCTCATTTCTTGTTCCATGCTTCACAGCAGCTTGCACATCTATTACTTAAATATAAAATCCGCTTCATAAGAAAATTATGACTCGGACACAGTATGTAATGTCTGTGTTCAAAGAGACCGGCTATCATTAAAGAGACAGCAAAGCAATGAGAATGTAATGTAAACAATCAAAGGCGATGGTATGCACAGAAGATGATTTAATTTGTAAGTCTTCATTCTGCAACCATTTGTACATGCTTTTAATGATCAAGATGTATTTAGTATTTTATAAAAGATGAATGATAATTTCTTCACTCAGAAAAAGTGTAGTTTATATCAAATCTTTCATTTATAAGGGTAACTATATGAAGATCAATCCTATTCTTATATATCATGGATATACTTATTAACCTTCCTAGGGTGAATACACTTCCTATATGATGATGGTGAACTACTTTAACCAATTAATACATTTGGAGTTAGAATGTGCACCACTCTTTCATGTCACGTCTATCCAAATGAGGCAGATAGTTGCCAACAAGCAAGTCTAGCTTTGCCTAAGATTTCTGGTTGTACAAAAAAAGTAATTGTAGCTTTTCCGAGCAGTTTGAACTTGGTGGATTCATGTTCAATGACCCTAGAAAGGCTGCACCTTTTAATGAAGCTTTCAAACGTCCCTGCATAATAAAAGTACAGCAGCCAAAGCAGGCTACAGCCATGCAGGAGGCCCAAAGACCCAAAGTTGAACCAGTAACAAGAGAATGTATCTTTATATCTAGAGTGAAGAAACAGATGTCACTCTCGCTGACTGACTACTCAAGCATTATTTATCAAGCCAGTAGTATCTTTAGAGTGTCAGCCTGCATGTCTTCTTGTCCATCTGCGTCTCAACACTCCTCCACTTCAGCCTTTACCTGCTTGTTTGCTGACAGTCTATTGCAATCTGTCAGCCTGTCAGCTCATCTGCCACTTTAAAGACTTTTCTGCCTGTATGTTGATCTGTCTGCTGCCCCACTACCTGTCGATCAACTTCTGTGAGGTTTTGGTTACTCCAGCAGCGCAGCCATTTGTCTTCCTCAAAACTTTATGGGTTTTTCAGTGTCAGCTTTTCTTGCCCCCTACTTTTTACTTTCTCCATCCAAAACTCCCACCCCCATTATTTGAATCACTTCTCTCCACTAACCCCTC
This sequence comes from Thalassoma bifasciatum, assembly GCA_008086565.1. Classification (NCBI taxonomy): domain Eukaryota; kingdom Metazoa; phylum Chordata; class Actinopteri; order Labriformes; family Labridae; genus Thalassoma; species Thalassoma bifasciatum. The sequence continues at coordinate 97,229 of RPOG01000444.1, forward strand.
TTCATTCTCTACTCTATTTGTCCCTTCCTCTTTTCTCCACCTTTCTCTTTCTCTTCAATACCTCATCCTCTCACCTCCAACTCTCTCACTATTCTCCCAGCTGCAAGCAATCTTATAAATAACAACACCATGGTTGTTTGCCATTTGTTGTCACAGCCGCAACATTGCCAGGAGCACTCTCTTTGCACTTGCTTGTGTGTGTGCAGCAACAAAACAAGGTAACCTTCGACTGAATCGGTTAGACATATCCCTGATTTGCAGAGCCACGGATCGGACGTGCTTATGTTTGACATACAGAGGGTTGGAAAAGTTTACCTCATATTTAAAACTTTTGAGAGCCTCAGGGAGTTTCAATTCGGCAGATGTTTAATTTGACAGAAGGTAGGGCATGAAATTGGGTGTTGCCTTAAAGACAGGTGGTTAGACAGGAATTGAGATACAGGTTGATGTAAAATAGTCTAAACTTTTCGAGTCAAAGGTTGGGTGAGCCTCTATAACTAACAGAGAAACTACATCATAAAGTCCTTATCAAAAGTGTCTAAGTTGTTGTAAAGGCTTGGCAATTTACAAAGAGCATATACTTTTTTTCAATAATTCTTGAAGCAGTATTTCTTTACACAAAAGATATTGTCTGACCCGTAAAACAGATAAAGTTTCCTTTAATACAGTGTATTCATTTTCCAGAATTACACGCATTTACTGCTAGTCTATATCTTTGTATCACAGCAGGTGAAAACAGCAGTTTCCTTTATTTCAGCTACCTTCATGCCTGATAAGTCTGATTGTTGATTTATAAAAAAATGACAATTTTCAGGATTTAAAAAACATCCAGCTGGATGATAGAGATAAAAACTGTGACCTCTGTGATTCCTCGACACAGCACGGACTGTGTCACTGTGCAGGAATTAGTGGTACAACCAGATTCATCTAAATCTCACACCATGCTGTGAAGTTTTATCTCTATCTTTGTAATGATGCAAGACAAAGCAACACATTTCCATCTTTGATTGCTCAATTTCTGGATAACTAACAAAGCTTTGATGTTATGAAGTGTTTTGGTCTCAAACTCTCTCCCCACTTTCTAATTAGATTCATTAACAAAGTACAGGCCACAAGGCATTTTGACAGCATGGGGGGCAGCCCACGCATACGTTCACACATACACACATACACAGAGGAGGCATACATGCTTATATGCCTGCACATCCACACAGAGGGGTGGGAGGGTTTTGTAGATTTCAATAATGTTTGGAAAAGCAATATTTAGTTTCTGTTCCCTGAACCTCATGCTGGTAATGGCCTCTGGGTGCTGATAAGTATTCATGTGTATGTGCTACTGGTTGCATACTAATTCTGCAGGTGCAAAGACAGTCCTACAGTGAGGAAATCAGAGGAGGGAGGAAACGCTGCTCCACACACAGTGGCTACAAAGATATAACAAACTTCCTCCACAGCTTGTTAACTCTTTGACTGGATTACAGACTTGCAGGGAAAATGCACAAACAGCAGGTTATGGCTGAAAAGATACACTTCACTGGCGTTCAGGCTCAGTGCTCTATATGCATTTTTTTTTTCAAATGCTGAAGTGTGTTGAGGTAGTTTGGTCTTCTCAACGTATTGCATTTTAAAGGATGAAGAAAACAGAAATGTTTTTATCTCAACAAACATTCAAGGAGGAAACACCACTTTGCACAATATATATGTATATATATATATTAAACCATTACATTTTAAAAACTGTCCACTAAAACATAAACAATGATTACAGGCTGAAGTTTGAAAACTGTGTAGTATGCTTTTTCATATTCAAGGCCTAGCATCCTTGATTCTTAACAGGCAACACACTTAACCCTGAGCTGCCCCTGATGTGTGTGAATGTGACACATAAAGTCCTTCAGTGGTCAATAAACAAGTAGCTCTATATAAACTCAGTCCATTGACCATTTAACAGAATGGGTGGTGTCAACAATGGATGTGTCGATGTAATGCAAAGATAAGAATCCCAACCTGTGAGCCGCAAAGGTATTGCAAGTTGACCACCAAATGATTTCAAGAATAGTATGATTTTTGTGAAGTGGGGTGAGGGGAATGTAGTTGTATATAGATAAAAATACATGGAGTCATGTTTTAAATGTTAAAACTCAGTTATGTTTAAAAGGATGTTAAAAATGTTCAAATATTATATGTTAATAAAAGGTGCCCCAAGACGTCATTAAAAATTTTTGAGACTTAAAAGTGGGCCCTGAGTGGGAAAAGACCAGGCACAACTGCTACAGAGTGTAAAATAAAGCCACTGCAGAAATGCAAAAAAACTGCAGCTCCTTAGATGTCCACTTGAGGCTGACTCAAAATGTTAAGAGTTCCTCATTAACCCCTATGTGAAAGTTTATATTTATGAAAAAAGGGACAGGAAAAACCCAATTAATCAAGAATAATGTAGCCAATTTCCTTATTTGCACACATTGTAATGGAGGATATACTTAACTCAACTGTTTTGAAGTTCTAAAGGGTTTGTTTAGATTTGTGTGAGATGCTGCAGAGATGCTGAGCTCACTTTCACACGGGCCAGATTCTTTCTTTTGCAAGGAAGCTTTCTGTTCACTTCCTCTTTGTTTGTTTCTGGGTAAATGCAAATAAGGTAGATAGGGGCCAACCATGGTTAGGCTTCAGAGAAACAATGGGTGATGGCACAGGGACTGCATCTATGAATTATACAGTCTATGGCCTGTGTATTATTCCCATAACAATCCCCCCTTTGTCTTTTTTTCCAGCCTGCTGAAATACAAAAAAAAGAGAAAAAAAAATGAAAAAAGATGTAATTGATTTCTCCAAATTTATTTTGCATCTGCTCACAGCACTTTTGAATAATTTGTCTCAGCCATATGGGACTTTCATTTAGCTACAGGTTCAATTATAATGTAACAAACAGACATGTTTTTAACTGTTTCTTGAATCAGATGTTTTTATTACGCTCCAGTTTAAGGGTTTTTAAGAAACCTATGGCGGATGCAAATACACTTGATAAGATAAAGAAAATGCCTTATGGTAAGAATGAAATGAATAATTCACTTTGGATGGATTTCTGTTTATACAAATTAATTTTACTGCTCCAGCCTTGCCACTCACCAGAAGCCCCTTTGTCAGAACCATGAAAAAAAATAATCAAACTGCATTAGTACGCTCTTAAACCACACTAGTACAATGGTAAGCTTTTGCTCAATAAAGCTGGGTTAATTAATTCAAAGCTGGTACACTGCAGTCTTAATGAATACAATGCAGAATTACAGGAATAAAGAACACTATCTTTCTCTCTCACACACTAAAATACAGGCAAAGAAATGTAAAATATAAAAGACTCATTGGCAGCTGAAGACAAATAACCCCAGAGAGGGACAGCCACAGTGCACAAACACAAAACTGTGAACCAGCATGTATTAATATAAGCTGGGTGTTTATCAATGAGTAACGGCTTCTAAAAGGTGCACAACAGCACAGTGAGGCAGACATACCTTTTGCTGGGAGCTATGTTACATATTCATAAATGCTGTATTATATGGCTGGCTGACATATTGCTATTCCTCTATCGCCTCAAACCATTTTTTTTTTCTTCCAAAAATAGAGAAGAGCTCTGTGTAAAAGGCAAACACTGACATCTTCACATTTTGTCTGTAATGTTTGGAAAAAATGTCTGTTTTGGCACCGAAGTCCAATTACTCCCGAACAAGCTCATTAGCTCAGAGCTTATGTTGTTTGATTAAGAAAGCTAAAAGCAACTAAAACGTTAACACTGATTTACATAAACACTTCCTCAGTGAAAGCACCAGCATTGACAGTTTGATTGTTGATGATTCATATAAACTCGCTGTCACAGAGGGAGCCGGGTGATTCCTACATGATGCATGACAGATGGCAGTGAGGAAGTGAATTGTATCACAGGAAAAGCTGAAATGCAAACTGTGCAAACAAAACTGTGCAGCACTTTGATGTGTAATGAAGGTGGACAAGAGGAGAGGAAGAGATAGAAATGAAACACCACTATCGGAAAGAGAGAATAGAGGCATGACACAAAACTAATGCTCGTCACAAAAAGCTTGTTTGGATTGTTTGGGCTGAACAACAGTCATTTTCAAACATTTAGGAAACACGCTGTTTGGAGGAATCTTTTCTGCAATCTCCATCTATGCCAGATATCTTTGATATTCTGCCTGTCAGAGGATGAAACAAATGGAGGGAGGCCAATCCATCTCCCCAAACGTCTTTGTGGAGGGAAAACTGACACATAGGGGGGCTGATAAACACCGCTTTGACAGGAAATTAGAAGCTGCGGCAACTGGTAAAAATGAAAACCTATCAAGGAAGAGAAAGAAAACAACAGGAATGGAAACAAGGTGGAAGGAGCACAGGAAATGTTGATTTGTCTAATGAAAGATGCGATGAGATAGCAAAAATGACACATCAAGATAGAAAAGCAGAGAGATAATAACTGCACATTATTAGCCAATTTCACATCTGACCTCGCTCAAGCTCTCTGAACAACCGGCCAATCACAGCCCAGAAAACCAGGTGTGACCCCGTGACCTCATAACACAAGCATCAACGGGAAGAGTTATAATGATGACTTGAGAGTGAGAGTGTGCAGAGGTAAGAGTGTCATTTATGTGAATGAAACAGAGCAAGTGAGAGCAAAGATAAATAAATCCTTCCCTTTATTGCAGCAGGTGTCCAAAGATGAAGACTGTGTATTATTTGAAAAATAATGTCTACTATTCCTCTAATATGTTTTTAGGCATCTTGTGCAGGTTTTTCCCTATTTTTCAGTTTGTACATGTATTTGTGGTGGGGAGGTGAGCAGACTATCTGAATGGTGTAACTCACAGCTCGTCATTTTATTGATAGATTCTCAAGTTTTTACAGACGACTCCAGTATAACTGCTGCATGTGACTTTGAATGCACACAATCACAAAAAAGTCAGTCCACACATGACACAGTGGTTGAGGACAGTGGGATTCAGTCACATGGGGCTCACTTGATGAACAGATATGTAGACTGTCTGCTATTATGAATTAATATTAGCATGGAGGGTCAGAATAACCTCATGATCTTTTTCTAAAATTTAATTTACAATGATAATTTAAGAGGCACAGACCAATTAACTATTTGTCACAAACAACAGCCAATTCTATTTTATCATTGTGTGTATTGCACAAACACAGTTTGAGTGTCTGTCTCTTTTTGAACATTTACAGCTGACAGGAAGAAAATGCCAGCTGCCACTCAGAGTCCCATATTTGTTTTTATAACAACCTATTGGATTTGAGTAATGATGGCAAACTTCCCAGGTTTGAATATATATTGGAACTCCCTCTATGAGCGAAAGAAACATAAATCATTCTGTTTACACTGAGCATCTCCTGTTCAGTTGTCAATGTGTGTGGAGGAGATGATTTCAGGTAGAGTGCAGAGCTGTCATATCATGTAAGTTTGCATTTACAGCTCCAGTTTTTGATGTTTATTAAAGGATTGTGGTGGAACAATATCGCCTTTTGCTTTCTTTCATCCGTGAAAAATCAAAACGAATTAATTCCGTTCTTTGCATGGTAAACCTCTCATTACATGTTTCAATTACGCCTACTAATACTATTCATTAATTTGCATGGGGAAAAAACAAAACCTTTCATTTACATCGAGAAGAAAAACAGACTCAAACAGAAACTCTGCTCTTTTTGTGTATCTCAGTATTATTGCAACATCTAAGTGGCTGCATTTCTAAAGATTATGCATCCTGTAACCTCAGGGTTTTTGTGCGTCTGTGTGCAAACCAATGGTCCCATCAGTTAGTATTATGTCACTAAAAGCTTCTTTGGACAGAGGAGTTTGGGGTTGAAAATCTTTGTTTATATCTCAACAGCAAGAGAAAATCTCAAGCTCTGTATCCACTTATGCATTAAGAGAAAAATTTGCAGTTTTAATTGAAGACAGCAGGTTTAGGTTTGTCAGCTCAAAAAGCAGTGTATTGTTGAGTGTAATCCAAAGCTAGTATATACAACAGTCATGGCTCAGTTGTCGTAGCTAAAATAAAGTTTAATACAGTGAATGCTAAAGGTGTCTCCTGCTTCCTCCCACGGGCCAAAATGTTTGTCAGGTCACTCTAAATTCCCCCTGAGTGCAACTAAGTGCGTGAATGTTTTTTGGTTTTTTTTGTCTCTACATCTAAGCCCTGTGATAGGCTGGTGACTTGACAGCTGGTACGTTTCTTAATGTTGTCACCTTTTTCCACTTTTCCACAACAACAAGTAATGAAATTCTTAACTCAGCAACATAATGTGTGTATGAATTTGTGTGTGTCTCAAGTGTGTACCTGTATTCTTCCTGAGTGAACACAGGAATGACAGAGGGCTGCAGGACTGTGATCTCCACCACAGTTGTATTTTCCTTTGGAGGCTCTCCATCATCGTAGGCAACCACCACCAGCTGAAAATCAAACACAAACACTGAAACACTGAGCAGATGTCCACACAGATGCTTGCAAAATGTCCATGTCTGTGTGCAAAAAGCATAGCAAGAAATCAACTCATTTCTTTCTGCAGTCTACAGGTAGTGGACACCGCTAAATTAACAGATTCAGCAAATGCATGACCAGTTCATAATAACTCAATTCATTTCTAAATATCTCAACCTCAAAGCTTTTTATTTGCCTGAGAGTTAGAGAGCAGCACAAGTGCATATCCCACCGGTCTGCTTATTTTTTTGTGCTGTGCTCTTTTTCTTCATTTAATTCGAAGATTACCACAGTTAACTAGACCCAAAGGACTCTAAATGAGGGGAAAACTCGAACATTGGACCATTTCAATGATACTTTTTTTTTTCTTATTTGGCTTGTAAATTGATTCTATTATTGCATTGTCTTTTTGTATATTCAATCAATGACCCACAGTTAAGTACGGCACCGACTGCAAATACAAAAACTCAATGAGGCTGATTTTACAAGAGTTTGCTGTGTGCTTTAAACAGCAACACAATACTCTTTAAACAGTACCAAAGACATGAAATGATTTGATTTTAGATCTCTATTCTTGCACTCTTTAATGCATGCTGTTTTTCTGAAAATACCTTGAGCAAACGTGCCTTCCTTTGATGCGACAAAATTAGGCAGATGTGCTTCATGCGTTTGTCTGAGCGCCTCTGTCCTTGTTAAGTTGCTACCTTAGCCGCTGTTTATCTCAGCAAGAATCCACAAAAAATAACATTATCTTGGAAGGATTTGTTCTGTTTGAGTTATTTGGAGCAAATGAGGTAGAATGAATCCCCGGAGAGATGTCTTCATAGGACACTGAATCCTTGTTGTGTTAATTAGATCCCAATGAAAAGATGAAATTAGTAAAGCCCAAAGGTCCATTAAGGAATGCAACTGAGGAAAGACAGTTTTAGATGTGAATTTATTGAAACTCTCAGCTCAGACACCTTAACTTATGCAAAAAAACAAAAAAAAGTGGTGATTGTATGAATTTTTTATGATTCAGTTTATGTGATGATGTCTCAAAACTGCTCCTGCATAAAACTAAAACCCAAAACAGCAGCTTAATAATGATGCATGAAATAAACATGATCTAGTAGTGACGTCTCTTTTGCACTGGAGCCCTTGCTCAACACTCAAAATTAAAGATCAATATGATGGACTGGGAATAACAAAGTTATGCTGCATGGGAAATCACAATGATACAATATGAAAACATTAGGTTTCATACTTTTTGTGCACTCAAGTTATTGTTGTTTTGACTGGAGGATATAACACAGGTCTTTTATGATGTTTTATCATGTCTTTGACTCAAGTGTGTGATGATTCGTTCCTTTTGCAAGCACAGGTTTCCAGTTCAGTTTTGTAAATGCAGAAGTCACAAACACAACAGTTTATTTTCCCTATTTGTCTTTTGCTTTTTTTTTTTTTTTCATTTTGGGTTTTTCATTGAATTCAAATCAATATCAATTTTCTGGTACATGTCTATTAGTTGTCATAATTTCAATCATGAAAAGACTTCCATTTCTCATTTTGCAATTCAAAATGATTGACACTTCAATTTCATGAACCAATTTGCCAGCACAGCTTGGAAAATGTTCTGAAAACATAAGGGCCGTCGTGTAAGAATTTGTTTTTCTCTTATACTGCCAACAAGTCTGTTTGACAACCTGCTGTAATCATACTATCTCAGTGCGGCCAAGTGATTGGTTTTCACTGACCATTTGTCCGATCATGTTACTGTCTTTGCATGTAAATGCAGTGAATTTCCTTTCATTGGTACTCAAACTTTTAGAAAAATAGCTCACACAACTGGTTCAAAAGAAAAACGGGTAAAGGACAAGACTATTTCTTCCAAAATATTGCCAATGAATGAACATTACATTGTGTTAATTTTTTATACCTAGAAAAATATACACAGGACAATGACATCTGATAATAATGGCAGATAAAAATAAAAATGAAAAACAAAACAAAGAAAAACAGGATTTTGAGAAGACAGTTTCAAGGTGTCATGATGTATGTTAAAATGTTACAAAAATAGACTTGTACAATGCCAAGAAAGAAGCAATAATGCTACAGGGTAAGGTCATAATGTTGAAAATTTGAAATCCAAATGTTACAAGAATAAAGTTGCACACCTGCCAACACTCACCTTTTCTGTGGGAGTCTCCTGCTCAACATTTTCTCTCGCTGAACTCACAATTTATGATTCTCCTGATTTTCTCCAGATTTTTTGACACCTATTCAAACTTCCCGGGTCCCAAACCCATTTAATGGGATCAACATACCACTTATTTTAAGGGTTTTACAAAACACTTGTCCCATCCAAAGCCAAAAGAAAAAGACACATCATAGTTGCAAAATTCTCCACTTCCCAAGGGTACCTGAATGTTTCACAGGTCAGCAACATTAGTAAACAGGCTAGAGAAGGTGAGAGTATTTCGTCAACATTGCTTTGATTGTCATGTCCTCTTTGAAAATGTGGAGAAAATAAACAGTTTGCTCCAGGTGAATTCTGTAAAAATCAAAAAACTCTACGCTTTTTACTGCTCTCATTAAACCCTGAGTACCATAATTGGACCCCTTTTGACAAGGTTAAATGTTGGCAATAATAAAGTTGTGATTTTGAGGGTTTAAAGTCATAATACTACAAGATTAAAGCCGTGACGTTACAAGTTCAGAGATGTTAGGTCGAGAGATTTAGGCCCTTATGTTGTAAGTTTAAGAGGTTAAGTCACAGGAATAAAGCCATGTCACAATTTGAAGTCTTGGAAAAAGTGTCACACTATACAGGTTTCAGGAAAGTCGGTATGTTTCTTGAATATACTCTAAATGTCATGAATTTAATTTAGAAACATTACAAGGGCAAAATAACAATGCAACAAGCTGGAAAATCAATATGATATTGTAAGAATGTCCAAACTTGAGCTGTAATGTTTAAAGGCATAATTAAAGAGAGGAAAGTTGTAACATCATGAGCTTAAAGTTGGAAAAATACAAGAATTTTCAAGTGTATAAAGTCCAACTTATGAGAAAAATGTATTACTTTTTGGATGATTTGCCCTTATTTTGAGTGGACAGATCTAAAGAACAGCCTTCAGCCTCCCAAAGTTAAATGGGGGATGGAAATCTTGCAAAGTTCTACTTTAATATTCCAACCCTTGTATCAAAAGATCATGACTTTTTTCTTTAAGTCCTCTTTTATTGATGTTTTGTTACAACTACTGCGGTTAGTAGCTAAAGCAGATTTGAGTAATGGGGATAGGGATGGTAGACGCATGTTGTTATTTAATGCATACGTTTGTGTGCATTTTGTATGCCACCTATGCATAAGTCAGTGCTCCAGTTGGGTCCAGACATGATCATGAGGCTTTGAGCTCTGATATTCTATTCATGAGCTCACAGTGTGAATACTTACACTGAACTTCAGGTTGGGCTCCTCATTGAGGTTGACTCTGGTTACCACATGCCCCGTCTTCTCCTCCACATCAAATATACTGGCAGAGTATGGATGAGCCTCCTGGTCCACTTTATAGTACACTTGACCCGCTGGAGTGCCCTGTGAGGAGAACGAGTACACTTAGGATGACACATTCAAATGAACACTCTCTTAATAGCTGTCACTACTACAAAAGTTACAGAAAAGTAGCACCAAACCCCCCCACAGCATGGTAATGATAGTGTAATAAATGTCACAACATTTAGTATTCATAGTGATTAAATTAGGTCTAAATGTCAGATTTTGTGTCCTTGTCTCCAAACATGAGATTGAGCTAAAATCACCACTAGGGATAAATGAGGTCCCAGCTTATGCAGCTTAATGATCATGAAAAAAACTTCTAAAGTGGATAATGAGTGGCCATCAACTGGTAAGGCTAATTTGGCTCTAAATGTCAGGAAATAAATAAAATTACAAAAGAAAAAAAGAAAAAAGTTATCTGGTGGTTTATTATTTACTTTTATTTATTTATTTAACCAAAAAAGCAGATACAGGTTCACGCATTGGTGAGCTTTTTGTTTGTTCATTTTTCCTCTGTTCTTTTTCGCCTCCAGATACCTTGTTTTCGCACAGCTTGACTTATGTAAATAAAAGCACAAAACATCATTCAACAGCTCCATCATATGTTCCCAAACTCAACCCTAAAGCTTGAGCAACAAATCATCACAGGCTGTACTGATGTCAAGATTCAGAGTAAGTAAGTGAAGACTCATTTATACAAGGATGGCTAATGTTACTGTGTTATGTTATATATGATTGGAAGCGTTGATGTAGTTCACTTAAAGGAAAAAAAATGTGTTTTTCTGCCTTGTCGGTGGTTCTTTGTTGAAATAAACCATTTTCATCTGAATTTAGACCTAGCAATAGCTTGCTAATACTGGTTTGTTCAAAGAGAATGCTGCTGCTTAATCAGGCCAATAGACATAAGCCAAGGGTGACACATCGTGAGCAGTGGTTTCAGCAAATCAGAACCTTCAGCGAGGGAGCAGGACACAGATATCATATGGTAAAATAACTAATATATTAAACTGAGATAATTACCTGAGATTTGTGTTACACTTTTCATGAATAATTAACCTAAATACTCGGCAGATAGTAGCTTTTTGGTAAACATGACAAGCCTTATTTGTCTGCTCCACTTTTTGCTTGTTGTTTTTCCGTGGTTAAGCTATCAGATAGGGAAACTATCGTTTATTTAAAGCTTTGTTTCATGTTGGCAAGATTAGGGCTTGTTCATCTATCTTTTGTTCGGTGTTTTGGGCACTACTTATCTCTGGATTCAAACATCAGCTACTTTATATGCAAATCGGGATGTTTCTAAGGTTAGAGTTTCATTTATAGTACGTTACAGCGACACCTGAAAAAGTTTCAGAGCAAGAATAATGTGAGCAGTACGAAAACATCAATATTGTTCTATTATACAGAAAATAAACAGTTATTCTCATTTTATTACATAATTTTCTCTTAAAGGAGTAAGATTTTGTAAAAGCAGTGCACTTATTTCTGAGCTGTCTGTTCCAGTGTGAGCTTTCCTGAGATAACAGTGTGTAGTGAGTCAACAAAACTCTGCTGTGACAAATGTTCATGGAGATTTGTACTTAAGAGGTAACTCTCGGGTCTGAAGAGGATAAATGACGCTAACACCCAAATATTAAAAGCACTGTGTATCCAGGGCTGTTAGGATGGTATTTAGTAGCTTGTATGAGCACCAAGTGCCCTTAAAGCAGAGAGTCTGGACGTTATAATGAAACTTTTTGACCCAGGAGAGTCTATCTGGATGCTATAAGCTCAGGACTGAATCAATTCAGCTGATGCAGGAAAGCAGCAAGCACATTAGTCAAAGAAGTGTGAGGCTTGTAAAGATGCTTATAGGGAAGCCAGAGTAGAAAGTTTCAAACAGAAATAAGATCATGACCTCATGAGCAGTGGTGCAAAAAGTTTTCCTTTTTTAATAAATATTTATTCATGATTCACTGTACAGCAAACTGAAGATTTACCAGTTGGTTAATTTCTGTTTCAAATCAAATTGGAGCAGCTGCTCTGCAGATTCGCATCTGAATAAAAGGCTGTGTGACTCAGCAAATCCCCAAGAGCAAAAGTCACACTGCACTTAGACCTTGGTATGAGTATTTCATTACCTTTTGAACCAAGAGTTAACGGCACCAGGCTGTCTAATAGCTCTCGATGGAGCTCACTTTCATTTCTTGGTGCACACAATAAACAAACAGGTATTACAAAATGCACCAAATAGGGGATCACAGAGTGTTACAGTACACTAAAATAAAAAGAGCGAAACACATTCAAAACGCACACAAAAAGAGACAAGCATCATTATCTTGCATCATTGCCACATACAATTGGAGAAACAGACTGTGAAAAGCATTTTGATTGAATATCAGCAGCTGGAAATGCTCACCGCGGGGTCAGAGTCATTGGCCATCACTGTGGTGACGATGGTTCCCTTGACTGCATTAGGAGCAACTGCGCCTCGGTACACTGACTGGCTGAATACAGGGGTAAAGTCATTCATGTCCTGGGGAGAGATAAACACACACAAAAACATATTAAAAACCGTGTCAGCATATTAAACAGAAAATAAACAGAGCTTTGTTGATTTTTTTTCAGTTTGTTTTTTGCAGATCACAGCTTCACTTAGTGACTAGAACATGCAGATGTTCTGTAATACCTTTTTTGTTTTGTTCTGTTTTGTTTGTTGTTTCAAGGGAGAAACCCAACAGCTGTTTATGGCAGTGTTGTAGTGCCTGAGCACAAGATTCTGGGTTAGGTCTGACTCCTGACTCTATTATCATAACATACGTCACAATAACAAGCAACAAAATGCATATTATGTTTAGTCAAAAGATGGTGCCATTTTCATTTTCATTTTGTATCAGGCTGTGATGTTTATTCGGTTTGGAGAAAGAGCTGACATAAGGGTCCACCTACACTCACATCCATTTGCGGTCTTACTCAGTAACAGTTCCTGCCTGGGTGTCATTAGAGACATCACAAAATTCAAACAGTATAACATCCGTGATACAAAAAAGAACCATCACAAAGAAGACAGAAACAACATCAAAAATTCACAGACGTCAATTCAGGTTTTGCCAATTAAAGTAAATGAGACGCCGGAGTCAACCTTGTCAACCTAGAAAACTAACTTAAGCAGTTTCAGCAACAGAACTGGGTCCGAAATATTTGCATAATTGAAATTCAGATTGAAATCTACTCGCTGCAGGTATTCAGTGATAATACTAAAGAAGAATCAATGGGTGCATCTCCTCCTTGGGAGAAGCCCAGTGCCTGGCTAACAAGTTGTACACTGATCAACTGTATTGGATCATAATGAGGACTTGACTGAGACTTCAGTCACACAAGTCTGGGACACAGACTGTGTTTTCTTTACTTGGTCCAGACTTTGATAACTGGTCTGAGTAACTCATTTTTCTTTAAGCACCCCAGTATGTGATACTTTCATATTGGGGCCATATTTCTAGACCATAGTTTGCTACTTTGGCTCATAACATGGACTTTGTTAGTTTGCTGATCTGTGCCTGAGCAAGAACTTTTCCTGGTGGAAAAAAGGCTGTTTGCTGTGTTATCATCTACTGGAGTGGATTAAAGTTTCCCAATTGAAGATTTCTTGTTTTGTGAAGCCATTTCCACCCAAAAACCAAGAAAAAGCCTGGCTTATTTAAAGTCCAAGCACAAAAAATCAACTCACCATCACATTTTACTGGAAAAAAAAAAAAATCTTTTGAAGTGGATTTCAATTTTCCCCTCTTGACCATATCCAATCTGTTACATGGAGAATGTCACACCTCAGACCTTTGGTATGGCTCATCAGTATAGAGGACTCCAAGGTTTTTGTTTCACTTCTTTGAGGAGCTTTCAGTTCAAATCATCATTTTTTTGTAAAAAATGTAAATGAAATATTTTTTCTCTTTAAAAAAACATCCCTTTATATATGGAAAGAATAAATGGGATGGCTACAGGTCATTTTCTTTTTAATCACTGCAGATCTCAATAATTCTAGAAAACTGCTGCAAATTTCAGAAGGACACAACTTAAGGAGGACACCACGGAAATGGAAAAAATAGTGTTACTGATTGTTCTTTGCTGTGGCTGAATGATGGATTTCAAAACTTGTGTCACAGTTGTCAAACTGAGACACTAAAGAAACAGAAGGTGTGAAGAGGAAAGAAATTGGAAGCTTATTACCAGAAAATCAGAGCATCACGACGGAGGGATGAATCTACCGTAGCCTTACAACAAGTGTCACAAATGTGCAACAGCATGCAAAGAGCTGTTATACAAATGGACCAGTAGCAGTAAAATGAGTTGTGACCTGACCTGAAAAGAAAACTAACGATCATATTCTTAGTGAAATGGCTTTTGAAGGATGTTCATGGCCACCATTGAAAAGGTGTTCAAAAAATATTCAAAGAATTGAGTTTTCCACCTAAAATTAATTTTTAAACATATAATCAGAGATGACCTCAGAGAAGTACTGAGATTATTGATGGTTCTATCCTCTTTAAAATCTTTAAACTAAGACTTTCCCAGAATTGCAGAAAGAAACATTTTCCGACTGCATTGCTGTAAAAATTAGATTTTCATCAGAGTGGAGTCTTAGACATCCAGAACCTTTGAAAAAAAAAAAACTGCATCAGGATGTAGTTGTTCAGCCATTCTTCCACCCTGGTAACCAAAGGTAAATAACAGCATTTTATTTCAGTATCTGTGGATCGTGGGCCTTTTTGGCTGTTGCAAGCATTGCGTCCAATCAATAAAGGAATCTGATGAGAATCAGCTTGAGTTCCACACATTCCAAGAAATTCCAATTTTTGACCATATTGTAGCAAATTGTTTGGTTCCGTGCTTCTCTGTACAGTTTTATCTTTTCATCATCTTTTCTTTATCCAGCCCACTCTTGCATTGGACAAATCATGGCTGTGTCATGGCCAACACATTTAACCACAAACCAAACTGAATATAACAAGGAAAATACAAGGCTTTGTCTACAGAAACCATGGGCTTAGTCACCAAACTATCAGACTTAAAAGACATTTTTTAGTAACCCACAATGCAACAGGACATAAAAGCTTCAGCTACCATGAAGTCTTGTACTGCTTCTTGCTCATGTCTCCAAGGTGTGTTTTATCACACCAAGTCATTTCCTCCCAATTGTAAAATACAAAACTTCTTGAGGAGGTTAACGTTTCTCAACTTTGGCCTGTACCCAATAAATTTCCATTACAGACTTGTCCCTTTGACAGAAAAGTGAGCTGAACGAGAAGCACTGACCTCACTTATCCTTCTGTCCTAACCCTTCCAGAGACACATGGGTAAGCACACACCCACACACTCACCATGATTCTGACAGTAACAGAGGCGAGTCCAGGAGGCATGGATCCTTCAGTGTCCATGGCCTCCACAGTGAAAGTGTATGTGGGTTCTGAGTCAGACAAAGACAAAGCCTCAAAATCCAGAACTTCTCGTACTGACACGTCCCCTGTCACAGGGTTGATGCGGAAAAGCTGAAAGATCTCCTGGTCCATGCCTTCACTTCTGATTCGATATGAGAGGTTGGAGCCAAGGTCAGCATCTATGGCCTGCAGAGGAAAGAAAGAAGGGGGAGTGAGAGGGAGGAAGAAAGTGATATTACAGCCCTGTGAATTTTATGGCCAGTTGAATTTTTCATATTTGCCAGAAGGATAATGTGAAACAGCATCTACATGAGCTGGAGCCAGTGACAGACTGGAGTGTTTTCATTAGGTCAAGGTTGACTCAGTATGGCTGAAATACCTGTGGAAGGAGAATGTGCGGCCCTGCTGCTGGTCTGCTTGATATTTTCTGTCTGTTAGTATTTCCCTTCACCGCTGTGGGGAATAGCAGCCTTTTCCCCTTTTTTTGCATTCCACGGTGGTCTTTAAGTGTGGTCAAATTAAAAATCTGGCTTTTGAGGAGGTTTGTAGAGCTGACTGGAATTCTAAATGAAGCCAATTTGGTCATTTCAAAGTGGTAGAAGATAGAAACTCAAAAGAAGAACTTTGATGACATGTTATTGCGTGGACTCATTAACCTCACCTAATGATTTGAAGTAAATTGATTGGACTAAAAATCCTGAAATGCAGAAAACTTGGTTAAAACTTTACCATCCTTTATTTTTTCACTCATGGTTCCTGAAATTTGATTTTAAATTTATCTATATTCACAGGTAACAATGTTGTCTGTTTTATTTTTTTTTAATTTGCAACAGTAGTATGACAAAAAAATAGAAATGAAATAAAGATAAAAAGCAGATTTTTGGTATTCTTAATTGATGCTTAATTTAGTCTTCAATTAATTTTTCTTTGCAGATATAGAAGGCCGATACACTGTACTAATGTTGCTGAAAGTTTTATGACTGACCCTCTATCAGTTGATAAATAAATAACTGCTTGATACCAAATTGATTAATATTAACAAATCTAAAAAGGTTAAAAGAAATATGAACTCCAACCCTGAGATAAATTATGCTGTTCAGGGATAGATGAGTGATTTTCAAAAGAGATGAGTATTTAAACTATCTTGAAGTGTGCTCTCCAGAATGTAATCAAAGAAAAAAAAAAGATATGCAGCTTTCTGTAGAAACTTAACTCTTACTTTAGTTTATGAAACAATTGATTATTGCTTACCTTTAGTTGTAAAATGATTGTGTTCTCTGGAGTGTTTTCTGGAAGGATAATGTTGTAAGTTTGTTGGCTGAACGTTGGGCTGTTGTCATCCACGTCCAGAACATTGACCAACAGCGTCAACCTGGAGCGTCGAGGGTCTACAGCCCCATCCCAGGCCTCAACGATCAGGAAGTAGTGACCTTTGATCTAAAAAATAAGAGAAAGTCACAGCTGATTATCCATAATGTGTCTTTGTAAAAATATGTGCTTTTAACTTTTTGCTTGATACTTGAGACATTCATGTTATTTATTTGAAAACCTCTTCTCCTCACCTCTCTGTCCAGTGGCACTGCGGTTCTGATTGCCCCCGTGGCATTGATGGAAAACAACTTTTGGTGGTTGACAAGTCGATAATGAACCTGCCCACTCTCTCCAAGATCTGGGTCAGTAGCCTAACACAAAAACACAAAAATAGTCCATTCACATTTGCAGGGAGAAGGGAACATACAAACTGTTATGGTTTTGTGAACAAGAATAAAGAGATTTGCACACATGAATGCATTGGTGAACAGATTAAAAGTGTCAGAACAAAAACTTTGAGGTTAAAGCCCAAAGATTAGACTGATATTTGTCATTTACATCAAGTCAAAGCAGTGAAAAACATTTCAATACCTAAACACCTTAATGATGATAACTCTGAATAAAATGTGCTCTACTTAGTCTGTTATGTATTTTTCAACAAAACTATAAAAGACAAACTGAATTGTTTTATCCACTACTTAAGCACCATTAAAGGTTTATACCGTCTGTTTTGAGATGCATGCAATCATCAGACAGCCTTTGAAGTAAATCATTCTTCTAAGCAAAGACGAACTTCTTCTAACATCAAGCTTTAAAGTGTGTAAGAACAAAGTGCATGAGTCTATAAAACCCTCAACCTCTAACAATGCTGTTATCATTTACAAAGCCTTTCTTCTGGAGTCAAGAAAAATATGTAAAAAGGCTGCCTGTTCAAGGGGAGAGATTCAACAAAATGACTCACTCAGAGAATAATCAATGCCATTTCCTGATGTACAGTTTCTCTCAGGGTTCTTTTGTCAAGTTGCTGCACATCAACCATTCAACTGTGTTAGCTCTGAACTTTTAACCCTGTTCCTCATACTATACGCTGTTTCACACACTTTTTTCTTAATAAGGCTGGAACTTAAAGAGGTCAAGGTGTCTCATAAAAATGAAGCGACAGATGACGTTTTTTTTCTTTTTATCTGTCCTTCCTTCCTTATAGTTCCTCTTTTTTTCTTTGTTAGTGCTCCTGTTGATAGATTTTCAACCTTTCAGGTGACAGTGTGAACAATAATAATTAAAAAAACACACCTGTCTTTCTTTCTCACATTTCCCCAGATATGGCACTTGTTTTGTGTTCATATTTCAACTTGTACAGGGAATTAAACTTACTTTCAATTGTCAAACTTTTCCTAAAGTTAATGAGACAGTGGCTCCAATTTTTTCCAGGAAAAAGAAGCAATGGGTGTCTTATTCCCTTTGTTGCATTTCTTTCAACTTTCTGTACTAGTCTAAATCTGACCCAATCCCCTCGTCATGTCCTGTGTCTAATAAAACACGGTGTTGAGGGGGTGACAAATTGCTAGCTGGTGTGTCTTCTACCCCGTCAGACTGCTCATCCTGTCCAATCAGCACTCTGTGGGCATTGATATTAATAAGAGCTAAATCAGACAAGAGCAGGGCAGGAAATTTTGACTGCATGTGTGTGAAAGCTGAAAATAACACCTTGCTTTTGACACAAAGATTTAATTTGGTGATCAATGGTAGGACTCTAAAATATTCACCAAAAGTAAGAAAACCACACACATATATTGAATGTGAAGCTTCAGTGCTTCTGCTCTTGAGTGTTGTAAGAAATATGAGATAAGCAGAGTTATTTTTTAGTTATTTAGTTATTTGTTAGTGACTTATTGTAAAATTAAAACCACCAACCCCCCTTTGAATACCAAACACTCACTCACAAACGTTTTTCTTCGGTGAATTTTGGAGAGGCAAGAGCATTAAAAAAATCCCCACAACACAACAAACAGAAGAATCAAGATGACAACGTGACATTAGCAAATTAAGCTGTAATTCATAAAAGATTCCTTGCTGTTTTCACAAGCCCCTAGCTCATTTAAGAATGTAATACTTTTAGCAGTTTAAACGCAGATTCAAGGATCTCCACAACATATGAATATGTATCAGTTTAGCTCACACGCAGTATGGACGGCCAGCCTTGTTACTTAATATTCATGTTTAAAACATGGGTAAGCATTACACTTACTTTTTAAGGTATCAAACTGCTGATGATACACTGGATAGTTTTGACAAACAAACACAAAATGATATTGCCTACATTTTACCCTGGTTTCACATAATGTGCTGAATATTCGTGTCAGCACTACTGACACACTCCAAAGTGAAAGTCAATAAGGATCCCTTTAAGGGGTAAACACGAGGAATCTCCAGAGAAATTAGTGACATAGTAATTGGTGGAATGAAGTCCACTTTGGGTAGTTGTCAGCAGAAGTGGATGGATGATAAAAATTCAGGGCTTCCTCACAGGCCAGAGAGAGTCCTGAATGTAAATTCTTTCTTATTTTTTTTCATATCATACTGAGAAGGTCTTATTTAGGTCGTGTACAAAATGTAATGTAAGCTCCGTGCACCACTTTCCAACCTTTGTCCTTCTTTATGACCCAAAGCACAATATTCAGTCTTTTACTGAGCCAGCTTGTGATTTCACACATTGCATTATTAATAATGTTCTCCAAGCCTGTCCAACGTGCACAGCAGGGGGTTTGCAGAAACTCCAGAATGCCAACTGTGCAAGGCCACAGGTTCCTTGGAGAGCGTCCTAAAGAGAGGGCATTGTGGGGTTTTTCAAAAAAAAAAAAAAAAAGGAACTGGCTGGGGGGTTGTGGTGTACTGTTCCTCTGATACCCTTGTAGCTTGTTATATATATACAACCTCAAACCTTTATGCTTAAGGCCTGCCCCTCAAACATGTCATGATGAAACACTGTGCAGAGCCATTTGTGATGACAACTATCACAACATCTCACAAGATCTTGTGAAGATCTCAGAGAATGTGAGCAGAGTTGCAAGAATTTCATTGCTTCCAAAAGTGTACACCACTATTGCTCCCCACTCAAAGTCCCACCATGCTGCGCCGCCTATCACCTATCAAAAAATATGCTCTGACTCTGGGCCAGGTTTGGGCATGCTTGAGACTCATGATGCCTGCTTTGCCTTCTCATCCTTGCAAAAAACCCTTCTATCTATGCCACACTTGGTTAGATAAACATCAATCAGATTCCTTTTATCATTTTTGACACATCAATCATTCATTTATCATTTTTACCAAATATTTAATAAACAGCCTTCCATAGCCTACTGACAGATCCTTCATTCCTAATGGTTAACCAATGGCTGCCTTTCCCTTGCCTGATGACAGGTCCCCGTCTTGACTGAGAGATGGAGTAACTTCAATCTACTCTTTATGCTGTTGTTTTGAAACCTGGATGAAATCGTTTTGGGCAGGACACACTTATCATGTTCTGTAAGCCTGGTGGATCTCCATGGCCTAAGAAAGGAGCAGTCAGGAATAATCAAACACTCTGAGGAGGTCACTGTGGCTCAAAACAGACACTATGCTAATGTACAAACTTTTCATTGATAAAACTTTACTTCAACCTGAGGATTATACAAGATAAAGCGTTGAGTAATCAATGAGTGGCTGCGTGTCGTAGAAGCTCTTTCGTACTTGCCCTTTTTTTCTTATCTTTTTGGGCATATTCCCATTAGGAGCCTGTAATTACTTTTAATGTCTCATTTGTCAAGGACACCAAAATGGCTGTGCCTACAGTGTGGTTCATACTATCATTCACTTCTCATGGTTGTCCAGGGACCATTTATGTAACCGTGGTTGCATGTTTGCACACAAGATCAGCTTTTTGCAGCCCGTAGAATGTTGGCGCTAACCTGTGCTTGGCCCAATGGTCCTTGCTAGCGGAGGAGAGCTAGCTTTTATCAATATTTCTCACCCCTTTCAGAAGACTTTTTATCTTTATTTAATGCATAGTATGTACAATTTTATCTTCTAAGTCACTCTTACTATGTTACTCTATTTGATATATTCTTATGGTAATGTCTTTTACTTGACTTTTCTTCGGTTTGCTGCTGTAAATTGCAATAAATTTCCCTGTTGTGGGACAAATAAAAGAGTATCTTATCTAGACTAGTCTTGTCTTGTCTTGTCTTAACCTAATGTCGGAAGGCAACTGTATCGAAAAAGCTGGCAGAGCACAAACTATAGCTCAAGCAAATGCCCTATTTAAGTTGAAAATTGTCTCATATGACTTAGTAGAAGCCAAATTCACAGAACGAGGCTGTGAAAATGTCTGACTCAAAGCTATTGAAAGGCAGAAATGAATTGTTTGTAAAGAGAGGAAAATCTGCCAGTGGGGTACAGAAAATTATTTCTCCAGATTTTATTTTTTTTGTATTAAGACAATATTCTTATTCAAGAAACTAAACAAGTTAGTTTTTCCTTCTTTTTCACTCTTTAAAAGCATCATTTGTGTCTTTGAATAACTCAAAATGAGCCATTTTTTTCACTTGTCAGGTGAATGCTGCTCATATTAAGTCTAATAAGGCAATTTTTGCTACTCTAAAATTTTAGTTTTTACAGTGAACGCTTGGTTGTAAAAAGAAAAGTGTTATCTGCCTGCACGTTCTGTACAATACAGCTTGAAAAGAAGACCAAGTGTGCAGACAGAGGAGAGATGGCCCAGATACAAGGAGAGAGCAATATAATGAGCTGACATGCAACCGTGAGTGGAATGTGTAGCATGATTAGAATAAAATATTGAAGTAGTGGAGGAACTAAACTGCAAGTGACAAATGCATTACAATTTCATACTTCAGGTGAGAGAAATATACAGATTTCACTCATCCATTCAACCCACTGCATTATCCATACTGAGATGAAGTTGAGTGTTAGGTTGAGGTCCTGCAGTTATATTATACTATGTAATGTATTTAGGTTGCTTCCTCATCTCTTGATTCACTATGTCGCTGAATATTATACACTGGGGTTTGTACTGCAGTGTCAGACTTGCCAATTCAATGTGTTCATCATCATCATCTACTACCCACTTCTTGCTATTGCAATGACCCATTTTTCCTTCTTCATACAATTTTGAGTCATTAAAGTTTCATCTTATCTCACATACTCACTATGAGGATTAATAGAATTAGGTTGTGTTTTGCTGGCGTGACGTCGGCCGTGGAGACAAATGAAGTCCTCTTGATGTAATTTGCATTCAATGGTTCATCAATATCAGGGTGTAGAACTATTATAAATTTAATGGAGCATCGAGCCTTTGGGTGATTATCTTTGATTGTTTGGAGAAGTCAGAGAGACAGAATGAATGATGGGTAGTGAGAAAGATGAACGGGGAGTAAGGGTTGGGGTTGAAGGGAAAGAAAGTGATGGAGAATTCAGAGATACAGTTTGTGCTGAAGGATACATCAAGAGGAGGAGCGCAATAGAGTCGTGATGGATATTTTTGCTGGATGCCAGAGCAAGGATGCATCAATTTACCAAGAGCAGATCTAGCAAGGAAGAAAGTTGTGCAAAGAAAAAACATTAAAAAAGTCTCACTTTCAAGATGAAACAATCATTGATGACGTCAGATCTTATTTACACTGACCGACAATATGAGCAGGACCAGGACTGGGCATCAACCAGTCAGAGGTTTTTAAAGGTGAATAAAGTTGAATTGGATGAGGAAAGGTCTTGTTTTTGGGGTGGGATGTAGGGGAAATCTGTAATTATTTTTAATGTCTCATTTGTTAAGGACACCAAAATGGCTGTCCCTACAGTGTGGTTTATACTATCATTCACTTCTCATGGTTGTCCAGGGACCATTTATGTAACCATGGTTGCATGTTTGCACACAAGATCAGCTTTTTGCAGCCTGTAGAATGTTGGCGTTAACCTGTGCTTGACATGAGGTATTTCAGAATGAACTCTATGGTCATTAACAAAACAAAGCTACAGGAACATGTTAGCTGATGGTAAGAAGCACTTTGGGCCTTGGATGCTGCCTACTCATTATACATTTTCCTAAAATATGTGAAACTCATGCCAGCAAACCTGGTAACCCTAAGCCTCCTGTAACCACAGATACCATTTATCACTTGAGCTATCCTTGCAAAAAAAAAAAAAATTCTTCATCTATTTCTATGTGTTTCCGAGTACCCATAAGTATATTTTTTGCCTTTTGACTGCACAAGGTTTCAGTATTTACACAATTCCAACACACAAAGAGAGGCTTTTAAGTTGATGAATGATCGATATTTTACACATCCAAATGTGCAAGGTGTCACTCTTTTCTCACTTCATAAGAGCTTTGACTGCAAAAATTAAGCCCATTATGACAGCCAAATGAACCAATTTAGAAACAAAAGTAAAAAGAAAAAAAGAGGAAATTGAGTTGCTCATGTTTCCTGTCGGTAAAATTATGACTTTTCAAAAAAGAGCATTCATGGAGCAGATGTATGATATTAAGGGAATATTACAAAAAATTCCCTGAAGGCTACAGTACAGCCGCCATGTCATTGCACCTCAAACTCGGGATGAAATACTTCTGAGTAGTAGGCTGCTTTAATCATCCTCCTGTCAAACATATTGATGTCTGCAGTTCCTGGAGTCAGGTACTGTCTGCGCCTTTCTCTTAGCCTCCATCCCTTTCTTCTATTCTCCTTTTGTTTTGTGTCTTATCCCTCCCTCACAGTCTTTCTCACAGTTCTCTCAGTATAATTACGTTGCCAGACAGTTAAAAGCCACAAACACAATAGGATTAATGTCTAAGCAGCGTAACGTCTGCTGCTCTTCAACACACACAGACAAAAAATAAAACTGCTCAAGGCCTGAAATATACACAATCACCACCTGCCTTTCCTGTTCCTCTTTCCGACCAATTTTCTCCTTTTTTCTCTTTTCACCACTTTCACAGCTCCACCTCTAATTTCATTTCTGGATACAGCAGGAAAAGTACCTGCAAGTGAAACTAAATTACAGAGTTTTTTTTCCATCCGTCTCTGAGCCCATTTCTTTCGCAGCACCAATAAACCACATAGTTAGGTGTTATAACAGTCTGGAAGTCTTTTCTCATACACAGGAGCCATGAAACTAGTGCTCTTACATCTTCATTGTGTTAAAGTGAGTGATTTCATCTGAATGTGGGTCCCTATCAGGGAACATTCTGTTTCGTACCTTCGCTCTGTTCTCTCAAGGATCCTTGAAAAGCCTTAAAAAGTCTTAAATTTGTTTTCAAAAATAAAGGCTTTAAAATGTCTTAAACACTAATTCTCATTCATGGGAGGTCTTGAATTTATTTAGTTTGAAGGGTGCTTGATTACTTGTTTTGAGTCTACACTATCTAGTGTGTAATATGAATTGTCCTTGTGACTTTTTGCTGCACTCTGTATAAAACATCACTCTGGACTCATCATGGTCGTGGGAAACAGGAGAACAATGATCTGTAATGTGCCAGCATTTGTGACCAATCAGGTCTGATCACCAGCTAGAGTTAACAACTAAAGAGTGCATGGTAAACTTTAAAGAGGGGGTATTGTGCCATTTTTTGGATTCACTGTGTCCCTCTGATACCCTCATAGAGGTTTTACATGACTTAAAGTTTCAAAAATAATATCACATTTTTTCAATGTGAAGAATTCAAGGGAGCTTCCTTCTGCAATTTGTACTTTCTTTTTATTATATCTTTGCTTAGATACAGTGTTTGATTCTGTACTGTTTATTTGGTGATACTGAATTGTTGCTACAACATTTATTTTATTTATTTTCTTAGATTTTACATTTTGTATGGTTTTTGATATTGCTGAATAATTTTAGATATACTTTTTAACTTTTTGTAGCGACGACTTGGGTAGAAATTCAAACAAAATCCAATGTAACTGAACTGTCCAGTGGCTGCACAAATTACAATTAACACTTGATCAGTTCTATTCAGACCTGTTGGGGCAGAGCGTTTGTATTTTAGCCCCACCCCTCCTTCAGATCATGAAACAGTTGGGGGAACCTAATGTACTGACCTCATCATTTTAGTGAGTCTTGTGAATATTAACCTGTGTTTTAAAATTTCCAGAATCCAGCATTCAGCAGTGTTAATCCATATTAATGATTATAATATTGGGACATTTCATACCCTCTCTCTAATGATAAAGGCACAAATGTCTACTCAGTAGGTAATACAAAACAGCTACAACTGACTAAGACAAAAACACTTATCTCAAAATTTGAGAGTTTTTTCAATGAAACCAGCTCCCCAATTGGTTGTTTATTCAAGGGTATGGTACCAATTTCTTAAAATGCATTTTTATGACCTAATGAATGAGGACCATGATATGAAATTGCACCACAACTCTGGTCCACATCATCACCTATCAGCAGCTTCACTTTTAGGAATGCAGTCTTTTGGGTTAAGTCTTGTGTCACAATAAAATATAAGCACTACATTTCATTCTGGTGTACAGGTTAATGAACAAGACACCGTTTACCTCCTTGATGACAAAATGGGAAAAAAAGGCAGTTTTCTGTATACAAGCCATTCCACTGATGCTACATTTTGAGGGTGGAAAAGCAACAGGCAATCATGGCAACGGCATGCATCCCCTCTATCATCTGAAGCAGGTGATTTCACCGATTCAGACTCTGAGAGAATGACAGATGAAAATCAGCTCAATCATCTGATGTTCTGTCGGAAGTGGAAGCTGCAAACTAATGAAAAGATACTTGGGAAGCAGAGGGCTTGTTGAAGATGTTTGATTTTTCAACCAAGTGTCTGCAGTCTAAGGATGCTTATATCAAAACTGTCAAAGAAGGAAGCAGAATTACACCCTGAGCATTAATGTTACATTTGTTTTTCTGTTTATCATTTGCATTTAATTACTCTGAGGACATAACTCAAAGATAGCATTTCCTCCTCTCTGAACCAAATCAGACTTTTCTCCCATCGATCATCTTATGAAAGTCAGATTAAGGATCCAATCTTACCCATTATAGCTTAGATGTCTCACCCCATCTGTCTTGCCCATGCATGCTTCTCCCATTTCTCTCTGAAACCAAACATGTCTCACTACCTGCTTCATACAACCAGCTCGCGAAGGTAAGACCCATTTATTTCCCAGGAAATTTCTTAAATAGCTACAGGTGGGGGCCCTAGATTGGAAAGAGGCCCTGAGTCGTGCCTTGCTTGGCCTGCTGAGGGATCACAGCGTCTGTTTTGGTTTGGATTAAATCCAAAGGTCCTTGAAAGAGAGGAAGTTCAGGATTGGAATACTTTCAAGTGCCCTCTCTGATGATTAGGATAGTGGTTTTGCATGTTGAATTTGGATGCCGCCCAAAGGCCTTTGCGAGAGTTGAAACTTGGAAAGCTGTGAATTAAATGCCCGCTTTATGGATAAGGTTGAGTTTACGAGTTTGGGTCAGAGCCAAGTTGTGGGAATTGACAGAAATACTGAATCTTTATGTTCAGAACCCGTTAAAGGTGTGGCATGTTGAAAATCAATGGCATGAATGTAGACGGGGAGGTATATTTATCTCAGGGGGTGGTTTTTGTGTTAAACCCTAGAACCATGATTAACATTTAGAACCTGGCAAAGTATCAGGCTGCTTGAAGATCCCCTGACAGAGCTGTATAAAGGCTATGAATTAAGTTTGGAGCAAACTTAAGCAAGCATAGAGCGCCATGAGCATCTTAACAGAACAGAGCCTTAAAAACAATCAGATCTGCTAACAACATCTTTCTAATTAAGTCTAGAACAAGTCTAGGATGTCCTGATGTTAAGAGTTGGTGAGCCTGACATTACAGGTGTTAATGATACAAGAAAATAAATTCTGAATCATTTTCACTTTGTGCATAATACACCGTTTTAGTTTTCAAATTCAGTATATTATTTTTTAGCAACAGCAAGTCAAACATTTCATCATATTCTGTTTTTTTAAACATCAGAAACACTAAAATCCAACTGATAACTAAGTTGATAAGTATGAAACTCTGGGAGGCTATAAAGATGGAAAACACGTCTTCCTTCCCTTCTTTTGTCGGTTTATGCAGCATATGCTGACATATTGCACTGATTTGGTTTTAGGAGTCTGAGCAGAAGTCTCTGTCTAATCTGCTCCTCCAGCTGTGATATTGACACCTTCAGTATCTGCTGACCAAAACTTAAATCTAACTTTTTAATAAAATGACAAACATCCCTCATTACAGCACAGTCTCCTGGGTTGAACTGGACATAAACTTTGTTAGATGTATCCCTTAGGCCTTGTATGCAAGGAGCTGGGCATCATCAAAAACAGACTGTTTCCTGACATCTTTTTCTTCTCTTTTCTTTTTCTTTCTTCTTCTTTTTTGAATAAAGGTCTTCTCTTTTGAAGAGCATTGTATTTGGTGTTTTTGCAGTCACCTCAAGTAATGCCTTGACAATCTCAATTTTTTGACTTCCATATAAGTTTCATATTTTTCAACTGGAGGTTGCAGCTTTAATATCATCTGAGTAATACAAGATTTGTTATATGAAAACACAAAGGGTTAAAAAAAGCCCATAAACTAGGAAGGAATCACTCACTTAAGAACAGTGGAGCATTATGAGACCTATGCAAAATACTACAAATGAGTCAAACAACATTTAATGACTCCTGTAGTTCTTTGTTAAAAATCAAATGCCACTCTCTTTGAGAGGTTTATTTTGTCCTGAGGATGAGGAAGGGAGTAAAACATTCCTGAATAGTAATATTTAAAATTAGAGGAAAGACAACCAACCCAATTAACCACTGTCCCCTATGCTCAAAATGCTCGAATGCAATACTCTAAAAACCTCTCCACCTATGACTATGCACCAACAGTCCTCCAAGTATAATAAAATGAAGTCCTAATTACAAAGCTACCAAGGTTTACAGAGCTATGTTAGGGATCTCTGGTCCCCGTTGTGAGAGATTATAAGAGCAGAATTTAATTAGAGCCTCTGTGAATCTTTGTGTGCTTTGTGAGTGTGTGTGGTAAGAGACTGCAGAGAAAAAGACAAAGAAATGTTGATGAGGCTTAAAGGGGCCTCTATAGTTGAGTAATTATGTGTCATTCTCTCAGGGTGCTGACCTCATGTCAGGATGTGAGAATGAGACTTCAAGTGTGACATTAGCTTAGCCCCAATGACAAAAAGAGTTGTGAAACATATTTCAAAGAGGCAGATAAACCTCGAGAAAAACAGAAACAACTGGAATCAGCAATTAAAAGGACCAAGACAATGAGGGAGCGTGCACTGTAAGAAATGTGCAGTCAGGAATTGTTGACACAGAGGGATACATTTTAATCTTTTGCTAATTTTGCTCATGATACAACATCAAAATAAAGGATTAGTGCAGGGAAGAGAACACAAGAAGTTGTACATCTGGAGAATGAAATGCTCTTAAAGAGGCTGTGAGGACTTTCTGAGTGATTTTGAAAAAGTGTCACTTGTAGATATGTGCCTGATCCAAAGCCACAACTTTAAATGAGATTAACAGAAGCAAAACAGGATATTCCCAGATTTTCCTCAGCTTCCCAAATGGACTGATTTATAGCACATTTGAGTCCCTATGACGGAACCATGCCGGTTAAAACAGGATGTCATTTCTGTCTCTAAATGCATTCACATTCTTCCTAAACTCTCTGTATCATGAGCAACAAATTTCCACCCAAATGCATTTCACCAACATACAATCACATGGGTGCACACATACACAGAAGAGCACACTCTGCATAGTAGACGGAGAATAGGGGAAAAACTAACACAAGAAATGCAGGAAAATTAAAAGGTTTCCAAAATTAGGACAAACTTGAAAATTAATAAGATTAAACTTGTAATTTAACCAGCTGCTATATCACTGAGAGTTTTAAATTCATGAAAATGATCATGTGGGCAAAGTTATACATTTTTTCTCGTACATTGAACACCCGATTTTTAGGTCCCAACAACTTAATTCTCAAAGTGTTGGGTCTTAATTCTCTAAATGTTGATCTTTTATTATCTAATATATCCCAATTCTCCATTGAAGTAGCCATACAGGTCAACCCAAAATAAAAACAGATTCCAAGTGGATTCCCCTACTTTTTCACATTTCTAATAAGCAACATGGCAAAAAACGATAAAAAAGAGACAGAAGTGTGTGCACTGCCTCTTGTGTTCATGTGTATAAATGTTTGCGCAGCTGTTAAGATGTGGGTGCATCTTTCGTACCTTGACTTGTCCAACAAAAGCATGATCCTGCTCCTCGATGACGGTGAGATTCACTGGCAGTGAAGAGTCAAACAGCGGGTCATTGTCATTCACATCTGTCACCACAATGTTCACCGTCACAGTGGAGGTCTGCACACAGACAGAAACTTGTGTTACTTTTCCAGTCAGAAAACATCAAAAGATAAATTCATATTCAGTTTGCAGCTACAGAATATTTTATTTTACTTTGTTCTCCTCCTTTTTGGTCCTCCTATTAACAGTACAGTTTGTTTCTAACTAAAGAGCCAACTTAGCTTGATAATGAGTTGCGAGCTTGCACAGGATACCATCACGTTTTGCTTGTACTGTTAACACTTCATTGAAGATAAAGGTAGTTAACTAAAAGGCCACTTTAAACCTGTATGTTTTCCAAAAAAGCACAAGTATCCTCAAAGGGAGGAAAAACTGTTGACGATGTCTGCACTCAAGTTTTCATGCTGGATATGTTAAGAGTCAAAATTTGAGAAAAACTCTAAAGAAGCATCTGTTACATTCAACTGATTCCAAATCTATGTTCTACTTTTTTACCAGTGAAAACCTAAACAGACAAACAGAATGATAAAAGAGGAAGGTGGATATCCTTACGGGTTTGTTGGAAAGTAGAAGACAAAACAGTAGTTTGGAGAGTGTGGGAATTATTTTGGTGCAATCATTTTTTCTACCTTTATTGTTTTCTACTTTCAAATAACACCTTTTTTTCCTCTTCATCTATTTGCCCAGATATTTACTCTACTAAAAGCAGCCTATAGATTTCTGCTTTTGTGTGGAAAAAAATACCTCAGAATTTGATATTTTTGCCAATCAATTTGCCAATTTTGGTCAGCCTTAAAAGTAAAGCCCTTAAAGTGCTATTATTTTTTTTTTTAAAGTATCATTTTGTTTTCGACATTTTTTAACCAACATAAAATTGGGTGTTTTCCAATGTAGGCTTCATTAGCCTCGTCTATGTTCATGGAACAGCTTGGATATCTTGATACAAATACCCAGTGATACAGTGCAATGAAGATTTGGACATGCACATCCCTGAGCCTCACAAAGCCTCACAGCATAGACTGCTGTTTTGCCAATATCCTGTTTGGGGTACAAGTAGAATAAATGGACCAATAAAATTGTAAGGGTGGGTTTGTCCATAAACAAACTGAGTCCGATATTAGGAAGTGTCTCAATCTCTTGTGTCTTCTTTCATTTGTTATTGTTTGAGATGGAAGGGTGATTTATTAAAGGTAAGTACCATAAAAGCCCAAGTACTCTGCCTACTGTCTTGTGGAAATTGTAACTCCAAAATTTAGTGTCTTTGACACACACAATACTGGATATCTGTCACAGAAACGCATCTATTATCTGGACACAGTAAAACCAAATGCAATCTTTTACTCTTTCATTTGAAAAATTGAAAACACTGACCTATATATTTTGCAAGCAGTTAATGCAAAGACAAATTAAATTGTTTTCTGCCAAAGATCTGAGGCAGCTTCCATTGCATTTACCCATAATGGAGTCATCATGGTACAATTAAGCCAAATGACAGGAATATGTTTGAAATATGTCACAAACCTTCACTGACAAGGCCATGCAACACAATGAAATGCAATTTCAACAACAACACATAAAATGCAGCCAGTTTGGAGCTTGTTATTTCCTGAGTCTAGTACGTGTAAGAGCCTGGAAACATTAACAGAGGCGAGGTGCCCCTTGATAAAGCTTGTTTGATCTGGGATAATTATTCTGTCAGCTACCATCTGAAGTCTTTGAAAAAAATATCCTGAGGTTAGAATATATCAATGATGTTGGAAAGTGACTGACACATTTCAAGTGGTCCTTACCAGGTTTACATACTGTGTCAAAGGATTTATTTTGGTCCTTAAATTCTATATTCAGACAGGTGTGCAAACTTAGGGTGGCAAAAAAAAGGTGACCCAGTTATTTTCAAAAGTATAGAAAGCTTCCACGCTGAATGCACCGTCTGCATGTTACAGAGAGTCGCAAAAGATGCAGCAGAGCTCTACGAGATCGAAAGTACGGGTCGTGCTGCTGTTGTTGATTTGTGCCTGTCTCAAGTTACAAGAGTGCTCCGACTGAGTGTCATCTGACAAAACATGTAATAAAACAATGCTGCAAATACATTTTATATGCGCCTTACCTGAAGTGAACTCAATTATGGTCATAGTCTTCAACGCTTCTCAAAAGTAATATTTGTTAATAGTTATTGTTCCCTTACTCTTCTCTCCAAACTATCTGACACCATGGTACCAATCTGATATAAACTTGGAGGAAGTAATTAGGTAGTTAAAAGAGCGGCACGACACAATCATGAAACAACAGCATGACAAGCTCTGTTCAACCAACAATGGCATGCATTTCATTTGAAAAATAGAAAAAGGAAGCATGCACGGTGGCCAAACAAGCTTAGAAAACACAAAGTGAATTAGATTCACGACAAGTGAGCAAGTGTAGCAGATTAATCAACCCACCCTCCGTTAGAGTACGTGTGTCACAAAAACCTTTAGTAAACCTGTGATAACGCCGTTTCGAATCAATCACATGTTATTTCTTAATGACAAGACAGCTTATTGGTTCAATTTGTGCAATAAATCATATATAAATCAAATATTTTGCAACAAAAGAGATGAGTTCTCCATTTGAGGAAACACCAAAGGATTTCTTTGCGTGGGGTGGAGTGCACAAAAATGGCTGATGTGAAATTAATCTGGTAATTATGACAAAATACTCAAAGTCTTTGGCAACAGGGACTGAAAATACAACAAGCTTAATTTATTAATGGAAAAAAAACAAACATGCAGGTTTATCAATTTGTAAAGGGGAATTAATTACAATCCCTGCTTATGCAATAAATTATTCCCCCAGTTTGAAAACCAACTGCAAAAAGGCAGATATGTTACCAAGTTAGGTCAAAATTAAGAAGCATGGGGGTGGGGGCAATTTCTTGGTATGACTTTCTTGAGAACAGAGGAAAGGGAGCAAGAAGAAGAGAGAATGATGGAAGATTTGACTTTCAAAATAGGCAACTGGAGGAAGGTGGAAAATGAGGATGAGCTAACCGATTCACACCACTGGGATGAAAAGAGAAAAAGCAGTGTGTGGGGGTGTGTGTGTGTGGGAGAGTGACAATCATAGAGGTGACAACAGGCTATTGAGTTTGGCAGGGCATACGATGATGCAAGTAATTTGAGGTTGAGAGCTCACAGTTGACAAAACAGTTCATGTGAATGCCAATATATGTAAAGCAGAATAAGCTGTGATATAATAAAAAGGGAAGCTGTGGAAAATGCTGGCAAACACACACTCAGACAGGCACAAAGAGAGAGACAGAGATGCAGTGAGCTCCATTTTTGCATCAGACGGCTGTGAGCACGTCATATTTCAGTAATAGCTCACCTATAAGTTTATCACGCCT
Source organism: Thalassoma bifasciatum (assembly GCA_008086565.1). Lineage (NCBI taxonomy): Eukaryota > Metazoa > Chordata > Actinopteri > Labriformes > Labridae > Thalassoma > Thalassoma bifasciatum. The sequence continues at coordinate 129,712 of RPOG01000444.1, forward strand.
AAACCATGGCCACCTGCCAAACTTCAACTCCCACTTTCTTATGTTGAAAGTTTCAGCTGTAAATGTAGCGCTGTCATTTTCACAACAAAACTGCAAATATAAAGAAAAATGTGTCACTGGTGATTTTTTTTATAGCACAATTGGTCATTAAGAGCTCCACCTTTTCTTGGAGCAGAAGGTTAAAAAGTCAAAGCTGTGAATTCATCTCCTTCTTAGTCAAATGTGCCACTGTCCCCAGGTAATCCCTGCCAGTCTTGACAATTGCTCATCAGCTTCATGTAGAGGGAAATCCGCTGATGTCTGCCAGCTTGGAACGACTACCAAAAACCCAAGATACCAGACTGCTTTTCTTGTTCCCTGATGTAGCAGCTGAAAGATGTGCTGGCAGTTTTCTACATGTTTTACATTGCTGAGAAAACCCTCTTTAGCCTTATTCTGACAAACTTATTCTTTTGTGCCAAATGCGTCTCTTTTTAGAGGAATATTATTGAAGACTTCATCACCAGTGAGCTGCATGGGTGAGATGTTCTTCCATAACTGTAAACAAAATGGCATTGATCACTTAGGTAGCAGCAGTGTTTGGTGTATGCAGAAAAAGAGTGTCATGCAATTCACTCAGTCAACATCCCAGCTACAACAACTTACATACCTCCCTAAGCAGATACCAGCATCAAAGTGCAACTGGCTAAATCCCATGGACTGAAAATTGTAACTTGAGCAACACATTTGCAAAAGCCAATAATAATCTGGATTTCTTTTACCTCAGCCTTTTGATTGCTCACAAGTCTTAATCACAGCATGTTCTCATAAGCTTAAAACCTAGTAATTGACATAAAATCCTATATGAAACATGGATGCACTTTCATTGTTGCCATCCATTGGTGGGAAATCAGGACTTGAGCTAACTTTTAGTTGACAAAAAGAGGAAAAGAGATGGTGATGAGGAAAGCATTCAGCCTCCAAGCCAACAGCCATGAAGTGCCCATCTATCAGCAAAGCTAGCCATACCCCTAATGATGAAATACTTCAAAACAAATCAGGAACATAAATTCATGCTCAGTACAGTGTGAGCAGTAGGGAAAAAAAGCTATCCAGAACCAAATTGTATGTCCTCTCAAGTGGAGATAGTTAAAACTGCAGTTTTTTAAACTTCTAAGGTGAATTTATTTTTTAACATCCAAGGTTTCTTCTTGGTAAATCCCCCCCAAATCTGTTTCTTTTCCACATTCCTACCCCTGCAGTAAGCCAGTGAGGCATCTACAATTCATAGTGACACTGGGACTCACCAGAAACAAATGAACAGACGCCACCCTTGGGGATAAACTGAGCCAAGAAATGATGGTAACTATTATGCAGCTGTAACTGGAGGGAGAAAATGTATTTCACTTTTAGTCTGAACACATGGTCACTGCTAAAGTTGCTCAGGAGACTCTGAGAAACGCAGAATTCAGAAAAAGAAGTCTCAGCCCAGAGTTATTCAAAATCACCAAATGCTAATCTAAAAGCTGGCAATTCTTCCTAGAGGTATATATCATCACCACATGATGACCAATTGGTCTAAAGATGGAGTTATACTGTATGCAAGCAGTGCAGTTCAGTCAGTCCTTGTCAAAGTCACATTCATTGTGCTGCTTTTGGCAACAGTCATTAGCACTATTAAGCTCAGCGTGAGTTTGAGCACACCTGAAGTCACAGCTGCTTCATTTGAGCTTTTACAACCACTGGCTCAGTCATCAAGTGCTTGGCTGCCCGCTCATTACATCTTTTTGTGTTTGTATGGATAAGAAATGCAATCAAGAAAACCTCATCATTATCTAGCATAACCCTGTAAAGCCTAGCTCATCAAAAATCCCAAGAACTTTCTAATTCTTTCAAACTAAATTATTTTTCAACATTATTCTAAACAAAATACTCAAAAATATTTCTATGCCATTGTGTTGATGATAAATTGTTGTATCACATTTGAAACTTTGGGTGGTTTCAGCAACTTTTGAGTAAAGATTTAAAAAAATAAAAAAAACAAGTAAGAATTTATTTTTTTATTCTTATTTATGTACTTTTCCTTTCCTTGTCTTTCACTGTCTTTCTGTCTTATCTTTCTTTTCTCCTTCTTTTTTACTCCAATTTCCCTTCCTCCTTTCCCACCCGTCTTACATTTTCCTTCACCTCCTGTGGTTCTTTCCTTCTGAATCTTCCCCATACCTGTCTGTATTTTCTTTCTTATCACTTCATCCTTTCCTTTCCTTTCAGTTATTTTACTTTCCGAGACTACAGACTTAATACATTTCTCCTGATTGAAATGTAATGTACAGAAAAGCAGGAAATGCACAGCACATCTTTTTGTGAGTATTTTCTGAAAACTGCTGAGACAAGCTGTGGACGTTTTTCATATGAATCCAGTCACTTATTAATTTATTTTTAAATAAACCCATTTACAAACAAAAGGTGTCCTCAGGGGAAAAGTTTTCTTTATATTGCACATTCATGTTTCATGTTTTGTCTGTTTTATTTTGACGACACTAACCTTTGCCTCTGTTTCAGATGCACTCCTGTCTGATCACACCTAGTCCCCGATTGTTTCTCTCCACGTTTCCTATCACCCCATAACTTCTTGTATTTAACTTTATGTCTCTCACTGTCTCGTTGCCTGTTCACTGTACCTCATAGTCTTCGTTCAGGCCTTGTTTCACAGTCATAGTCATTGTTTATACTTGTGTTTTATATTTGTCTGCCTTTTCTGAACTCACTTTTTAGCCTCATGTCTGTTGCCTCTGCCCGATCTGATTTGCTTGTTTGAGTAATGACCCTGCCTGGATTACCATAAGACCCTCTGCCTTTTGGAACTCTGGTTTAATGTGTCTTGCATTTGTGTCCACGTTTTTGTGCCTGGGCTCATGACAACTTGGGCTTTGGCTCGAGTAATCAGTAGAGATGTTAGAAATCATTGTAGAAAGGCTGAACTTGTTCTTGCCCCCCATATAATATCTTACCTTTAGAATCAAAACAAAACAATGAATACATTTGTAATAGTAAAAAAATGTCAAAGAAACTACTGTACTATGTGATTTTATAGATATAGCAGTAGCCTCAATTCCTGCATGAGCTAAATCCCATTACCATGCAATGATTGAGTACTGCACTCGAAAGTCCCATTTGATGACAATAAACCACACTGCACCAAAGTTTAACTCCAGTCGAACAATGCTCAGTACCCTAACATTGGAGGTGGTTTACTGCAAAGGCTTGTAGGGTCCTCAATGTGTGGCAGTATGATGGATTCACTGGCCAAATAGCCAATTAGGCACTTTGTAGTCTGACACTCTCACAACGGGACATTTAATAATGGGGGACACAGACGTGTGTATGTGTGTGCACGCATATAAAGACAACCCAAGGCCTGTAGAGTGATGCTGATTAATGGTCCTGTGTACGGCGACTACACCCCAATCTTCTGCTCTCCTTTTTCTATTTCTTCCTTCCCTCGTCTTCCCTTGTCTCTTTCTGTGGTTGATATTATTCCTCTCATAACCCCCCCCATCCACAATATAATGGAGTGTCAAGCAGAAAAATGTGCAAACTACTTTTAGCCATTTTCTAGCTTAAAGACCTGAGGGGCACAAAGATAATGCACTAATTGTCAAGGTCCAGAGTATAATTGAGTGAGTATGTGTGTGCATGTCTTTAAATGTGTATGTGCCAGGATCCTCCGTAGAGATGTGCATGAAAACAGTACAGCAGTTAAGGTAATAAAGGGCCCCTGAATACCTCTCTCATCTCACTCTCTTCCTCACTCTCTCCATCTTCCACCCACTCAGTCTCTACTGTCATATTGTGCGTGGGTGTGTGTGAGAGAAGGTCAGAGTATTCAAATCAGCATTTTCTCTTCTCTGAGGGACCTTGAACTTTGCCTTTTGTTTTAATTGACATGTGCAGGAATGAGGGGGCAGAGAAGAGGAGAAGAAGAAAGTCACACTGTACTGACAGTAGACTCAAAGATGACAATGAGGAAGAGAGCAGAAGAGAAGTGAGGGGAGGAGAGGAAAAAATGAGGAGAAAAAGGGATAAGGGCAAGGGTGGGGGTTTGTCCATCATCCTTATTTGACTTTCATGTGAGAGTGTCTGAAAGTTGACTTTTTAAAAAGGACAGAAAATAGGAACACAAACAAAGAGAATGGGGAAAGTGATTCTGGTGACCTGCGATCAATTAAGTAAGTGAGAAAGGGCGCGCATGCTGCTGTTTTCAAAACAGCTCTTGCAGATAAAGTTTGTGTGTGATGAAAATGGAGCACTTTGTATCTATTTAAGAATTCCATCTGCACTGCCAGGACGAAACTATGAAAATATCACAAATTCACCTCTTTTTTGCAGTTGAAAAATATACATATCACATTGTCAAGAACTACCTGAATGCTCAAACTGAAATTTCAAGATCACCATCTTTATGTTTATAAAAACTGAAAGTGTAGAGCTTTTTGAAGTACAATTTTTTAGTAGAGCTGTTGCACTGGATTGCATTAGATTGCACAGTTGCACATTGTTTGGTAGATCACAGTAATAAGAACAGTGACCACACTACCTGGATGCTGCAGAAAGAGGAGGCTATCAACTGCTGGCACCTGTTTTCTGAGGAAGTTAGAGGTCAAAAATCCTCCAGCTACTGCATAAGAGTTGCAGCAAGGCAGACCACCAGACTCTAAGACCACCAAGGCTTGTTCTCAGGGCAAGTCCTGGACTATTCTTGAGCAGCAATGACAGTCAAACCACAAACAAAATCTGTGGTTTTAAGAAGTTGGTTGCAGCATGCAAACCCAAGAATTGAGTTAACATGGAGGCCAATGCCCATGAGGACAGGGCCAAGATTCCTATTTTGTCTTGGAAACAGCTAAACGGTACGAACTGTGTAAATATCTCACTTTGTGTAGTGTATGGTGCATTGCATTGCTATTTGGTAGTGCAGTGATACCAGCTTCATGACTGAAGATGATATATTCTTCTACTTTCTCCAATACTGTCTTATAACAATCTAGTCAAAGAAAACTGTGACTCTCAGATAAAATGGTCTCATAGGAAGCTAATTGGATAGATTTTTCCACCCAGAAATAAAAAGCACTTAAAGTGAGGAAACAGCTCATGGCTCAAATAGAATCTAACATGCCAAAACTTCATGTGACCAGCTGGGAGCAGCTGATGAAGCTGTGATTGAGACCAAATTTGTCTGTGTTCAAAATCAGATCAAGTATGAGTCAGAATCAGCTTTCTGCCTGTGATTGGCCTTTTTTTCTCTTTGGTGACCTAAGTATTGTAAAAATTGAGGCAAATCATTCATAAGTTTTAGAACTTTTGGGGCTTTTGCAGTTTGTATTCTAAAACAAAATCTGAGCACATCTTTTAGAACACAGTTTGGTTATTCTGCTCAGCTCTTTACGCTTTCACCCTCCTTCTTTGACATCTGCTTGAAAAAAACATTAACTGTGTTGTGGATGTAACAGTGTTGTGTGTTTCTTGTGATGAGCTTCCTGTTATGAACTGTTGAATTAGTTATTCCTATGTTACACATGAGTTATAAGATCATAATTTCCTCACCACAAGGTATGAGGCAACAATTCTGCTTGACAATCACCGCTAATTCCTCACCAATCATTTGAATAGTAGACATTAGAAGATAGAGATCTATTTTATGACCACCCAAAGTTGTTATAGGGTAGATATATACGACTTACAAACTGAACTTACCTAAATACATACTCTAGTTTTACCAGGCTAGGAATGCATGCAACCAAGTTTCTCTCAATGCCCCCAAATCTCAATTTCTCTTCAGTTATAAATTTCACATTGCTCTATGTGTTTTACTGGCAACTGCTTTTGAGTGCTATCACAAAGGCATTTTTGTTGTTTGACGGCAAATAGCAAACATCTTCACGATGACTTACAGACACTGTCTGGCAGTTTTATCGCATAACAACCAGGGGCTGGTAAAAGCAATGTTTTAAGATGAGAACAGTTACATGCACTATTCAATTTGATTTGCAAGGCTCAATCCCAAACTGCAATATATATATCAGTTTGTTTTAATTGACTTCTCCCTTGTCCCCAGGTAATGAGTATTTTAAGCCTTCATTTTACATTTCTTGAAAATTCTGATATGGAATAACTGTATAGCTCCCTTTGGTATGAATAAATTGGAATAAGTTATTGCACTGTATTCACGGTAAACTTTCACAAACACAACTGAAGGCAAACTCAGCCTCACATTACCATTGATTTTCTTTGTTATTACAGACTTTTCAAACTGTTAATTATATTCAGAGTTGCAGGGCTGGAGTCCATTTACAGTTTGTTTTTCACATTCATAACTTGAGTGAACTCAAGATTTTACTATTTTATTTGAGCATGATGGTTAGTTCAAGTGTTTTTATGTGTGTATGTGTGTGGAGAGCCTGCCATCATTATTTTCCCCTTCACATAACCCCACAGTTGCTTTTTAGATTCTAACTGTGAAGGATTCAGTTTCCCCCTCAGCAGCCCATCATTTTATCTCCATTGGGAACGCTAAAGAGCTCAAGTTAACAACCAGTTAATGTCTTTGTTGTGTGGCTCTTCATCTTACCCCCTCTGGATGTCCGTCTGAAGCTGTGACCACCAGCGTATAATAATCCAGAGACTCCCGGTCCAAAGGCTTGTCCAGGACCAAATAGCCTGAACTGCAGAAAAAATAAACACACAAGCAGCCTTGTTAACCCTCGTGGAATGAGCCTAGAATGCACCACAGCAGGCAAGTAAAAAAAGAAGACTGGAATGAAAAAAATTTACCACACAAAAACATAATGTTTGTAGCGATTGTTACACCAGAATCCAATGATTCAGTCTGGTCCTTCTCCTCTCAGTTGTGCCATTTGTGACTAAGTCTGACAACACTGATAAAGTTTAACTTGAAATGTGTATCCCTCTTAAAAAACACCACTATGGAGGCATATTTAAACAGTTGGCAAGTGTTGATAACTGCTCCATAAAATCCTGAACACCCAGAAGTGTATTTTTACTGTGATTATGGGTACTTCGGTGGCACCGATGACACCTCATACACATTACCTCCTGCACAATGACATTAAGGGACGCTCTCTTGTGTGTTGTAATTGCTCAGCTGGAGGTGTTGTTAAAAAAACCCGTCTTTAGGTAAGTGTCTTTTCACAAATAAAATTAGAATTCAAAGCTTAAGAACATCAAAAGTACAACTAGAAATCAAATGCCTGCAATATACACAGATTAAATGCAGATTTTAATGTATAGCAGCTCAACATGAAATGAATTACTTTGGCAAGAAGAAATATGATCAACTAGGAAGCAGCTTCTTGGTATGAATTTCTGTGTGCTTCCTAAAGTCATTACATCTTAGCTACACTTACAGAAAACATATTCTCAAACCAATTTGTCTGAGAAGCAAAGAGATAAAAGTCTGATTTGAAGGCAGATTTCTGCAGAAGTGAAAATGAGTAAACCACACCAGAAGATCAGCCGCATCAGCTGTCTGTGACTTCTGACCATCAAAACTCGCAGAAATCTTTGATGTTGGCCGTGATTGATGACACTTTTTTTCACTTCCAGTGTGAATATTTACATAACGACTGAAGTATTTTTAATTTGGGCTGCTTGTGTAGTTCAAGCACTATCTGAAAATGAATGTTCTCCAAATTCTGAGAGTGTATGCAGGGTTAGGTACTTGTAGGTGTGTTTATTGCATCAATACATGATGTTAAGTGGTTCGCAAAGGAAAAAAAATTCTAACTCAAGACTGCACAAACTAAGGAAGTCTTATGTTCTTGAATGAACCCAAAACCTTGAGATGATACCATCATATACCTGCTCTGCAAACAAACTTCTGCACCAACGTGTGCAGAAAGCCTACAGATAAATCCCTTTGTTCAGACAGAAACTAATTCAAATGTATTAAAATTTATTCTAAAGTTAATGGGGGAAATTCTCTTCAGAGCTCATCTCCTGTATCCTGGTCTGACACCAGTCCACTTAATTATATATCAAAGTATTCTGTATCTCTGGTACATTAGTGTTTGCACCATCACTGCCATCCGCCTTGCAGAATGAGAAATAGCAAACCAGTACTGATACGTTCAAATGTGTTTTTTAAGTATTTAAGTGAGCCTAATTCTGCACAGAAGCCATGTGAGATCAATCCATCATGTGCCAAGATGACCTGCAGTGAGAGTTTTTTTTTTTTTTTTTGCTCCTGCAGTAGAAGAAGGTTAGTTATTACTTTTGGTGCAGGATCTGCCACAAACCAACACATTCCAGAAGTATACCAAAAACTCTTTAATACACTTTAATCTTCATATAACTGCATCTGCATAAACTTCTCCACTGAGTCCATGTCTTTCCTGTTTTAAAATCTTCAACCTTCTTGCTCTTCTTCATTGTCTCCTTCCTTGCTTTCTGACTATCCTCTGTCTTTGACTCGATACCTTCATTCCCCTTTTACCCCTTTAAAAAAAACATATTTTTCTTTATCATCTTTATAATTCTGCCCTCTCCCCATCAGTCTTTCACCATTCCTCCCTTTGTTCTCTGTCTCTCTCACTCTCTCTCTCTCTCTCCCTTTTCTCCCTCTAGAATTGTAGATGGGATCTTTCCTCAGCATAAGCAATGCATTTTTAATGAGCAATAAATGAATAAATACAACAAAAGCTCTCATAGGCTGTAAGTGTCTATGGTAAGTGTGTGCATGCAGGGGAGTGTAGGTGTGTTAATGTGAAGTCCTTATTGGATGCTCCCTATTGGAATGATATGATTCAGACTGGTCTCAAGCACAAACAGAGACAAATACAAAAAGGACACATTTTCAGATTTTTTCACGCAAATAAAAACAATGCAGTGATAACATCCCAAAGCTTCATGATAAAAGGAGAACAGCAGTGTGTCTGAGCGCACTTACTCAAGTTCAAAATGCTGATCTGGGTCTCCGCTGTCTATTTTGTAAGTGATGGGGTCTCGCTCTCGATCCACTGCCTTAAAATTGTAATAGACACAGACACATATACAACATTATGTCCATTAAAATGATGTCCCACTGTAAATCCCAAATACTATGGTTGTGTTTAATAATGTGTCAAAATATTTGCTTAAAACATTTACTGAATTTAATTCATGGACAGTTGGTGGTTAAGGGGTTAGAAGTAAATATAGGTAAATGCACTGAATAAAATGCTCATCAAGTTAGCAAGCTAGCTTGACAATAAAAGGATACCTCCTATATCCTGTTTGCAGAAATTGAACTTATTAGCTATTATTAAAAAATGGCTGTGGTTCAATAAATTGCAATGGCAATTGACTATTATTGAAATACTAAGCATGATATCAATCATTTACAGTTGAACTACAGCTAGAGAATAAGCACAGCTAGAGATAGTGGACGAACTTGACACTGACACACAGAAGTTAGCCCAATGTGCTATACCCAAAGTTGAACCAGTTAGCTTTGAATTATCATTAAAACACTGAGCATCATAGAAATTATAAACAGTTGAAGTAATTAGCTTATATAAAAACAATGAAAATATCATTAACAGAACTGGAGAAACAAAGATTACAAAAATGAAAGTTAACTAGAGGTATTATGAATGAATTAAGGTGTTAGCAAATTAGATGAACCATGATGGAACCAATGGATAGCCTAGCTGAACAAAACACAATACACATGCCACATACAAGTTGTAACTGTAAATTAATCAAATTATTTAACTGGCTAGGTGAAATATTTCACAGAAATTTTGCAAAATGATGAAAATAGATATTATCGTTCTTAGCTTAAAGAAACTTAAAGCTTAGAGAAATGATGGGAAGTGTTACAATGAGGATAGCAAAGGAGGACAAAAGGCCTGAATCTGGCTTTGTTTGTGTATTTGTAACTTAGGGACTTTGCTGGTACCTGCAGATTAAGAAGTGTAGCTCCTGTCCTCATAGCCTCACTGATCTCCAGGCTGTACTGCTGACGGGGGAAACGTGGAGGACTCTGGTTGTTTGGGGGCAAAACTTCGATATAGACCGTAGTAATTGATGACCTGGAGAGAGAGAGAGGGAAGGGGAAAAGATAAAAGAGAATTGGGTATGGCAAAAAGAAGAAACACACAGAGACAGCCTGAAACAGTGAAGCAGATAAAGGAGGAAAGTAGCACAAAAGTGTTGGAGAGGGATTAAAAGGAAAGAAGAAGGAGATGAAGAGCTGGAGGGCAACAGCAGAGGATAGTGAGTAACAAAGCAGTGTCAGGCAGGGTGGATGGTCTATTATTTAAGTAAAGAGTGGTCGGCCAGTGTTTGTGTCTTTGCACTTCATGCTGTGTTTAACTAATCGATAAGAGCGTGGAGTCAACAACAGTGTGAGGGGCAAAGATACCACTGACGCCTTCTTGAGGAGGATAAGATTTCTTGTGTTCAGTTTGACAAACTTATCCTGCTGTTTCAGAGATTTATTTATGTGAGGCCTGGGGTACATTCAAGGGGTGAGGCTTTTATTTTCTGGTGCCATGTCTTGGGAACATCTTGAAAGACACTGGAGCTTTGGTATCAAACTGCTTTTTTTTAAAGCCAAACCAAGACAAAACAAGATAACCTATTCTCAGTTCAAAGACTCTGAAAAAGAAAGTGGCCTTTAAACTAAATGCACTTTGAGCCTAACCCAATCCGAACAAGCAATCTGACTAGAATATAATATAACGTAATATAATAGAATAGAATGTACTCTATTAATCTGTGAAAGGAAATTCAGAACACATCAATGCACAAGTACCTAGTGCTCGTGACCCCATCCGCCACTAGATGCATAAGGTCAGTGCAGAAGTATAAATGAGACTCCCTACTTCCTTTCCTTGTTGCATAGTTTTTCTTTTTTTCTTTTCTTGTTAAGAATTACTGCATGCCAGACAGAGACTTTAAATTGTATGAAATGTGCAAAAAAAAAAAAGAAAGTATCTTAACAAACTAATTGAAAATAATATTTCTAAAGTGGGATAATCATGTTTGGTTACCGTGACATCATATAAAATGTTTAATGCACTCATTCATACCATAATGTTACATATTCAATTTTGCAGTACAGCATGTTTCTACAGAATGTAAAGTGCTACTTAAAGATGAGTCCCTGAAATATGTAAACATTTAACACCATTCAATCACACACTCAAAACTGCATTTAAGAAAAAATGGAATGGCAATGTACATGACTATTCATCCATTCATCCTCTACCACTTACCCTTGGAGCCAGTCCCAACTGTTCAAGGGTGCACACTCACACACACTCACACCTACAGGCTGTAAAGAGTCACCAGTAAACCTTATGAGCATGTTGCTGGACTGAACAAGGAAGCTGGAGTACTCAGAGAGACCTATGCATTCAAATTCACACAGAAAAGCCCATTTGCCCAAATCAGGATTCAAACTGGTGACCTTGCCCTGAGGCAGCAGCTCTAATCCATGTGCCACCCTGCAGCCCTATAAAGACGACTAATAAAGGCATGTAAACATGGATAAACCAACTAAGGTTGAAATCAAAGTTTCTTTGGCAGGAAGAAAAAATGACTAAGGGGAGTTTGATTACACTTCTTATCTTCAAGGTGAAGTAGCCAAGAGAAAATTCTTACTAGGGGCAATATCATTTGTTACTTGGAAAAACAGCAGTCTACTTCTCAGTTTTTGCTTCCCTTTTTGTTTGGCCCCTCAATGAGCTGTCTTCATCAACATTTTTTAATCAACACAACACTGAAGTCCCAAATGGCATGTCATGTTAACGGCCAACAAAAGACAAGGCTGTATTTTTGCAGTGTTTTAAAGAGCTTTTGTTCTTTTTCAGAAAAAAAACTGAGAGCCAAAGGGAGAAAACACAAAATATCAATTTTTAAATTAAGTTAATACCAACAGACAACAAAGTCCATTTCTAATTTACACGACATTGATCAATGAAGGGCAAAGCACAATGAAAATGCTAAAAAGGAAAATGTTGGGGTCAGAACTCTCAATAACGACTTTGAAATAAAAGCACCCGAGGCAAAAGAAAATTTTAATACTGTCATCTACAAGTTTAATTTTTTTTAAATTTGGTGGAAGCAAGCAGTTATTTGCCACAATACTTTGTGATTGAAAATGATCAAGTCACTTTGAGTTTTAATACATTTTAAATAGTCTTAATTTTTCTCTTTTGGATGTTTGTTTTATTATTTTGTCAGCATCTGCTTTCCAGTTTTTCAAAGACAAAATGATTACGTTATATATCAGAACTTCATCATTTTTGCCTAATATAAATGTAATATCTTGCATATAAGAAATAAACACATAGGGTGCTTTGATTTCAGTTTTTACAGCACAGTGACCAGATTCCTATACATTGGCAGATTCAACAACAAGGATTAATCATATGTACCACTGAGTGTCCTATACAGTTTTTCACACTCTTTCTTGAAGAAGTATTTAAAATCATTTGAATATTACAGAAAGAGATTTGGCATTTACAGCGCTCCAGCAGGACTAATCAACTAAAGGAGCACAGTCTCTGGTAACATTGTGCAATGTGCCCTGAGAATCCTCTAAAGGTGACAAACATCCCAAACCTCTACAGAACATTTGCTTAAAAGTCCGTGTTTGGTTCTGAAAGGGGCACATCTCAAAAGTCCCCACAGGATAGTACGCCTGCTTTTAAAACACACATGTTCATGTAGCGGTGTCACAAAGAGGACATTTGGGATGTGAGCAGATGGTCACATTGAGAGAAAATGTTCCCCTTGATAAACATTGGGGGATGACTGTTAATAGAATTCCCTCTACGGAAAAAGATATTCCTCTTTAGTTTCCATTGGATCCCATTACAGCAGCCAATAAGAGTAAAGGAAATGTGGGGGGCAATGTTCTAGCAAAAGAATTAAGACAACAGTATTCCCCACATAGTTTCAGTAGCTAGCTATAGGGCTCTGCAAACACTTTGGGAACACAGTGCAGGGAGCTGAAAAGGACATCCTCAACCCGGAGTAATGTTCCTGTAACAGTTCACAGTGAGTTCTCAATGTTCTCTGAAAGTCCATGAAATGTTCACCAAGAGCTGAATCTCTACCACTTTTTGACAACAACTGGGGGATATTAAAGATGTTCAAATTTGGGTGGTCATCTCATCATGACAATAAACTCAATTTCAAACAGGACTCTTGACACAAACCGCAGAACTCAGCTATCATATCCAGTCAGTTTGCAGTTAAATGTACCTATGACCTCTGTCTGGTGACAATTTGACAAAACTGTTCATTCCCATCTAACAATATTAGACCTATTAACATGAAAGATTTTGTCCTGCAATCCAGACAACTGTGGCAAAACTGGTGGTGGAAGCTGTTGATTGATATACATTTTTCTTACACCATAAACCAGGTAATAAGAGGAGTGCTTAAAGTTGTCACGTATGCCTCATGTATGTCTGAAGGTGTTTCATGGGCGAAGGCCCATGAAATACAGCTGAGTGAGGACAGAAACTTTTATCTTGTCTGAAAATGATGTCCATGAGAATATTTACTTTAATTGTAATAACTTTGGGAATCTTTATCAGCCCACTGAGATGTGGCTTTTTTGTGGGACCCTACAAACATACATTTATAATAGAGGCACAATTAAGCAAAAAAAAATCAACGTAACTGAAGGTAATGGGATTAAAACAAAACTATACTAAAAAAACAGTTATAGACAAGTGTGGAGGATAAGATTTAACTCATTCAAAAAGTAAATTGAAAGAAAATGTTTTGAGAGAGTCACATTGAGTTTAAAGTTGAAATAGATACATAATGTATGTTTTACTGTACTACTTAGAATCCTTTGAAGATCGACTATACTCCTTCTTTTAATGAACTACTTACTGTGTCAAACCACCTATTTGTTTTACGTTATCATATGCACTTTACATAGGTATCAAGAAAAGAAACTTTCAATAAATGAAATGAAAAAAACTTTATTAATCCCCGAAGAGAAATTTCAAAAATACTTAAGTTTGCACTTACATCATAAAACACCTCCTTTATTCTTTATTAAGATTGCTTCATTAGAGGTAAAACTGACACAACTTAAGTGTTCTCTAACTAGTAAATCAAGCAATCTGTAATTTCTCACAATTAAGTGTTCAAACCCCTTATCATTATCACAGTGTGTTGTAGGTGCCTATTATAGGAGTTTTTTTCCCCTCATAATTTGAGTAACGTTAGGTCCTACTCACCCTGAATTGTTGGCAAATAAATAGCAGGGATTTTGCTTGTGTTCCTACTTGGCATGAGTTCCAGCAGGGAAAGAAATAAGGGATTATCTCTACTCAAAACTGGATCATTGATTGAAAAAGCCAAAGAACCTTGTGTCTAAACAATAGGCTGCAAAATCTGTTTACATTTTCCACAATGAAAAAGGGGAGTATGTGAGCCACAAGACAGGAAGAAAGCCAATGTTTGACTCAAACAATTAGGAGCAATTATTGATGAAAAGTTCAATTGATGAACTAGAGAGTATAGCCAGGTCTGTTTCCCCTTTCTTTGTTATTCTGTCTCTCATTGGAAGCCATCTTTTCTTTTTTTTTTCTTTTTTTTAAGTTATTTTTTTGGCCTTTGTGCCTTTATTGATAGAGGAGGACAGTGGATAGTGTCGGAAAGGGGAGAGAGAGTGGGGAGTGACATGCGGGAAATGGCCACAGGTCGGATTCGAACCCGGGCCGCCCGCTTGAGGGCTAACCTCATGGTGCGCAGCCATATCCACTAGGCCATCCGCGCCCCGGAGGCCATCTTTTCTTTAAAACAAACACCAACCCCTGCTCTAGATACACACCAAAAATCATGTAGAGATGTTAAAAATCCTCCAACTACTAAGGCTGTTAGACTTGCACTTTCAAGCCTGTTTTATCCTCTTCACATTTGAGTCACCACTTGACCCTTTTCCAAGCACAAATAACCAAGTTTTCTCCTCTAATTTAGAGCTAACTGGTAGTCCAGCAAGTCATTACTGGGTAAGATGAGTGTTTAGGTGAATTGCTTGTCCTTGAGTGCAATTTAGCGACCTGTTTATTCTTCTCTGGACTCTCAGTATCAAATTGCTTCATTTGCCATTGCTGCACACCCCCAAAGCTTATTGTGGACATTTTTGGGCTGAGTGTTATTGCCTAATCTACAGCCAAAGCTTTACTGCTATTCTTTTCCAGTATGTGCATGGAACTGCATTCAGGCGCACCAGGTTGTGAGCACTGTCATATCTATTTTGTGTGCACAGCAGTATTGTGCAGACTTGACCCAAAGGAGAACGACACTGCTGGAGGACTGCAGCAGCAGCAGGGGAGCTGATTTTCAAATTTAATTTCTGGCCTATAACCAAGGCTCATTTGAATACTCTGTGTGTATTTCATACAACAGTAATTTACCTGAAGCGTCTGTGTTTAATTGCATGGCTTGGACTCAAGTTGGATTCGAATCAACAGTGTTAAGTACATTCCATATAAATACATCACAACAAAATTAACTGTGAATGGTATTGTAGAATCGAGATATTAACGTTATACAATAACTTGATGTTGATTTGTATATGTTGGTGCCCCTGGTAGTGTTAACTTCTGATAAGTTGACAATCAGAAGTGCACCTGGCTGTGTTAAGGATGGTAGATGTGTGTTAACAGAGATATTCCTAAAATGCTGCAAATGATTGACAAAAGATGAGGCCACTGTTGAAAGCAATAAGGAAGAGAAGAGATACTGTTAACTTCCTGTCAAACAGAATGTTTAATTCTGTGCCTCATCAGCTGTCTTGTTGGTCTGGTTGGTTTTTAATTCATTACCAATAACACAAATCATGAGATATGAGCAATTAATTACATTGACCTTGCACCATTTTGTCTGTTCTCTTCATGGCTTTTCAGGTAGAGAACAGGATTCTCTCTTCATCGTCATCATATCTGCCTTTCATCTTATCTCATCTCATCTCTTCTCTGTTGATGCCCTCTTTTCTCTCTTACCCGACACTTTGATAGAGTAAAAAAAGAGAGACCCCAAGCATACACCGCTTCCTGAATTATAGGCTGTATCTATCTAGGCCATGCAAAGGCTCATCTTATCTGTATGAGAAATGTATCCGAAAGTTTCTGCAACAGTTCCACTCTCCGATGGAGACTGTCACTCATGGCTTGTTAGAGGAAAAAGGACACACAGCCCACACTGAGCCCTGACCTGAAGTCTCAATATATCAGGTAGCAGACAGATAGATATTGATTTGTAATGCAGGTTATGTTTTGAGCTGAGATAAACAAGGGGTCGAGGGAAATTTGGGGACAATCTGTGAGCCAATCACTGGAACCACCTCAATCTGCAGTGTTTCACATTCAATATTGATTTGGCAGCTACAAGGCTGGAGAGACGCACAAGATGAGAGAAGACTCTAGTAATTATGATGACTGACAAACATAGTTGGTCTGAGCAACTCATTGCAGTCATGACATTTCTATACATATGAATAAAACATGATAGTTTGTCTCGACATGAATTATCTTCTGATCAAATTAGGTTTCTAGCTGAAGCACAGAGGATGGAATCTGGGTTCAGCACAGAATTTTTGGATTAATTAGTCATGTCTCAGATGAAATGATCAAATTTGATCTTTTCTTGCATTGACATCCTTCTGTTTGGTCTTTCCAAACAACACAACAGCTCTTCATTCTTTACCACAGACAGCTCTGCAGCACTGCGTCACACTATATATTTTAGGGGAAAGTTTGCAAGTGGGCAAAGCACTGAGCAATAGCGGCTTTTTAACTGCTGCAACAAATACTAAGGGAAGAATGCGAATTTATGAATAATAGTTAAGTTAATTTCTTTTAGTTAAGTGATTTGAAGTTAAGTTATTTTAAGGTCTAAGTTACTTAAAGAAAAGTTAAGTTCTTTTAGTTAAGTGATTTTAAGAAAAGTTAAGTTCTGTTAGTAAAGTGGTTTTAAGTTAAGTGCTTTAGTTAAGTGATTTTCAGAAAAGTTAAGTTCATTGAGTTAAGTGATTTTAAGTTAAGTTATTTTAGGTAAAGTTACTTAAAGAAAAGTTAAGTTCTTTTAGTTAAGTGATTTTAAGTTAATTGTCGATGTAACTCTACCAAGAGCAGTGGCACTGAAGATTGAACTCCTGTTTAATCAATACTGAGCAACATGAAAGGCATAGAGGCAGTTTTCAGTGAGTGGTTGATCAATTTAATGAATTTAATAAACTCACAGCCAGTAAACTTCCTCCTTTTTCATCATCACTACATTATTTCCTAACGCGGGACTGACAACGCCATAACATAACATGAAAGTTATGAGTTGTTACTTGACTCTTCAAAATGAATGCTGTTCAGTTCCTGAAAGGGTTTTTAAAGTTCTTGTTTTCACATTCAGAAAGTTTTCACAATGCTTCACAATTTTTGCATTTTGTCATGCTACAGTCACATTCCATCATGGAATACATTATTTTTTCCCCTTCACCCCATAATAACAACGTTAAAAAATGTTTCAAAAAATTTTGCAATTCTATTTAAGGTCTTAAACCAAGGAATTACATGTACATAAGTATTCACAATCTTTGCCTCCAAGCTCAAAACTGAGATCAGGTCCATCCTTTTTCTATTGACTGTCCTTTGAGAGTCCAGCATGCTGTCAAAGGAATTGTCTGTAGACCCTTGAGACAGGATTGTCTCAAGACAGAATATCTAAGGAAGGTAGATGTATTGTAGCCTTTTTCCAGGACATCCTGTACTTTGAGTTAAGAGTTGTTTGCCCCCAGTGGGATGACTCATATCCAGACAATAATTCTCCAGACCACACTTGACTGATCCAAGATGATCTCTGACCCAGCCAGTCACCCATCACAATGGCATCCATCACAAGGCAACTGGCATCCAATCACAGCCCCCCCTTATCATTATTAGATTTACCTACTACATCAAGAGTGTCAAACCCAGCCAATATACTATAAATCACTTCATGTATGGTGTTCATCAGTTGTTTTGAGGTGTGAATAAACTGCCAAAACAAAGAAGACCTTGTAGCTACAACAAGCACATTGATCCTCCAGTGATCAGGGGGAATTAACAGCTGAATAGAAGAACACATGCTTACGCTGAAGTCCCAACACGTGCTTTCACAGCTTTGTCCTTCCCAGGTCAATAATTCATCAGAGAAACATAAACTTTGCATGATGACACTTTTTTCAAACCAATGTCAGGTAAGATTCATAGTGATCTGAGCGTTGCACAGCTGGCAGTGAATTCACAAAAGGTATGTGTACAAAGTATAATAGTAAAACAAAAAAACATCTATAAAATTCAGCCTATATACTTGTATCTGACATCAATTCTGGTGAGACTTAAACAATTTGAATTGAAGGCTGTGTGTTGACATTATTTGGGGGTCATATCTAACTTACGTCTTTGTAACTACTTTCATCCCACAGCCCTTGACTTAAAAGTAAGTACTCAGGACTTACACTGGATTTTAAGTTTAACTCTTTGCCTTGGCTGAAGCAGATTTACAGACTTGTACTTCCACTTCTACTTGAGGGAAAAGTCTGAAAAGTAACTGTACTTATGCTTGAGTAAAACATGTCAGTACTCCTTAGACCCCTGCAATTAATGGTCTCTTTTGGCATTATTTTGGAGAAAATATGTTTGCTTGCATAAACTTACATCATAATTCAGTTTCAGTAAAACTACAGATAAAATATTTCTTGCCTTTATACAACATTCGCACATTACACCCAAACCACTGTGGAACTAATCTCCATACAAATTATTTTGTCCCTTATTTGGAACAAAAAAGTTGGCTACACTCTTTTTTCCCCACACCAGCTATGCGTCAGCTGCAGCACAGTTATTGCCAGTGGTGTTCTATCACACTGGAATTTGTCACACGTAAAATACTTCAATTCTTAAGGTTGTTTCATCATAATGTCTGTACAAAGTATGTAAAACTGAGCTTAAAAATGACTTATGGAACACATACAGCATTGATTGAATAAATTGTACTGGAAATTTTCTGTCTCTATATAAATGTGAAGTTGTTATGAAATTTGTTGTTTACTCTTTTCTACATTTGTATCGTTCATACATGTTATTGTAAAATTCTATTTTTGTCTGGGAAGCACTTCGCTTGCATTGAAAGTAGGTATGCCTCCTGTTCTCCAGACTTTTTTAGTATTGCAGCAGCTGGTTGCATGGTTGCATCTATTCACACTCAGGCCAAAGGAAAACAACAACCTTCCTGCAATGCTCAGGCATGCTGTGTGGGAATCACTTTTTATGTTAGTTTAAAAAATCTCTTTGTGAAACTTCCCTGTGTGTCCGTAACTAATAAGTGCTTGCAGTGAGTGGCCTGTCTGGAGAGCATTGACTTACTTTGTTTGTCCTTCTACGAGAGACTGCAGGGCTAATTCATCCCTTTGTTGAAATATTGGAAAGGGCAAATCGTAAAGAAAGACACCCAAGTGTGCCTTGAGTATCAGCAAACAACAGGCTGTCATTCAGGCGGGGGTGGCGGCTCAGACTGTAGTGTTTTTTGTCCTCATTGATAGCACTTTGTTTCATTTTCCTTATGGCGTTTCTGAACAGTTTAATGGCCGTTCACATTTGTTCTTTGATACCACAAAGACATGCTTTAACAAAACTTTACAATGCAACTGCAGCTGCCAGACTGTAGCTGCTTAATCAATAAACACTGAGTTTAAAATGCATTAAAGGCAGCTGCTTGTTCAATGAAATGGTGCAATTTGTAGAATGGTTTGTGAAATGTTGAAAGTTATGTGTCCTCAGTGATTTAATCTGTAGAGATAGGAGGGCGGAAGATAGGGAACCAGAGGGAGGCGAAAACACAAAATGTCATCTTATCACATCAGTCCTTATCATTTAGAGTGCGACAGACAACACTAAGTCCCTGTTCTCATTTGTGGCATTTATTCCAGATACCAAGTGTTCCTGCATTTGCTAAAACAGCCAACCGTCTAATTTCGTCTCCATTGCTCATGGAAAGGGTAAGTAGGGGTGAGACATCCTTTCATTATTTTTGATCAAACTTCAGTTTTCTTTTAGCCATAACAGTACATCTGCTTCCACCAGACGTACCTCCTGCCAAAACCTGAACAATGATAGACTCTATTGTCAAACTAAAAAACGTCAAAGTCACAGAAAGAAAAATAAGTGGCATGTGTCTTTATGCACCTAAAAGAAGGGGCATTCTGAAATAAGTCCATTCCACGCATGTGCTGAAATAAGGGTTCAAGCCACCTGTGTGTGAAAAATAAGGATTTTTCTGAGGTGTGAATCATGTAAAGCCATGAAAGAGGTACTAGAAGGACAGCATAGAGCCCCCCCAAAAGCACAATACTCCCTTTTTAAAAAGTCTGGCAGCTCAGGGAATCTGATAACCTATTAAGCCTTGGCTTCAGTCAGACAAAGACAGAGAATGATAAAGCAGAAAGAGAAAAGCCCTTACCTTCTATGAGGTACCTGCCCATTGTCGACAGCCTCCACAGTCAAAGCATAGCTTCGCCCGACAGAGAGCTCAACATCTGGTGCCACAGTAATGATCCCAGTGCTGCAAAGAGAATTTACGTGGTATGAAGGAACAATAATAATTTGGTTTACTAAATATACTTAAGACAACTGCAGAGTGATCTGATGCCATAGCTCCTGCATATATATGACACTTCATTAAACCTTACCAAATATACTATCATAAGTCCTCACAGTTTTATCTATTTGGCAATAATAGGTGAGACTTTATAGAAGGTTCCTATGATAACATCCTAAGGTTAAAAATCTTGGTCTTGTATTTTTTCTTTTGGATTTTAAACACCATGCCAAATCTTCGGTAAAATATTAAAAACTGAGAAGTTTAATGTTTAAAACTTCCTTAAATTTGTCAAAGATGTAGGATAGTTTGTCATTCCGACACGTATCCCCTTAAATGCTAAGAGAGAGAATAAATGACTGCACTGCATCAAGAAATGGTCTGCCACATAACTTATAAAACCAAGACTTACAATTTTAGACAGGGATTAGGTTGAATATGAGGGGCTTTGCACCATGTCTACACTTGGCTGTGAGGGAGAGGGGGAGTTAGCAGAGTCACTACAGCAACTGCAGTCATCTGTCAGTGTCTACATAAGATTGGTCCTTTGCTTGGTGAAGGTCTTCTGCATGTTGGGGAGCACTTGAGATCCACAAATAGCCTTCAAATGTGGAGCTATGTTTATGTTGGTGTATAGTGTCAGTGTAACATAATCATGTTTTAATAAAAATGTTATCAGTTTTAACATCACAGATTAAATATAGATGGTGTGACTCCCCTTCCTCTTATTGTCAAAAATGAAGTCAAAATTGGAACTGACTTCAAACCTTTTCTGCTAGCAAAAAATTACACTTCCTCACCAACTGTATACTATTATTAATTGTAGTTTGACCTATGTGCCATTTCTTATGATAGAGGCAACTAACTGTCCGTCTTATACTGCAGTCAGTCACCAGGGAGAGAACTCATTATTTTGGCTTCACGTCAGGCTTTTGTACCATATGTATTTGTCATACATGCACAATGATAGTTCAAACATCTCCTGTAGATAGTTTTAAAAGGCAATAGCAGGTAACTTAATGTGTGTTTAAACCTTTTCAGCCGGATGCCAAGTATTATCTATTACCTAAAGCACAACTTGTTTTCATAAATGTCAAACTTTGTATTTAACCTCAGAGAAAAAAATTTGCATAATATTGCAATTCAAGTCATATATTTACCTGGATCCAATGACAAAATGTCCCTGGTCACCAGCTAAGATCCTGTAGGTCACCTGACCATTAGGGCCTGCATCAGAGTCAACTGCTGACAGCTTGGTAGAAAAACACAAATACAGTAGATTCATACATCTAATACTTACAGGCATAAAAGATGAATGAATAATTCAAAAAAAAACCATACACTACAAAGAAAATTTGAAATAAATGACATGTTTTTGTGACAGTGTGTACCTGTAATACAGTTTCTCCGGGCATCATATCAGTAAACAGATTGACATTATATGAAACATTAGCGAAAGTTGGAGTGTTGTCGTTAGCATCCAGCACTGTTATCGTCACTGTAACGGGAACACTTTGCTGGACGCCATCTGAAGCCAAAAGCTGGAGAGACACAGGCAGACACAGGGAATGAAAAGATTATGTTACTGTTTATTTTTGTTGTTGTTTTGACAAGAGGTAATGAAATAAAAGGCTCTTCCTTGTAGAAAATATTACAGTCAGTGGAGCTGCCAAAAGCCACCTTTAGAGAATCCTGGAGTGGGAGGATTGTGTACTCTGTTTGTTTTTGACATCTTGATAATATCCGCTTGTTTCCTTGCTTCTTTGAGGCAGAGTTGTTCCCTGCTATGCCAATATCAAACCCTATTCTTTAGTTTGTTTAGATATTTCTGTGGAGGCACCTGAAAAACTCTTTAAACTTTTGTGCCCCTGCGATATACCTTGACATTTATAGTCATGGTTTCTTCAAGTTGATTGATGATGCCATGTAACTTTTGTAGGTGTGAAGTTTGACATAAAACACAAACTGATCTATTGATATCTGTGTCCTACTTTACAATGTGCAGTCTCAGTTTGGTAAATGCTTCCTTGAGCAGTCGAAACACTAATCAAATGAAAACGGAAGAAAAAAACAGCATATGCACGTGAAGATAAAGAAAAGGGGGAGACGAACAAGTCAAGGAGACAAGACAAGGAGTTTATTAGCAACATTTAAAACCTTTCAGCTGTTTGCATTGAACAAATCAAATGTCAGAACGAGTCAGCTGTCGATGTCAAATCAGAACAATTTTAATGACTCGTTACAACTAATACTTGAAAATTTGTTCTCAAGTTTGAACAAAAATGATACTTTTAATGACTATTGCAGCGTCAAAATGATTCAACCCCTACATGAAAGACCTCACTTTTGCTGCTATAACCTTCTGCACACGCAATGCACAACAAACACAATTTTCTGGCAGCATTCCTTAAAAATCCTGCCAGAGATTTTCTTTGGGGGTGGCTACTCTAGAATATTTCAGGACTTCTTCTGAGACCAAGCTTTGGGCAACTTTGGTTTACGGTTTTGATCATTGTCCTTTTGGAAGGTCCAACAAAACCTAAGCTTTCGCTTCCTCACAAATAGAATGACATTCTGCCCAATGGATCCTGATGCTTGACTGAATCCATCTGTCACTCCACATGTTGAAGGTTTTCTGGGCCAGAAAGAGCAAAAGTAGCCCCAGAGCATCCCTGAGTCATCACTATACTTCACTGCAGGCAGCGTTCTTTCACTGCTCTTTTCTTCTTCCTCAAATGCTCCAAAAGTTTCAGTTTTGTTTGATCACATAACAGGACAGAATCACAAAACCTAAAATTTTTTGAGCATATTAGAGCTGACTTTTTTTCTACCAGTTTTGCTGCAATTCTTTTGCGATTACTGAAGGATTTTCAACACCCAGTTCCCCCTAGGAATCTGATGGCTTTGGTTGAAAGTTTCCAGTTTCTGTCACAACCAGGTAGTGTAGTCATAGTTCTTTCAGCTTTAAACTTCCAAACTATGCTCCCAATCAAACTTCAAGGAACACTCAGTTCCATTATATCATTTTGCATCTGTTTCTTTTTTTTGTGCAAAACAATAAGCTCTCAATTTTTTTGACAACTCTCTTGACTTAGCCTATTCCAGCAGAAAAAAGGCCTATTTTGCTATCTTGACAATACTTGATTTAAAAAATGTGTCCTCATAAATGAAATTCTACTCAAGGCTTGAATATTTTTGAGACCGCAATAGTCATTAAAACTGGCATTTGTGCAAAAATTATGGATTGGAAGAGTTATTAAAATTGTTCTCATTTTGATTTGCATGCTGCAAGCAGCTGAAAATGTGTAAATTGTACTAATAAACTTAATCTGCAGGAGAGACTGAATGATTTTGAGTCTCACAGTAATTATCCTTAACTTTATTGCTACATTTTAGTTGTTGTTCTTTTGCATGGATAACAAAGACAGAAAAATAAGCAAAATTAAAAACAGGCATCAGAGTGTGTTTGAAACTCAGGAGAGTTGAGGTTCTCATATCTAAAAATTATTTTGTCCCCAAAGTTTTGTTTCACTTTTTTCATAGTGTGTATTATGAACTGTGATTCCTGGAGACTATTTCTAATATTTATTGATGGCATCGTTTCTGGGCTTTGGGCCAATATTTGGTTGGAAAACTTTGGGAGTAAGAATGGGGATCACTTGCACTGAATGGGAGGCAAACAACGAACCAATGTTACATCCAGTGCGATTACAGCTGCTTCTGTGTGTATGCTCTAACAACTGCCCCACAGTATTCTTCTTCATCCTAAGGCTTAATCAAGCCAGTTATTTGCTAGTAATTCTTTTCTTGAGCTTATCTGAGACAGGCCCCAGCTGGCTGCAGCTTGTTATCAAGCAAACAGACCCAAGCGCACTATGAGTACCATCAATACACTCTTTGCTGTAAAGCTCATACTTGTTTATCTGAA
Organism: Thalassoma bifasciatum; assembly: GCA_008086565.1. Taxonomy (NCBI): domain Eukaryota; kingdom Metazoa; phylum Chordata; class Actinopteri; order Labriformes; family Labridae; genus Thalassoma; species Thalassoma bifasciatum. Next base: position 154,286 of record RPOG01000444.1, read on the forward strand.
CAAGTCAACCCATTTCTTCAAGCAGAATTTAGTCATCATAATTTGCTTCCTGTCAATAAACAACATTTGTATTTTCTTGCTGTTTACATTTGCGCTGGGGAAAACAGAAAAATCCACTGTAGTAACCAGGGTGCATGTCAGACGCTTCTTCGCTGATACTAATCTTCTCCAAGGGCTCATCTGCCAAGAAGCTGATTGACTCCTTGAAATGAAAACCATCCTCCATGTCTTGTACCTCTCTCTCTCTCTCTCTCTCTCTCCCTCTCTTCTTCCTCCTCCTCTCTTCTTCAGGAATTTAATTTCTTCAGCAAAGCTTTCATGATGATTACTGTACACCTCTGCCTCTAAATCAATACTCCAGACCCTCTGCTTCTTCCTTATTTAACTTCTAAAGAGATGCATGCATCCAAAAGGAAACACAGGCTCACTCATTATGCTGCACTCCTACACACACACACACACACACACACACACACACACACACACACACACACACATACATACACAGATGTCTGTGTGACCACACTGAACTTGATAGATAACTGACTGCTGTATGAATTCTGGAGATCAATAGATAGATACACTGTGCTTGGCAACTGGCAGCCTCCTGTGGCCTGGCAATAAAGAAGCTGCTGTATTTGATTGCACTGAGGTAAGAAAGAGATATTACGAGGAGAGGGAGGAGAGAGTGAGAGGGACAACAAAAGCAATGTAGAAAAAAAGATGATGAAGTTGAATAAAGGGATACTCCAACAATAATGGGCACAGGAGAGGTGAGCAGCGAGAGGAAAACTGATGGAAAAAGGTAAATAAAGAGAGGCTGTAACATTTTTTTTCTCTCTTCTTTTAAAGGAGAGACAAGTTTTGGCCTGAATGCAAAAAAAAAGATGCATTCAACGTCTTCTTGGCACTCAATTTTTTCCAACCATCTCCATTTACATAAGATGGGGTATTATGCTGTTCCATATTTTAAACATCAATGTAAAGTAACAAGGTTTTGACAAGATTTTCAATTTGCTGCATATTGGTGCATGAAAGAAACGTGAGTATATAAACCACTCAAAACGGTCTATTTCTAAAACTTGCACAAGGTCTTCATGAAACTTGCTTAAAATAATGAGGTCACCATTTGAGGATCTCCTAACATTAGGTTCATCTTGGACTGATGGGTCTTAAACACAAAGGTCTACCCAGAAGACTGTCCAATCACAGGGAATAGCATTTGTGGAGCAGTGAGCCTCAAAGAGACAACAGTGTCTGAAATCAGGGTTTTCTAAAACACTTGTACGAGAGACGGGGAGGAAAGGACAAAGTAAAATTTAAAAAAAGGAACATTGTCCCCTTAAACAGGAATTACAACTTCAATTCTTTTTATTCCTCCCAAACATCTTTCGTTACTTAGATTTTTAGGATATTTACGATCAAATAAATGGCACAGGCTCCCTCCAACACTAAACTGAAGTCTCTGAGACAAGCATAGAAATCTTAATGCCAGGTGTCAATTAAAAGCTCTGTAAGTAAAAATTACAGTGGGTTTAAAACTGGCTTGCAATGTTTCAATTTTGGAAATGGCTGCTTAAGTCAATTTGTATTTTAGTGCTTTGTAAAAACTGCTCCTACGACTTGTAATCCATTTGAGTTTTAAATACAATTGTTTGTCCCAAAAGCCTTAAGAGTTTACCGTGAAAGTATAGGAATCCTGTGTTTCTCTGTCCAGTGGCTGCACCAGGGTCAGATATCTTCTGATTCCAGAGGAGGATACAGAGAAGATGTGTGAGTAACTGTCCAGGGCCAGTTGGAGCTGAGGATCCCTGGTCTGTTGAAAACACAAAAACATGTAAAGAGAAACATCAGTGGTCTGTCCTCAATGAGACTTAATTACCTCAGGAAAAAAAGAGAGTTAATTAGAGTGAGGAGGCTTTCAGTCCCAAGTCCCAATCAGTTGTGTGACTTTAAGAGATGAGTCAAATATGATGTAATGTGATGAGCATATCAAAGGCAAATCTCTTCAATACCAAAGCAGTACTGGAGTGAAAAATACACAACAAATGAAATGCCTGCACATGCAAAATAGCAGCGGGATAATTCTTGGACAGAAAGCGTGAATGAAAAGCTCCTCCTCCTAGATTCTATCAACATAAAAATACTCGTAAGAGGGCTGTGTTTGTGTGTATGTCTGAATCTGAGTGTGTATGTGCACACCACACTCAGTGATAGAGAGGCAATCCTTATTCAAGTCCTCCCCTGACATAACCCACACAGTCATCTGTTCTGTGTGTGTTTATGCAGGTATTTGTGTGTTTGTGTGTGTGTTTGTGTCTGTGTGTTTGTGTGTGTGTGCGTGTGTGTGTGTGTGTGTGTGCTGTTTATGTGTTATGGTAGTGTGTGAGCACTTATTGCAGATAGGGCTGGCTCAGCAGAGTAGGATGGGGCTGATATTGTCGATGTAGCCGGAGTGTATATTGAGTCATAAATAAACAAACGCACACAAACACAATCATATGCCTAACCATAAATAAAAGTGATGGACACCACATAAAAGCAATTAAGACTTATCATCATTGTTGGTACTTAATGCCGCAGGAACAACAAGGTTAGCAATATTCAAATAACGTATATCAAGTGCCACAAACACACATGCTCACACAGAGTCAAGAGCACACAAAAACACACACATTATCCGCACTAAGCTCATTCCTTGCTGTGGGGGTCTTTTGGAAAGCACTGAACCAAAGCTTGTTTTTGTCAAAAAGCCCATGCTACATCTTAAACAAAGTAAGCTCTTGGGAATGCATGGGCGATAACAATGCTGCGGCACTGTAAATTCTTACATTATCACAGAGAGGCAATTTAAGAGGTAAATGGTTTTGCTAGTCAGGTTTAGAGAGAATTAGACGGAGCACTTCACACACTGCAGGCACAAAGCAGAAATTCAGGAGAACAAGAAGAAGAGATTCCTGTGACTTAATCCATCATTTTTTTTTACAGTTTGTCTTTTAAATGTTGCTGATTTTAGCTCGTAGAGGACTTCGATTAACTGTATTTATTTCAGAATGTACTATATAAACACATTTGACTGATCCCAGCTTTTCCACATTTGTTAACATTTTGATTTCAGAATCAGTAATTCTGTTTCCTGCTTCTACTAACACATCCAACCAATGGATGGTATGAAATGGGCTGGAATGATCACAAAAAATGTACTTTTTCAAATATAAAACATGCAATAGATGCACATACAAGCACCAAAGAACTGTCAAAGAGTAAAGAAGAAAATGTTTTTGTTTTTTTTTTATTAATCACATTTCAAATTTTAGTCAAGCTGACGAATACTTGGGTGTATTTAAGAGCAAAAAATCACTTTAATAGTCCAAAATGGATATTTTTTTCTTAGTTTACATCACAAGAGATTACATGATTAAAGAAGAAGCAAGCTGACGCTACCGATTAGCTGAAATTACATCAGTTTTATCAGCTTGATCAGAACCATAACAACTTAACCCCTAGCAAGGCTTACATTAGCTTAAGCTATTAAAATGCTTCTGCCTATTTTGCACTTATAGCTAGCTTGTCAGTTACGGTGAGTAAAATCTAAGAAGAATTTCCCAAAAAAGTAAAATATGATTCCATTAACTGTTTACCACAAGCAACCCAAGTGACCGAAAAGTCATGACACTCAAGTAAAAGACCACTCAGCTGATACCTACAGGCGTCTCACCAAGGGTCAGCTATGAAGGAAATAGATGTTATATATAAAGTGAGTTTTCAGAGGTACCTGCTTAATAGCTTAATAAGGACTTAAAAAATTGATATAAAAATATATAGTAATAATAATAAAAGTTATAAAAGATTACATTTCTATAACCCCATAATTGTCTCCAAATATTTGTGGAGTAAGAGCTCTGAATGTTTTCTCCTCACCTCCTCCACATCATTGTCCAGTGCTATGATTGCCAGAGGTGCAGACACGTCTGCATTGGTCGCTACAGTGGTACCCACTGGTGATGCTTCACTGATGTAGCCATGGTAACTGGTCTCCAGGAAGTAGGGTGCCTGGTTGTTTTCATCCAGGACTTCGATTTGGAGGTTGGCAAAGGCTGGCAAGGGGTGGCCATTGTCCTGCTCTGCCTGTTAAAAAAAGCGAGAGAGGGAGAGAGAGCAAAGGAAAGGGAGTGAGAGAGAGACAGGGAGAGAATTACTGTTCATTTTGGCTGGCTGCTGTACTCCAGCTATTACTACTGCCTCTGAAGTGCTTTTTAATGATAATGCTTCAGATAATGTGAGCCTGGATGGCAGACAGTAGAGATCCAACAAATGCCAAACTACTGATTCTTGGTAGTCCTGCATTTTTGGGTTGAAGATAAACAAAAGTAGCTTTGTTATAATTGCTAATTCAGAAATACATGAAATTCCATTTTTGGTGATTCACTGGAAAGTCTGCCTTTTTTTTTGAAGCGGTTTCTTTCTAGAGACAAGTGAAAATACTGTCAAACCAAAGCTTGCTTTTTTTCCCCTTCCCCATGAAATCTAAATTTCATAGAAAGAAAATAGTACATTTGCCTCAGAATCACAACTAAAGGACCATCAGCTGCATGGAGAATGGTGATTTTGACATAACCTGCTGATCCTTGATTCAATTTGCATGTATTTGTGTGCTTTATTTCCACACAGGTTAGTTATGAAAGAAATTATTGTCTGTTTTTCTACTGATGGGATGACCCGCTTTTTGAAATCCCACCTGCAGCTACATCCCTGTGTTTTAAAAATGGATCTCTTACACATGACAAAGTGAATGAAAGGATGTCAAAACGGAGTTGATGTAGCAATGAAAGTAGGAATGCCAGTGCAGACAAGTTAGGTCTAATGTCACACAGGTTCAGTCTGATAACACAGACTGAAAAGTTAAAGCTGTATTCTGCTCAAGATTTCAGATGATTTTAAGGATGGTTTTTCTTTTCATTTTCTTTCCAAGTGCTCCCTAACAGTCCCTTAAAGATGATTTAAGCATGTTTGTCTTCTCTTAATGTAGGGCTTTTGGGAACATTTGCACATCTCCACGTTGTGTTGACTCCATCGGTTTGATCTGAGGTTCCTTTTTTTAATGGACAATATATGGGGAAGAAAACAAAATATAACAAACCTTTGATAACTGCATTTTACTCTCAATGACATCACTGTGATTTATGTACCAATATTGCATCCCCTCACCTCTCTCTTCTCTTCTTTCAAATAAACTCAACCCAGCTGTGAAGGTATTTAGTGTTTATTCAGCTCTGCAAATTTGGCAACATATGACACACTTAAGTGATATCTATTTAGCACCCTAAGAGGAAAACCAACTTTCAAGATAATAGCAGACCTGAGGCTGATGCAAGCTACTTGGTGCAATTCCATTACCAGCCTAATTAAGACAAAACCACCTTCACAGACTACAACACTGTCCTAATGCTTTCTAATTACTGGCATTTAACATGGGCAGGGTGGACTAGCTTTGATTGAACCAAGGTGGGAAGCATCTTAAAGATGGGTAGATTGGAAAGGTAAAATGGAAAATCTAATCCTAGTTTGGGTTTACAGATTTACCTAACTACCCAATGGCTGTTTGACTGTTAAAGGATGCTTCAAAGTGTTTAGAACAAACTGCAAAGTCACTTTTTGAATAAAATGCTGACAGAGATTAATTTCAAACTTCCTGTTTACTGCTTTTGCAGCTTCTCTCACCTTGATAACCAGATCGAATCTGCGGTGCTGTTCTCTATCAATGGGCTTCAGTAGCAGGAGCTCAGCTGTGGTTCTGTTGAGGTTGAAATATTCTGCATAGGATTCTGGTTTGCCTGTGAGAGAGAGAGAGAGAGAGAGTTAGAGATAAAAAGAGAGACAGGGAAAGGGGCAAAAGAGAAAGCAGCAGAATATACAAACAATACATAAAAATCGAGTGTGTTTTGGAGAAAAGAAAGGTAATTGGTTTAAGAATCGATGTATGTTTGTCTGTTGGGAGTCTGCGGGAAGAATAAAGGAGGCAGGGAGGGGGAGGGGGTAGAGGCATGGCTAATGGTCCTGGTTTTCTCATCTCTGCTCTCCACAGGTGGGGGAGAAAACACACATAAACACACAAACATACAGCACACAGTGCTTTGGAATGCTGCACTGCTCAGCTGGGAAATCAAGTTCAGTGGTGGAGGCACATAAGTACAGAGCAGCATGATCCTCCCTACATGTGCCATTACAATGTTTGTGTGAGAGCTTGTCTTATTCCTTGAAGTTTGTGGGGAGGCCTTGGGGAAACTATTCCCAAAGTTGTATGTGCAGTAGCCTGTTTGTGAAAGTAATGTAAACAGAAATAAGAAACTTTGCGCGTGCAGTCTGAAAGTGTTAAAAAGGATGAATCAAATACTTTAATCAGGCTTTGAAGCCATTTGAATAACTACTTTCTAAATCATCATAACATTTGTATATGATTATTTTGTCTTGTTTTTATGGGAGGCCTGAGTAAACACACATCTATACATTTAATTTAACCAATTTTCCACAACAGTGAGTAATTTTGAGGTGCTTCCCTAGAGACCTCAATTCATTTGCCTTATTATACTAGTCCAACAGTTTTTGATTTTCTTGTTTAGGGCTCTAATTGTTGTGAAACTATTTGTGAATCGATCCTCAAATGCATACAAATTCCCAACTACATACACCATCACCACTTAATATTAAGTTTTTAACCAAAATACTTACTGATGAGGAATATGAAATATCACAGGAAAATCTTAAACTCTCACAGAAACTCACATTACCTCTAATCCATCTAACATTCTCAGAGGCCTTATTTTCACTGGTAAATACAACTACAGCACAAGGAGGTTTTTAGAAATCAAACAAAAAACACTGCGTAAAAGGCACTTATTTTTTTGTCCTTGAGAGGAAGTACAGAGTTTGATAAAAGCATTTCTCCGTCCAACCTGATCATTTCTTTATTTCTACTTCAAGCATGTTTACAGTGTTTTTGTATTAAACTTGGAGTGTGCTTGATTTAAAATGTTTTTTCTCTCCTATCCTGCATCAAAGGTTCAAAAAAACACCTCACCAAGTGCTGTAGATACACTTGTCCCCATCTTAAAATCTTTGCAGGCCATATTTTATCCCTTTTGTGACACTTTCTCTCATAATCCATCCACTCAGACAGATTAGTTTTCACAGCAGGATTGTAGGAAATGTAATCACCAGGCCAAGTCATGTCAATACGTTTTCACTGACTTTGCAGATCTTTGTGAGTTAACGTTTTTGTGGCTGTGCATTTTACAATTTTGATAAGTAATCAAGAGCTGCTGATGTGTTACTGTGATCAATCAATTTCAACTTCAGGTAATCAGGCTGCACTGAGGGACTGATAAATTAATCTCTGTAAGATTAAAAATATCTTCTCTTTTGAAAACTGGCTGATTTCAATGCACTTTACTCTTCAAGTGGGAAAACTTACAGTGAAATAATGTTTTTACAGAAAATAAAAGCACTTCAGCATGTGCACTTCTTGCTCCTAGTTTTCAAAGTTGTATGCTATAAAGGGTTCATTGATTCATACTGTGTTTTCATGAAAAATGATAAAATGAAACAAAAACTTGAATTACACTGATATCCAATCTGTGTCTATGCAAACAAAAGGGCTAAAGCCTTTTGTCATGGTATTCTAAAGTGCATTCAGTAAGCGACAAAAAACTTCATTCTTTAACAAATATTGGTGTGCATGCCACACTTCACACTAGTTTCTCATTTTACAGTAACCAGTCTTGAATTATAATTTGGAACCCTATCTGCTGATGGTGACACAATTAATGCTTCAGAGGAATATTTCCACCGGCTGTGACAGTGTCTCAAAGCATGTACTTTTGTACGTTCAGTTACTATTTCGAGAGCATAATTGCGTTCGCACTGAGTACGAAAAATGGAGTGCACTTTGATTTCTCAGCGGGCAAAACTCAGAGCAATCACCCTCAATGATCACCACCCTGGCCATATTGCAGGAGACAGGGTGGGAGTATGAGAAAACAACCATGTAAGAGTTTGTGCTCAAGTAAGTACATAACATGCACAGTGTACTTGATGTTATAAGTGTATGAATGGAAGTGCTGAGCTCAACCTTGCATAGTTTGAGGTTATGACGAGGTAAAGGGGTTAGACTATAGCTTTTTTTGCTGACAGATAATGTTTCACTGCCTGCCAGTAAAGTCAGCCATGCTCACTTGGGTTGAACTCAGAGGTTTAATAGCTTAAAAAGTGTGAGTTATGAGGGAATTCTCGTAACAGTAACTCAAGTAACAATAGCATTGTTTCAACAAGGCTGTAGTTTAACCGAACATGGTTATTTTTGATTGTCAAAATCAGCTTTTCTGAATTGGTATATGTGATTTCTGGTGTCTGCAGGCAGTCTCTCTCAACAAACTCTTGGAGAACTGCAGCTTTTAACACTTTTTCATATCTTTAGACCAGAGGTTGCTGCTCGCTTGCTTCCAAAGACTGCAGCAAAAAAATTTAACCCCTATAAAGCTCCTTGGCTTTCTCCATCCTCTACCACTTCCTGTGCCTGTTCAGGGTCACGGGTAGCTGGAGCCTAACCCAGCTGTTTCAGGCGAGAGGCAGGGTACACCTTGGACTAGCCGCCAGTCAATCCCTCCTTGGCTTCCTGTTCACCTTAATTTTTGTGTCTACTGTAGACAAAATAATACCTTCTGATCCCACCTAACTGCAAGTAGTTTTTTGTTGGGATATCTCCTTCTGCTGTCCTTTGACTATCGAAAACAGGCATCTCAAGCTCACTGCCCATGAGCCAGACACCCACCACATTATTTCATATGATCAACCTCATGATATCAATTTTTGGTAAAATCAAACCTGTCTTGTTCATGGCCTAGCACGCTGTTGAGACCAGGGAAGAAATACAATCTTGACCCTGATCACAGCATAACCAGCATGTGAAAACAAGCGGAATAAAACAAAACGAAACAAACCACTGCCAACATCCTCAAAGCATTGTTTCATCAAGATGTCTCTTTCAAAGGCCAAAAGAAAGGTTGATGTCAAACCCAGAGTGTTTCTGGCAGGTGGGAGAATGATTATTTCTGTCGAGTTTAAAGGGGAATGCCACCTGTCTCATAAGCAAAGAAAAAGTTCACACTCTTACAGAGAATAACCTCAAGCAGCATCATTCAACTGAACATGCAGAGCAGGAAAAAAAAATACCAGGATGATGAATGCACACACACTGGAGGGCAAGAAAGGAGGGAAATCAGAGAGCACGTCCAGACTTAGTGATGCCCATTTATTGCCATACTGAGGGCTTCAACTGCCACCTCCCACAGAGCAAATGGGGCCCAGCTGTCTGAGAAGAAGCACTCTTATGTGTCTGGCAGTCCACCATGTACTTGGCAATAAAAGCCAAATTTTACTGTAAAATAGTTCATGTTGAGAAGTACAGTCAGATATTTTTCTTTTCTTTCAGTGGAACACCTGAAGTGGCCCCTGTGTGACAAGATTTAATGCTCAGCAGCTCTCAGGTAATTTGGTTTGGGACCTCTGGTGTAAGAAATCACTCGGCTTAAATATTAAAAAGCTGTTTCTTTAGCATGCTACCAACCTCTTCTGAACCCACCCCCCTTTTAGTAGCACTTTCAGACATCAAAAGTCACAATTTAGAAATGTTCAGTTTTCCTTGTTATGGTCACCTATACTTATAGTCTTTGCTTGCTCTAAAAGTCCATAACGTGGAATCACTGTTGATTTCAGTGTGTTTCATAATTTGCTAAAATTCTATGCATAGGCTTCAACAAAAACCTACCAATCAGGATGGAGTAAAGTATTCCTGGACGGTCGGAGGGGGGTTGTATGTTTCTGTCCTGGTCCACAGCTTGAATAGGTGGAGTCACATTGACAGGATTCACCTTATTCTGTGGAACAGAAAGGGAAAAACAGGGACATGGAGAATGAAATCAATTTAGAAAACAACTTCAAATTTGTAACCAGAAGTGTCAGCTTCAAATTATGTCACAATACATCACTTTCACATATTTTTTTTATAATTAAGCTTTCTTTGCAAGGATAACCGGCAACACAGCAGCTTTAGGAAGGGCCTTTAAATAAAGCTTAAAATACAGGGAGGGGTATTAGAAAAAATAATTGCTTGTCACTCTCATTTAATGTTCAGAGGTATTAAAAAGCTTTTCTTCTGCTTTTTATTTATGAAGAAAAAAAAGCTCTAAGCATGACGGTAAGCAAGTTAGAGTTAAACAAGAGAGCTGCTGTGTAAAGGAAAATCAACTGTTGACAAAAACATAAAGTGGTTAACTTTAAATCATATGGAAGTTAAAATCATCACATTTCTAATGATAAAACTATACGAGGATTACAGTGAGGATGATTTCTATTCATATGACCTGATGTTCAAAGTTAAAGCCTGCCTTAAGAAATCTCTCTGTCTGGATCTATATCTGCACTGTATGCAGGCTATAATGTTGAGTTATATTAGAGTAATGTGCTGAGGTGTCTGGAATACCAGATCCCCAATGGAGGGGCCATTACAAGCCTATAGGATAACATCTCCAATCACTAAACTTGTAAAATGTCAAGAACAGCATGTCCACAGTACGTACGTTTTCCCAATGGATCAGCAAACCCTCCCTGAGTCGAATATACGCAATGAACACAACAGTACACCCACACTCCTGCTATTATACAATGCTTAAACTCAGCGCCTGTCAAGCAGCACTTAAAATCTACAAGCCATCATAGAGCAGTATCTCCTTGTGTCTGTGACAGAGAGAGCAGAGGAGGGGGCGCAGGCAGGTGGTGGTGGGGGTTATTGCATGTAATGAGGTGTAGTAAAAGATGATGCTAATATATTGGAGTTGCCAGGAGCTGAGGGAAGACAAAGATGTTGATGCAACAAAAGAAGAGGCCTGAGAAAGGCAGTCAGGTCACACAGAACTCTGCAACATTACTGTAATAGTTGTTACCAACAATGACGACTGTTTCACACTCTACTAGAGAAAAAAAATGAAGAAGAAAAATGCTGAACACGTGGAAAATTTCGGTCAAGGTTAGAATATTTTTGCATTTTTTCATTTTATTTTTATTTTTTGTTTTTATTATTATAATTAGTTTTTGCTGTAAGTTTTCCAGTTTAATTTACTTTTTATTCTTTTTTAAAATGTTAAGCCTGATTTTCATTAGTTTCAGTATCATATTTGGTCTGTTTTGTAACATGGGGTGGTAGACGGGTGAGATTCAGGTAGGAATAATGTTGATTTCACTTTTCTACATTGATTTGATACGATATGTTGTTTTTTAATTCACATAAAAAAATCAAGTTAGCCATGTGGAGTAAATCAAACCTACAGTCTAAATTAATGGAACTGGCTCCATACATACCAACTGACACACTTCAGTCATAAACACACTGGTGCTTCAATGAAATATATATTTTTTATCTTAAAATCTGAAATTGAAGATAAATAAAGGTAAATAAGAAAAAAATAAGAGATTTATGCCACAGACTTTTCACCATTCAAATCTATATCAAGTCGTTGTTGAGTCTGAATGTGTGTGTGTGGGCCAAATTTATTGAAATTTTCTCAAGGAGTTACTGAGATATCTATTCATGGAACTGAGCAGGGAAAATATACAAAAGTGAAGATGACTTTCATCTCTCACAACCATTATCTACATGTATGTATATTTATAACAGTGTTACGGCTCATGAATAATTGTGCTTTTTTCCTGTTAAAGGCAGTTTTAAAGAACCAGATATCCTCCATGTTTTGCTTAGATTTTGGCTGTTTATTGTAATAAGGGATGGAAAACAAAACAATTCAAACCTGAGCCGTCTCTGGCTCTGGCTCAGGCTCACTTAAATGAATATGGTATCATATCTGTTCTCTTGAGTCTACCAAAACACTTTGACAAAGATGGTTACAACTCGAAAGACATCATTCTCTTGCATTTAACTCAGCTTCAATAAATTCACTTTAATCTTGTTCTCAAAGACTTTTCTGAACCTTGAATGACCCAATCTTTCACGCCATCAAAAGCCGACCAAACTCCTTCAAACCACCACTTCAGAATTCTAAAGAAATAACACAGAACAGTCTCCTTTGCACTTGTGCCTGTTGAGATGCTCAACCTTTCTTTTGCTTATATGTGTTGGCTGCTCTTAGAAAGCACTACGAGCAGAGCAATTTTCTTTGAGTAGAGTCTGCCTTTAAAACCTGCTTTTTGACTGTATTGTGCACTGTACAATACACAGCACTCACCTCCTCTCAGATAAACTCTTATATTGCACAGAGAGTCAGATTTGAAGCTTCCACTCACAGATTTCTAAACATGAATGGCACTAAAACAATGGTTTTTACATGGTATGATGGTAATAGAACAAGGGTGGGTGAATGGTGAATGTTTCTTTTTCTACTGTCATCCTTTATACCAAAATGGCTCCATGCCTTAGTTCGTTTTCTACACCCTTTTGTTGGATCACCAGGCATACCTGTCAAACCTTAAAGGTGGAACTGGACACACTGGAACCTGTTTATTTAGAGCAACAAGGGATCACCCAAATACATCTCCCTTTCCAATGCTATTTCATTAGTTGTGAATCTTAATGTACAACATCTCTGTTCAATGTACATTTTAAGTCATGCCAAGAGAAGCTTTTGTGTAATATACAGGTGTCAGGGGTTGATTTGATCAAGATGCACTGTTTTAAAAACAGCTTTAACCTGATTCCACACAGATTCTCTATGGTCTCTACCGTGGTGGCACATGTGACTGGGTTCTTTTGGTTTCAAAACCGTGCAATGTTAAAAGACGGAGCCACACTGTCCATTCCATAGACAGTCAATTGACTAAACATGCAAACTCCTCTGCTGCACTGTTCTGGATACCATTTATCAATGTCACATGATATTGTCTCTGTTTGGATCCATCAAAAGGCTGTGTATATAAGTAAGTTGCTGGTGATTCCATCCAAAAGTGTCACTGCAATCAAACAGATAGAGGTAGTACTTCCTGTGTCATGCTCCGACACTCAGTATCAGATAGCGTAAATCAGCCTTAGTGCTCATACAAAAAGATAACACAAATATTTAATAGAATATTTTATCATCAAATTCATGACTCAACACAACGAGTAAAGAGTTGGTATTAAGTTTGGTCAGATATATCCTGACAAAGCTGAGGTCCCTTTGACGCCGACCCAAAGTGTGGGCCCCAGTGCAGAGAGAACAACCTGAAGGGACACTTTGAAAGCCTCTTTTCTCATCAGGCTCCCGAGACCCACTCACAAAAAAACATGCAAGTGGGCAGAATCAGGCGAGTAGACAGTGCAGAATCAGCAGGAACAATGTAAGCAACAGGTCGGCAAGCAGACGCGAGTGACTCAGACTCAACAGCAACCAAGCAATACCACCTGGCAAATGTGGGTATGTGAAGGTGTGCTGCTTTGTATACTGGGAATTAATGAGCAAATGAGCAGCAGCTGTGCAGGCAGGTGGCTGATCCTGAGAGCAGAGAAGGGGGAAGGGAAGTCCCAGAGGGCGTCTAGTGGTCAGGTGAGGCTTTGTGTCAACTGCTGAGCCCTACAGGAGTCTGTGTGTGTGTGTGTGTGTGTGTGTGTGTGTGTCAAGGCACATCAGAGAAACAGAACTCCCCTCTCACATATAAAAACATCACAGATGGCTGTTCCTTCTATGCGGGGCGCTGCAGTGCTGCAAAGTTGTACTCTGTGTAGCCACAAAATTAAGGTATGGCATTTATTCCTGGAGTCTGTGATGCTTTTTTCATCTTTTTTTTTCAAACTTGTATCCAATGGAGTGCCAGTGTGATGTAATAAAAACTAAATGATTGGGTTGTTGACTGTACTGTTCAATAATCTATTTTCCCTTCACAGTCATACATTTTTTTGGGTTGCAGAGGCAGCAACGGTTGCCTGAACGTGGCCTGACAGTCAACTCCTCGGCATAAATGACCAGCATCTTCAAGTGTATGTGAGTGTGTGTGTGTGTGTGTGTGTGTGTGTTGGGGGGAGAGAAAGGCACAGACAGTGTTGGCTGTGAGGCTCGAAGGTTGTCATATCATATCAGTCTGATTAGGACTCAAACTATTACAGTGCCTTGACTCTCCTCTGTGCTCATTCCTCTCCTGACTTCACCACCTCATCTTTCTTTCAAAACCTGGCATTAGCAGGTTTTTTTGTACATCAGTCCAACTGTCCGTCTTCTTGCCCTCTGGCTGCTTCTTTTCCTTCCAATGACAGGTTGATGGCTACAAATGTGAGCCCTGAGAGTCAACTGAAGTCACTGTTTTGGGGTTCCATTTAAGCAGAATTTTTCAGAAGACTCAAGTTAGATTAATCATTGAAAGAGAGCTTCAAGAGAAAGCTGCTTTGATAAAAGGTGCATTAAGGCAAACCCAATAGGAAGGTTCCATGGCATCATTTCATTGGATGACCGTGAATGTCCTCTTAAGATTTAAAGAAGATTACTTTCAATTTCTTATCATGCACAGTCTACATGTCATTTTACCAATTGCAATTACACCAAATACAACCAAAGCATGCTCTATTAGCACGGCTAATTAGTTCTTGCCACAGCTAGCTCAGAAAATGCCAGTGATACATGGATTGTAGCAGTAGGTTGTGTCATCAATCTTGAGTACACCTGAGCTTTTCCTGCTGCGACATGTGAAAATGTCTGCTGTGAAAAATAAGTCATCAGGTCTTGAAACATCTGCTTGTTCCAACTCCTGTAGGAAAATGCATATCACAGTCTGAAACTTCTATCTTTATCTGACTCACACTTTTTTCACCTTAACTGCTGTAATGTTGCAGAGTCATAGAAACTGAATTCAAGAGTCAGCAACACGTGTGTTGGAGGCAAATTGAAAAGTGAGAGGGAAGTATTCAAAACACACCTACGAACTGTTGAAAGCCCTCTGGTGTTTTCCCAACATTGCTTTTCTATGTGTCTGCAGTTTTACATCTCTCTCCTCTTCCTTTACACTTACCCTCCCATCGTAAACTATGTCCTTGTCTGTGCACACATGCTCCTTCTCAAAACCTTAAGCTGTAAAGTTGATTTACTCCCATAGTTGCTCATTGTGTCATGTCGTGTGCATGTGTAAGCCTGCTAAGTGTGTGTGTGTGTATGAGTGAGAGCAGATAAGACAGAGGGAAAAGCTTGGAGGAAGGGAAAGGGTTCATTCAGTGTGTGCAGAGTGAAGTGTGCATGTGAGAAAGATGTCAGGATAAACAAAGAGAAAACACACCATGTCCAGTTAGGCATGGCCACTTTGCCGGACTGACACTGTTATGTACGTGAATGACTGTCGAAGCATGAGCGTATATCCAGCTTGTCACGATCAAGGGTGTGTGCATTTGTGTGTGTGTCTGCGTGTCGTAAGGGATGAATGCTCTGCTGACTTGTCAGAGTTGAGGATTTTGCCTGCAGCAACTTTGTCTCATTTACAAAGTGGTATTGTAAGTCGCTCTGGATAACAGCATCAGCTAAATGCTCAGGATACGAATGCAAAATGATAGATACAGCTGTGTAAGCAGAAAATATACACCACAGCGCTGCAGACTCACTTTTTTACAGTACAAGGTCATGTACAGGAAATTTACTGAATCATCTACCTGAATATACTTTTTTTTTTCTTTTGTCTGAACTGTTTTTCAGGATCTACTTTCTGGTCACAAAGTACCCACTGAAAGTCCTGCTATAGCAGTTAAAGCCACATTATCTTCCTCTACAGAGTCCCTACAGAGGAAATAAACACCTGATTTAATAGACCTGAAAAACAAAATAAAACCCTTGTAACCCTTGAGCCAGGTTATGACATCTGTCATATTACTCAAGTCAATTAATGAGCATGCAATGTACAAACTAGTAAGAATTAGAACACACACTCACCGGTTCTGTCAGCTCCAGTACATTGGCTTTGTATGTGATTGGACTACAGTCACGAGTGTTTCCCACAAGTGTACATGGTAGGAACATGGGACCCAGGTCATCTCCATCTAGCACATCCACAGTCAGAGTGGTGGTAGCTGTGCGCCGCTCGCTCGGGTTGGGGGCTCGGTCCTGGATACATAAATAGGAGATTATATTTAACTTTTGGATGATACTGCACTTTATTTAGACATTTGCATAACTTCATTTTCATGTCCTAAATCGAAAGTGACCACAACATAGCCGTGCTGAATATTTTTCAGAAAATCACATCAAAAAGCAGCANCGGCGTATTTAAAGCCTGGTACAAACTCTGTCTCCCGTCTGGATCGCTAATTTTGCTAACGGCTCCCACTGTGAGGGGGGTGAATTTTTTTCTAACTCTGCCGTTTGGAAGATATTAGGACTAAGAGCTTACCCAATCAGAGCCACAGCACAGATCACGTGACTGACGGGCGCCCAATAGCTGTGAGTTTGGGCACTCGTCACTCGTCCCATTTCCAATATGGCCGCGCCCGTCGTTTAGCCTCAAAACAGGGCTGCAGTAACAGACGGGTGACGTCACGGAGACTACGTCCATGTTTTATACAGTCTATGGCTACGACACTCAGTATCAGATAGCGTAAATCAGCTTTAGTGCTCATACAAAAAGATAACACAAATATTTAATAGAATATTTTATCATCAAATTCATGACTCAACACAACGAGTAAAGAGTTGGTATTAAGTTTGGTCAGATATATCCTGACAAAGCTGAGGTCCCTTTGACACCGACCCAAAGTGTGGGCCCCAGTGCAGAGAGAACAACCTGAAGGGACACTTTGAAAGCCTCTTTTCTCATCAGGCTCCCGAGACCCACTCACAAAAAAACAAGCAAGTGGGCAGAATCAGGCGAGTAGACAGTGCAGAATCAGCAGGAACAATGTAAGCAACAGGTCGGCAAGCAGACGCGAGTGACTCAGACTCAACAGCAACCAAGCAATACCACCTGGCAAATGTGGGTATGTGAAGGTGTGCTGCTTTGTATACTGGGAATTAATGAGCAAATGAGCAGCAGCTGTGCAGGCAGGTGGCTGATCCTGAGAGCAGAGAAGGGGGAAGGGAAGTCCCAGAGGGCGTCTAGTGGTCAGGTGAGGCTTTGTGTCAACTGCTGAGCCCTACAGGAGTCTGTGTGTGTATGTGTGTGTGTGTGTGTGTGTGTGTGTGTGTGTGTGCGTCAAGGCACATCAGAGAAACAGAACTCCCCTCTCACATATAAAAACATCACAGATGGCTGTTCCTTCTATGCGGGGCGCTGCAGTGCTGCAAAGTTGTACTCTGTGTAGCCACAAAATTAAGGTATGGCATTTATTCCTGGAGTCTGTGATGCTTTTTTCATCTTTTTTTTTCAAACTTGTATCCAATGGAGTGCCAGTGTGATGTAATAAAAACTAAATGATTGGGTTGTTGACTGTACTGTTCAATAATCTATTTTCCCTTCACAGTCATACATTTTTTTGGGTTGCAGAGGCAGCAACGGTTTAGAAGTGGTTGTGCGAACGTGGCCTGACAGTCAACTCCTCGGCACAAATGACCAGCATCTTCAAGTGTATGTGAGTGTGTGTGTGTGTGTGTGTGTGTGTGTGTGTGTGTTGGGGGGAGAGAAAGGCACAGACAGTGTCGGCTGTGAGGCTCTAAGGTTGTCATATCATATCAGTCTGATTAGGACTCAAACTATTACAGTGCCTTGACTCTCCTCTGTGCTCATTCCTCTCCTGACTTCACCACCTCATCTTTCTTTCAAAACCTGGCATTAGCAGGTTTTTTTGTACATCAGTCCAACTGTCCGTCTTCTTTCCCTCTGGCTGCTTCTTTTCCTTCCAATGACAGGTTGATGGCTACAAATGTGAGCCCTGAGAGTCAACTGAAGTCGCTGTTTTGGGGTTCCATTTAAGCAGAATGTTTCAGAAGACTCATGTTAGATTAATCATTGAAAGAGAGCTTCAAGAGAAAGCTGCTTTGATAAAAGGTGCATTAAGGCAAACCCAATAGGAAGGTTCCATGGCATCATTTCATTGGATGACCGTGAATGTCCTCTTAAGATTTAAAGAAGATTACTTTCAATTTCTTATCATGCACAGTCTACATGTCATTTTACCAATTGCAATTACACCAAATACAACCAAAGCATGCTCTATTAGCACGGCTAATTAGTTCTTGCCACAGCTAGCTCAGCAAATGCCAGTGATACATGGCTTGTAGCAGTAGGTTGTATCATCAATCTTGAGTACACCTGAGCTTTTCCTGCTGCGACATGTGAAAATGTCTGCTGTGAAAAATAAGTCATCAGGTCTTGAAACATCTGCTTGTTCCAACTCCTGTAGGAAAATGCATATCACAGTCTGAAACTTCTGTCTTTATCTGACTCACACTTTTTCACCTTAACTGCTGTAATGTTGCAGGGTCATAGAAACTGAATTCAAGAGTCAGCAACACGTGTGTTGGAGGCAAATTGAAAAGTGAGAGGGAAGTATTCAAAACATACCTACGAACTGTTGAAAGCCCTCTGGTGTTTTCCCAACATTGCTTTTCTATGTGTCTGCAGTTTTACATCTCTCTCCTCTTCCTTTACACTTACCCTCCCATCGTAAACTATGTCCTTGTCTGTGCACACATGCTCCTTCTCAAAACCTCAAGGTGTAAAGTTGATTTACTCCCATAGTTGCTCATTGTGTCATGTCGTGTGCATGTGTAAGCCTGCTAAGTGTGTGTGTGTGTGTATGAGTGAGAGCAGATAAGACAGAGGGAAAAGCTTGGAGGAAGGGAAAGGGTTCATTCAGTGTGTGCAGAGTGAAGTGTGCATGTGACAAAGATGTCAGGATAAACAAAGAGAAAACACACCATGTCCAGTTAGGCATGGCCACTTTGCCGGACTGACACTGCTATGTACGTGAATGACTGTCGGAGCATGAGCGTATATCCAGCTTGTCACGATCAAGGGTGTGTGCATTTGTGTGTGTGTCTGCGTGTCGTAAGGGATGAATGCTCTGCTGACTTGTCAGAGTTGAGGATTTTGCCTGCAGCAACTTTGTCTCATTTACAAAGTGGTATTGTAAGTCGCTCTGGATAACAGCATCAGCTAAATGCTCAGGATACGAATGCAAAATGATAGATACAGCTGTGTAAGCAGAAAATATACACCACAGTGCTGCAGACTCACTTTTTTACAGTACAAGGTCATGTACAGGAAATTTACTGAATCATCTACCTGAATATACTTTTTTTTTCTTTTGTCTGAACTGTTTTTCAGGATCTACTTTTTGGTCACAAAGTACCCACTGAAAGTCCTGCTATAGCAGTTAAAGCCACATTATCTTCCTCTACAGAGTCCCTACAGCGGAAATAAACACCTGATTTAATAGACCTGAAAAACAAAATAAAACCCTTGTAACCCTTGAGCCAGGTTATGACATCTGTCATATTACTCAAGTCAATTAATGAGCATGCAATGTACAAACTAGTAAGAATTAGAACACACTCACCGGTTCTGTCAGCTCCAGTACATTGGCTTTGTATGTGATTGGACTACAGTCACGAGTGTTTCCCACAAGTGTACATGGTAGGAACATGGGACCCAGGTCATCTCCATCTAGCACATCCACAGTCAGAGTGGTGGTAGCTGTGCGCCGCTCGCTCGGGTTGGGGGCTCGGTCCTGGATACATAAATAGGAGATTATATTTAACTTTTGGATGATACTGCACTTTATTTAGACATTTGCATAACTTCATTTTCATGTCCTAAATCGAAAGTGACCACAACATAGCCGTGCTGAATATTTTTCAGAAAATCACATCAAAAAGCAGCAGGGAACTCTCGATGCCTTCAAAGGCTGGTGTCTACTTCACTAACCATCTCCAAGTCTATTTATACTTCATCAAGAGCAGATAAACAGTACAATTTGTTCAGCATCGAACTCTCATCACAGCACGTGACTGTTTTCATGTATCAAGCACCGAATGTGTCAGACAAAGTTACCTGAAAAAAGAAGAAGAAAACCCTAAAGTTGTATGATTATTATGATGTTTACTGTATTTGCTAGAAAGATAGAGAAATCTATCGAACTGTCAAGATTTTAAATTGAAGTGGAAAAGATCAGATTATGGAAAAACCTCAGGCGTGTCCTTCAGCTGATGCACTAAATTCCAGTTCAACACTTAAACTAAAGCTTCATTTCTTCTCAGTCAGAGTGCTATCACAGCTTTAAATCAATGTTTGTGTGCCTTCTTTATCTGCTTTTGAATTTGCCATTAAACACCTGGACTGATATATTCTGAGAGAATTCACAAAATACACTTTACTTGATGGGACTTTTCCTTATATCGACCAGTATAACTGCTGTATTTTCTTTTTTTATTTCAGGTCAATAGAAATACACAAACTTTACCTTTTTAAATTCTGCTGACTAACAAAGCACGCTGCAGAATTGTTCAGAAACTCTCTGCATTGAATTAAAAAAACGCAGCCATCACATGTCCACTTTTTAAGAGAGAAAACTTCCTCAGGGATGTTATCCTCTATTTCAACTCAGTGCAAGTCGTGAAGATTTCCATCTACTTCAAATTAAAACTATTGGAGATAGAAGCATTTTTTTCTGTTGTGTAGGAAGGAATAGGTCTAGAACTGTTCTTCTTACTAAAGAGTTGGCCAAACAGGGTGGTAATTAACCTTATCAAACTTTTCATTTTCAGCCTTTTCTTATCTGTTTTACACAGTTGAATTGGGTGCAGATATATCTCTGCTGTACAAAATGCATTGCTGTTTGTATGAAGGTTACAGGTCCCTGCTAAGGAATTGTCTCAAACAAAAATAGTGTCTCAATTAACAGTTACATCCATATTTTTGTGAGGCAGTGTTCAGGGCAGGTCAGGAGGTTAATGTGGAGTGTAGTCATTGAAATTAAATGAGGACATTAGTTCAAAAGTGACAGCCAACAAAGCAGTCGAAAAGTGTATTACGTATTTTTATTCTGCTCCTCAGCTGTGCACAAAATTGTATTGCTTCCTTGACTTATCTGACTTAGTGTGTAGTTGGAGTTAATGAGTGAACTTTTATTTCTTACTCAAATAAGAAAAAAGCTGTTTTTTTCCTTTTTTTCTTTTTTTTTTCTTTTTTTACTGTAGAAGTAACCATGACACAACTAGCTTAGTGCAACATACTCAAGGGAAATGACTTTGGTTTACAGCTAGCTGGCGACTGGTTTTAGTTTCCTACTGTAAGTGAAGATAAGAGTGTAACATTTTATTTTTCTCATTGTGTTCACAGCTATTTTGCAGACAAGCTTTGTGACTTAAATAAGGCTGGGTGTTCTTGTCATTGACCATGATATGCAAAAAAAGAGTGAGAAAATATATATATATATTCCTGATTTTTCTGTACATAACTCTGCTATATAAATAATGATACAGGTGAAATAGTATTTGATAAATACTATTTTTTTTTCTCAAATAAGCTCAAGGAAGGTTAACCATATTTGAAATGACTCTTTTTCCAGCACTTTATGGTTTCAGCATATTCACAGCCACTCAAAGCACTTTTATTATTGTATTCAGATGAACAGTGAATACATCAGGCTTTCAAGCAGTCAAAAACACATTAATCTTTCAGTGTACTGTTGACTTTTAATAATGCTTTTAGAGTTAATGGACCTTGACATGCATAAATGTTTAGTAGAATATTTAGCTAACAGTTTTTGTTGCCACACTTACTTGTAACAAACCCCTTTATAGTGCAATTAGCAGCTTAAGACAATTTTTCTGTCATGCTTCAGCTTAGATCATCATTGAGTTTGTATTGAATGTAGAGTGGGATAAGCTGAGCTGTACAGCACTTTTATGAATAAAACATGCAGAGTGCAGTTAAATAAAATCAGGAAACTATTATATTAACAAAGACATTAGTGATAATTAAGGAAGCACTTCTTGGTCTCTAAAGCCAAACCCAAATGAGCAGCAGTGTTCCAAAGTTTTTTAACATTAATGCAACTGTGGAAAATAAAAACATGAGAAAAATTTAACTCTCTAGGCAGCAGACTCCACTCCCACTCACATGGGAGGTTATTCATCTTTTCTTCAGACTCTCTTTATAACTGGTCCCAAACGAAAACCTCACCTGTCAGGTTTCATCTTTTTAAATCAGTATTGTATATGAGGTTATGTCACACTGGTCTGTGGGGGGAAAGAGCAGGCAGATAAACACAGATTTGAAAAATAAAAAACACTTACATTTGCCTGAATGATGACCAGATACCGTGTTATTTCCTCATAGTTGAGTCTTTCTCTGAGAACTACTGAGCCAAACAGTGTCAGGGGGATGTCAAAGGTTCTGTTTGTTGTCTGAAACACACACACACACACAAATAAAAGTACAAACAAAAACATGGTGAGTTGGTTTCTGGATCAACAGTTCACTCTACCTTTTTGACAGTTCATCCAAGATACAAAAATTGTAGCAGTGGGCGGACTGTGGAGGTTATAGCATTTTGAGGATGTGAGTGGAACTTACTCTAATGTCTTATTAGTCTGCCACACAAATGAACACAATATTTTGCTGAATATAAGTAAACAGAGGTTGAATACTTCGGTTCTGTTGTGTTAAAACAACTTACAGGAGTCAATAAATTGCTTTATGAAATGATGATTATTTTTTTAACTGGAAAACTGTGTAAAACATATTGTAAGGATAGTGTTCAGCACAACATTTAAAATATTCATATGCACTTGATCTTTTTTATTAAAGGACAAGAAACAATAGATATATGAAATTTAAAAAAAAATCATGTCTGAGGAACACTTTTACATTAAAAAGATAACAATAAAACGACTGATTTGAGTTTTAGATCAGCAGAACAATTTGAAGTATCTTTTCAGACCAAGAAAGCTGAGAACATTAAATGTATTTAATCCTAATCTATCAAGGCATTTAGAATTGAGCAAAAAGTGATTAAAAAAAAGCTCACGCCCTTGTTAAGCGAACAATTTTAACTCTCATTTTCAGCCTTATGAATGGTAAAAATGTGATGACATTAAACTTTGTTTCCATGTTAAGTATTA
The DNA here is from genome assembly GCA_008086565.1 of Thalassoma bifasciatum. Taxonomy (NCBI): domain Eukaryota; kingdom Metazoa; phylum Chordata; class Actinopteri; order Labriformes; family Labridae; genus Thalassoma; species Thalassoma bifasciatum. Next base: position 177,358 of record RPOG01000444.1, read on the forward strand.
ACTTATGACAAGAGTTACACAGTTTATGAGACAAAACACTAAATTATTTTTGAAGCTTTTCAAAGACGCTAAATGGTTCAATTTGTGGGAGTTTTGAGTGTCTAAGGTTGAACATTTGAGGTTTAAGTTAAAATTGTGATGGTTGACCAATCAAAGAAGATGGTATTAAGTATGCTCTAAAGCGTATTTTTCAAAGCCAAACATTCATATCTATAAAATTTTGGGAAAGCAAGCTGAATACGAAAAATACAACGCACACCAGCTTTTCTTTAATCAGACAACAGCACTGTAGAGATGTATTAGGCCCAAATCCAAAAGATTGCTTCATTTTTTTTAATTTTACAAATTGTGAGCCCTTTCTTGAGCTTCACCTGGACTGATAAGACAGGTAAGCAGACAGATGGATAACCTACCGGGTCTTTTGGGTTGTACTGTATGGTGTACTCTATCTGTCCATTGGGGCCATCATCAATGTCCTTTGCCCCGTTGTTCCCCCAGAAGCCAGAGAAAATGGTTGTTCCTACTGGCGTCAGCTGAAACAAAACAAACAGAGTATTTCAGTATCTTTTTACATGGGCTCACACCACATCATGTCAGGCACTTAACAGCTTTTACACTCAGCGCTACTGACATCAAACAGCATCTATCCTGTATTGTTTTGTCACCCTGAGAGTGTCATGCATAACATCTTCTGACTGCGTGAGGCAGAGATGAGGGAAGAAGACAGTGAAATACTCTTCACATGAGTTTGGCCATAAGGGATCCTGATACCCCATCGTCTCGACAAAACAAACAGAAAATGACTTGCAGTTTTATGTTTATTGTGCTCAAATGGGGCTTGAGAAGAAGGATCAGCTTGCAGCTGTTTGTGGATTTCATTTGGTCTGAAAATAAAAACACAGGCAGCTTTGGCTTATGTAACTTATTGTCCTGCTCTGCTGTGAATGTTTGCTACACCTCATTGCTCTTATCGAATAGAAATTTCAGATTAAATCTGGGCATTTGCAGATGGAACATCAGGTAGCCCGTGGTACAGGGGGAGTTGTCTTGACTAATAAAACATGAAGAAAAGCGTGGACATCTATAAAAGTAAAAAAAAAAGATTGAACCCAACAACTGTCATGAAATAATGAGTCAGTGCCAAGATAGGTTATATAAATGACCACAAAGATAAAGGTGTAAGTCATGGGCTATTAAGCGTACCCTTTTCAGAGTCTTAAATTAACCCAATTAATCAACTAACTACAAACCTTCCACCCCATCTGCCACAACGTGATAATTCATTTTCAGTGGGGTTCACTTTGAATCACAGTGACAGGATCTTATATGGTTTTACTTGAGTTATAGGTTGCATTTCAAGGAGCCTGTTGATGTAACAAAGTGCTGATCCTGTGTCACCAATGATTTAAATTTCTCAACAAACAATGACTTGGAGCTAACACTGTACGGGTCACAGTTTAAGAGTATCTTGTAGTGGAGAGACAAAATTCTTTGTGAAGTATTTGATATTAAACTGTTGTTATTTGGTCCACAAAATGTCACCTGTTCATGAATATGAAGTTATAACATGGAGTTCTAGATACAATTCCCTCAAATTGTTGCATGTTGGTTTACAGAGCTTAGGGCAATGACAGTATCAGTGGTAGCAGAATAATCTGAGAAACACTGCAATATGTGCATAAAGATAGCCTAATTCACTATCAATCAGCTAAGTTAAGTTTCTAAGATCGTTTTTTGAATTATTTTTGTTCATTTTGGATGGTCTGTTTGTATATTCTCACTCCAGAGGTTGTAGGTCTCTGATATCACTGTTCAGGTGTTGCCAGCTGAAAAATCATTATCTGTTACATTATCAACCAGTTATTACATTTTGGGTCAACGTTACAAATTGGACCCTAACATGCCCAAACAAAGTGTAGATACAAAACAGGATAAAAAGAATGTAGGCAACTATTAACAAGCTGGTCTTGTTCAGTTTTCTTCATGGCTGTGTACAGTTTTGTTCACATTTGCAGCCATAATCTTGAGCTTGAGTGTGTTAGACTAAAAATCATAAATATCAAACTTATGAAGTATCCATGACTGTAGATTGGGTGATCAGTTACAGCAAACTCTGAATCAGGTCACAGCCCCTTGGTCATTTTGGGAGGAAAATCTGTCCCAAAATCTTCAAGGGAATAGCGATATATCTTTGAATGATAAGGCTGATGTATTGGACAAAACTGCATCTTTAAGGTAACATTTTTGTTGCAATCCAATATTCTGCATCTGTAATACGCTGAGCCTTTGGAGCTTACCTAAGTTCATATGTAAAATCACTTTGGAAACATACAAGAATGCTTCTTTTTCAAAGTTTGAATGTGAGCACCTGATTTGTAATAGAAAGTAGGGATTAAATCAAATCAACAACCAAACTTCATGATAGTTTTCAACAAGATTTTCCCCAAATTGAGCAGTATTGAGCAGGTATCTTTGTTTTGGATGCACATGTTCAACAATATTATGAATATCATGAAAAGGACAAGCTGAAAGTTCATAATCAAGATTTCTATTCTGACTTTTAAGAGGGAACTTGAGACCCAAAGCTGAACCCTTGGCAGAGTGCCGCAAAGCGATAACTTTGTCAGCCATAAATAACCGCGCAGCAATTCTATGATTGTGTCAAAACAGAATTTAATCTTTAGACAGCACAAGAAATGTTTGAGATTTGGTTTAATTTAGCTGCTGCACCAGTGATTTGTTGCATAATTTCTTTCTGTGCTCCCCACTGATTCAACAATGGTCTTTGGAACTTGTCTGGCTGTCACTTTGCCACTTTTGGAAACAGCTTTAATGAAACAAACTCCAGGCTCAGGAAACAGTGCCAGCTCATGAAATCAGCCACAAGGATCACCTTGTACCCAAAAACTCACTGTGGAGTCATAAATTGTGTCCTCAACGCTCTAATGAATAACTTTTTCTCTGTTTGCCTCACTGTCTTGCACTCAATAACTGCTGGTGATAGACAAATAAAATGCGCTTTCAGGTAGCCAAAGCCAGGACCAGAGAATATTAAATCCCCTACATCAAGGGACGGAGTTCTGGAGGTGAGAGAAGTGACTAAGAACACAGCTACACCCAAATGACCCACACTACAATTAATTCATTTATTTTCAAGAAATATTGCCACCACATTACCTTGGCCTGGCACAGGGAGCATATTTTAGGGTTTTTTACAGCACGTCTCCTAAATTGCGAGGTTGTCGTTGAGGGAAATGGAGTGTTTTATTTTAGCAGGAGTAGTGAGAGACCTGAGAGCTCTAAGAGCAGGCAGAGGAGGACAAGACATCTAGAAATATACAGCGAGTGGCAGGGGTAAGGTGGCGAGGTTGAGAAAAGGTGACATAATGAAGAGCTGGGAGTGGTGAGAGTAGGGACAAGGAGGAGGAGGGAGTAGCTGCAAAAACAGAGACCAACAGAGGCCTAGAGAAAGAACAAGAGGGAAAGTGAAAGAGCGAGGTTGAGAAGACAGATTGAGTTGGACAGGCTATGGAAGACTGCATAATGAGATATTCTACTGGGTCCGCCTGGGTCTTTGCTGGCAGCAGGCTACATGTATCCTTGTCCAGTTTCAGTTTGAACCTCCTCGAGTAAAATTCCTCTCTCCCCCCAGACTCTGGAGGACACACTAACTGTGGGATTGGCATCTTAAAGCTTCCAAATAACAGATTTAGATGCTTTCCTTGGCTGCCCAAAAGCTCTGCTTTTCCCTGCCCTTCAGCTTGAGTCTGACAGCAAAATGGTATACACATTACAGTCTAGTAGTTTATTTAAAACACATTTCAGCATGCATCTGTGCCAGGGTACATTTCCTGCAGAGACCATGCTGCCTCTAACTCTGCTAGTGCTGGCACAAAACATGAACCCCAGAGCAGCATTTCAAATCTCTGTACTGCAACTGATCTATTGTACTTTTACTGGACTGTAGCTCTCCCTCTCTCACTTTCACGCTCTCTCATCTCTCTGGTCACTGGTCTCAGACCCCTGAGTCCTGTACCTGCCATTATGATAGACAGCAGCATGGCAGGAAAAGTGTAATAAGTGGCCCTTGATTTAGGTGGAAGACCCTTGGGTATTTTCAGAAACGGAAAACCTCTGTGAGAGAAAGAGACGGACATTTTCTGAAATTACAAATGTGTTTGTATCTGTTATTACCTCACTGACAGCAACGTAGTATCTCGGCTGTTGGAAATGTGGCGCGTTGTCATTGCGGTCTCGTACAACAATGCGGACTTCATGTAAAATCACTGTTCCAACCAGCTCATTGGTGCACTGGACCTGAACCACAATAGACTGGATATATGATGGAGGCTGCAAACAGAGGAGAACAAAGGGATTAATGTTTGGTTAAAAGCTACAATTATGTGCTAGTGATAAATAATTAACAAGCAAATGAAACAAAATACATCAAAATGTAGCACAGAAGACTGCCGGCCTATTTTTATGCTGCTCTTGTGTGCCAAATGAAACTTTAAAATCATCTGCTGGCTTGTTATTTAAAGCCAACAGCAGGAGGCTGGTTGTTTTTAATGGAGCTAAAACTGTCTGAATTTTTCACCTTAGTGGATGCTTGGAGCTGTAAAAATTTGCTCCTGGAATTTTCATTCACCTATGGTCAAGTTTAAAGAGTTTTTAAGAGGAAACTATGCTCTTGATATAAAAAGCAAGACGACAATAGTTAAAGGATCCACAAAATGTATATTTGTAGCTTTTCATCACATTCCAGCTGGGTTTGAATTCAGTTTAGAAAACAATCACAAAGTTATTTTGTGGAGGACCTGCAGCTTAGTTTCTAACCTTATTATTGACACCATGATCTGAGTAGGCAAGAATGTTATGATAAGTCCCAGTAATTATTGGCTAAGACAACAGTGTTTACACTGTTTAGACAGATGCAGAGCAATAAAGCGGCAACCTACTAAAAATAGTCTAAAAATATGAGACAATGCAGAAGTGCTAAAATCTGCTCTTCTTGACCACTTGAGGCTGGCTTCAGAAGTACCGCAAGTCACATCCACACCAAGTCAAAAAGAAACAAAAAACAAAGGGCCAAAATAAACAATTTCACTAATGGCACACTCTGTACGGGGGTGGATATTTTTTCTAACTCCTACAATATATACATACAACATTACAGAGTTTCAAAGCCCATGACTGTTGGGGGCCATACTGGCAACTCTAAACTTCTTCTTAACCTCGCTCTGTTCAAGTCTGGATGAGGCAAAAAGGCTGCTTCCTGGTGTTTTAACAGTCAATCTCAAGTAGGGTCTTGAAGACCTATGCTTTTTAGCACTGCGTGGGCTTCAGGTCTTAGGCCAAAGGTTGCCACTTGATCCAGAGGTGGAAAAACACCAAAAAACAAACATGCTTGATACTCCAAAAGAATCTATCAGTTTACTTCACATGCACCAGGAGAAAACTGTTGTAGTGTGGTATCACTACATCACGTCGTTGACTGATATCTAGGATTAAGACTGTGATCATAACTTCTTAATGTCCCAATTTATCTTTTTATGGCCAGCCTTTGTTTTTATAGGCAATGAAATAGTTAGCAAAATAAACTGGGGTGCAGAAAAAGCTAAAAAGTTTTGGTTATTCCCAATGAGGTTATCCCTTCAGTGGGTGGCCTGAGTTGGAATCCAACATTTCACTCCTCACTTTTGTGCTGTTTCCTGCTTTCTTCACTGTTCTTTCCTCTGATAAATGGGATAAAAGCCATGAAAATTGTTTGAAAAAAAGGAAAATTAGCAGCGACTGTGGCCAGCACGATGTTCAAATAAAAAGCAAGTACTGTTTTGGTCTTCTGGAGCAAGGACAGAGCATATTGTTAAGCAGTTGGATTAGCCGTTAAAGTTGAACATCTTTTATTTACAGCTGGAAGTTTTTCCTTATGTTACATCCACACAGGAGACAACCCCCACTGTCTTGTAGAAACAATATTTTCTCAGCAAGTGGGCAACAAAAACATTGTACAGACTTTCCTAATTCCACATTCTCATGGACGTTTGGCTGGGGTTAGACAAAAGTATCCTTAGAAAAATCTATTTTTTTGCCCAAAGAAACTCTAAGATTACAGGTTTTTAAAGTCAAGTTATTAGCCTAATTTTTCCCCATAAAATGAAACAAGCTTCCAATTGCTTGGTGCCTTACATCTCTATCCAGAACTCGGCCGGTGCTGTTGAGGTACAGAGCTTGCTTGGAAGGGTCAAGTATCACCCAGTAATCATGGTTATCCCTTAGAGACAGAGAGATGGTACGATCTGGACCCTCAGCCACACCATTTATCTGCATGTTCTCCACCAACAGAGTTCCTGGAAACACAAGAATAATCAAACCGTTAGAGAGAGAAACAGAGTCCACAGTTCTCAGGTAAAAATCTGGCTTAAATTACTCTCATGGACCTGTCTGAGCCTGGATCGAACTTTATTACTGCAAGAAAGGGAAACAGAGACAGTGCAATGGTGTGCTTGATGAATTGCTATCTTGAAATTATATTTAGGCTGCAGCCAAGGTCAAAGGTAATGAAATGAAGGAGTGAGCAAACAAAATAGAGAGAGTAAGAAGCCAGTGGAAGTCATGGAAATTGAATTAGGGTTGGACCGGAATAGGATTTTATTTTTGTTTGCCCCTCTTGAAACCAATACTTGGAATACTTCGGGCCAAGTGGAGCACAAAACAAAATCAGCTTTAACAGAAAGAGAAGGACATGGCCTTCTGGGATGAGGAATAAAAGTTGTAATGATGTGGAATATTTCATCTGCATGATTTCTCACCTGAAACAGGAGAAAAAAAAAGAAAAAAGTAAACATTATCATTTGCCAGATGGCAGGGCTGGAATAAAACTTGATTCATTTAACTTTCAGTCAACCGTGGGCGGTGAATTGATTTGGGAATGAGAGGAATATCGAAAGACAGTGAGACGGAGAGAGAGTCAGAGAAGAATAAACAGTGAGAAAATGACTGATGTGAATGGAAACTGTCAGGCGTTTATTTATATTGAAGGAATTTATATTATCTTTCAATCAAAACAGAAAAGTAAAGCAGAGAAGTTGGAAAGGTTAACCTTGAAAAAAAAAGTGAGAGATGAAAAATAGATAAACGTGTTCAATATAGGATCTTTCACCTTAGCAATGATTGACTTTCTGGGTGAAAAAATCCCTCCTTTGAGCATTCAAATCATTTGCTATATTTTCTTGTGCTATAACGCTCACTTTTACAGGTCAGAGGTGAGATACCATGAGAAAGTTTTGTAAATAAGCATAGCATTCTAAATTTTACATTACGCTGGGGTTATCTGCTCAGGGTTAGGCTTAAGTTGAGCAGTAAATACACCAACGAGAAAGATGCACATATACACATATACAAACTGGGGGGAAAAAAATGAAAAAAGTAGGAAATGCAACCGCTTGACTCTGAACAGCTCTGAATCAGAGGAGACCCATTATCCAGCCCAACACACTGCATTATTTATTAATCCAAAAAAATCCATTGTGTGTGTGTGTGTGTGTGAGCACAGACCTATCCTGTAGCACATTATCAAACAACCCAAGTTTTTAGCCAAAGACATTATTTACCATGTGCTAATGTGAAAAACAATGACACAAAATTATACAAAAAGCCTGAGAATTACTAGCAATGTTATTTTATGAGAATTGGCAAAAAGGTAATGAGGCCATTTTAGCATTTAGTAGCTAGTCATGTGTCAACATAATATTGGAGGGGTATTTGTTAAGTTTCTCTCTACAGCTGACTTTTTACACTAAAGTAGTACTCGTCAAATAAAATTACGTCTTGAAAGTGTCATTAATGTGGACCATACATTTCTTCAGACTGAATATAGCAGGACCCCCTCAGAGCGATCATCTGATATGTTTGACACTGCTGTTTTAACTCCTGAGTGCTTCAATAGAATTTGTGGTAAGTAGTCATATTTAGCTCAAATGAGCAAATGTAATTTTGAAGTTTTTACAACAAGGGTGAAAATTTAAAAGAAATCAGCATTGATTCACCATTTTGCCCAGCTGCTATTCTCTTACATTATTACGAGGTAGGATAATTGGCATGTTCCCTAACAGAGAAAAACACAGACTAGTAGATATGGAACAAACACATACACAAAAATAAAACAGACCAACAAAAAACGCCCTGCCATATACTAAAAAGTTATGTTGTTTCCGTTAGCATTTGCGTAGCTTCTGCGAATTGTCTGACACCTACTGGCCACCGTATTTTAGTTTAGTCGTAAGAAATCCTCTCAATGTGAACACAGCCTCACTGGTACTACAGGTTTACAACTTCGCAAACACACACACCACACACACAAACTTCACCCAAAAACCTCATATCTGATCCGCCAGACATAAAATTAGGTCATAGCTTTTAAAGGCTCCATGGTAACCAAGCTAGATGCCCTGCTGTGATATGCTGACGCTAAATAAATTGGGAAATTTAATGAAATTGGTTTCTTTGTATGAGAAATAAGACAGAAAATGGAATTCATTTAATCATTTTTATTCCTTGCTGTCCTCTTGCTGTTTTTCTCCCAGCATCTATCACACAAAATTAAAAAAAGAAAAGAAGAAACACAAGCAAAGTGGTGGAGAAGATTGGGATGGATAACGCCAACAGCCTGTGTGACTGTTTCTAATTTAATTCCCCCCACCAGCCAGCACTAATGTGCTTTTTTCCCCCTCTAACCTCACTTCATAGGATGTGTGACCAAATACCATACCTAGCAGCACCTGATTAAACTGACCTGTGTGTTAAGGAGGGCAGGCAGACCTGTAGGAACCTGTGTGTGTGTGTATGTGTCTGTACATCAGACAATGCTGAGGGCAAAATGAGGGAGCTGTCTAAGAAAAAAAAGAGGAAGAAAAAAGAGCAATTAGGGGGCAAGAGAAATGAAATAGATAGCAGGGGAAATTGAGGTAAGAAAGATTGGGTTGAATGAGAGGCTGGTAGAAATAAAGAGTAAAGAGAATGTTAGGAGGAAATAGAGAAAAAAGGAGCAGCGCAATAATAGAATTTTTACAGGACATTAGCTTAAGGGACGAGCCATGGACTGAAAAGTAATCATCACATCCACCTGCTACTCTGGCCCTAAGTGGGGGAGGGGGAGGGATTCAAGGTGAACATCAGTAAAGTAAAAGCACTGACAAATTTTTAGTGCTTCTACTGTTTGCCCTGCTGTAATTCAATCAATGAAATTCATTTATTATCAGAGCTGAGGTCATTTTGAGGGAAAAATCAGCCTGAGATTAAGAAGCTGTGATCAACACTATATCTTCCCCACAGCTTTACATTAAAGCAACCTTCTGCTTTCAAGTTTTGCCTTCTCAGCCATGTGGTGTACTGTTTTGGTTCAATCTGACTTTAACACTGGACTGCAAGTGTTGAATATTCATACTAGTGAGCGCGTGGAATACTTTACAGACCATTTATAAACTATAACAATGCCAAGGATTTATTGGGGCTAAAAACATCTAAAAAAGGGTGAATATTCACAGGAGGGACGTCTTGATAAGGATTTTAGCCTTAAGCCTGAATCCCAAAGATGGCTCTCAAAAACCAGACAGTAATAGTGAGTTCCTCTGCACAGGTAACCAGCTTGAAGAAATATACTGTTTAGAAGCAACAAGAACTAGCTCTTTCTGAGGGTTTGGGGTTTGAGAGAGCTGTTATGATGTATTTTCAGCTATTTTGCTAAAGGTTACATACTATGTTTGGCTACTAAATGTGTGTGTCGTTATGTGAGCAAATAGGTATCGCTATTCCAGCAGCTTGAAAAGCATTCTGATCATCTTTTAACCCCTGTAATGTCAGTATAATCAACTTGTATGAAACTTCCTCTAGGTGTAATACACAAACTTGAATCCTGTTCTCCTTCACTCCTCCCCCCTCGTTCCCTTCCTCCATCTCTTTCTGTCCTTGAGTCTCTCTCATTTGCCAAACACAACCCAAGATAATCACCTCAGAAAAAATCTATCTGTATAACTATTTCACAGCCACACAGTAATACACGGCATTATGCATGCGCACCATTCAGACTATAAATTATTCCTCACAGCCCTGTTTGTAAGATAACTGCACAAAGAAGAAGAGACACACACTTTGTATAAAGTATCAGCACTATAGACACGTCAGTGCAAATATGGAGAAACCTCTAAAAGCTTCCTTTATAGTTAGGCAATAAAATATGACCATAAACAAGTCGATGTATATGTTGTACAGTGCTGTGTTGACTTTTTTTAATGTAGCTGCCAGTATTTTGAAAGTCTTCGATTGCAGACAACACAAAGATTTCTCCCCTGAGAAAGCTGATTTTCATACTCCCCATGCCGATTGCTCTGTTCCAAATGGACTCCCAAAGGGGTTGGCCAATCAGGGAGAAGGGAGTTTGTGTGGCTGAGATCCCTAAAGATACAGCAGCTTAGAAAGAGGCTGACTGGCAAAATCATTCAAAGTACAGGGCTAGATAGTTATCAAGTTAGAAAGCATTGTAGGGAAAACAGTGGGTTATTTTCAGTGGTAATACACAAAAGCCAAAAGATCATTCGCAAAAGCAAGGACAAGAAGCTCCTGTGATAAATAATTTGTATGACCCTCATTTCTCTTATCTCCTTATTAGGCTTCCTGTCAGAGTATTTGCAGTCTCTCAATAAAAACTAAAGGTGTGTGACTGGTTTGTTCATTAGGGGCAACTGTAGACGTGCGATGTTAGGATATCACAAATGGTACATATAATTTCACCAAGGTGTTCTGCTAAATACCTCTAAATCCTACACACTCTTCTATCTTTAATTACAGTTGTTCTGAATGAAGAATCTGGTATAATCAAGTAAAAATGTAAAACAGGATCAGAATGAAGGTGATTAGTTTAATATGATGCATTAAGCCATCAACAGATACAGACATGTCAGCTGGGTACGTTCAATGTGAGGCTCAGCTCCCCTCCCTGTCTGGTGTTGCTTTGCTAATCTCTTTTTATGTCAGTTAGGATTACAGTGATCAGGTCTCATAATTTAAAACTCATTGGAAAGTAGACATGGCAAACATCATGACGGGGTTCTGTTCCTCAACATTAATCTTTAAAGTGGAGATAAGAGGTTGATTTAAACACAGAGATTAACACCTTCCCCATAAGATTAACCGGCCTTCCTTGAGGCTCACTTGAGCTGTAATTTACTTGGGACTAAAGAAGGGATTAAATTCATCAATTAAAATGGATCCCTCTATGAATGACCTTCTTTGATCTTTCTAAAAATGAACTTTATAAATGCACAGAAGCCTGCGGTGAAACAGACTCCACAGGAGACTCTGGGATTCTGTTTGTCCTCTGCAAATCTAAATAGCGAAGCCATCAAACCAAGAGCCGTTAATTAACCGAGACAGACTTTAACAGTTTGAGCAAACTCTGGAAATAAAAATACACTGAGTTCGCTTCCTTTGGTGTTCAGATGAAAGGTGTCTGAAACATCTGGCAGCCTTATTTTCTTTGGTCCAGTGATTGGAGGTGGCAGGAGAGGAGGGAGGAAAATGTTGCTATTTATCTCAAGTATTCAAATTAGGTGTTCTTGTCAAAAAGCCTCCATCATCTGATCGTTTGTGGTCGCAAGCAGGATATTATTTGCAAAGCCAAAGCTTAAGGCTTAACATTAGGGTCTCGTTACCGAAATAATCATTTCTGTCTCAAGAAATGTTGAATAAAACAGGACCAAATTTGACTCTCCTCCTTAAAGTTCCTTGTGACAGCCCCCAAAACTCAAGATACCAAGGCATTTCTACTTTTAGAAAGAACCCACTTTTTAGAAAATATCATATTTGTTGGTTAGAGAATCTTTAAAACTATGCATCTGACAGCAGCTGTTGGCTTGGGGGCCAATCAAACATTGTATTCATTTGTAGAAGCCTGAAATCTCTGCAGTGGAAAGCTCCCTGTGTGCATAATTTTACATTTCTTTACGTGAGCCTCTGATGTGCTTGTTCAGAGCGTACCCCACCTTTCCCCTACTGAGGACTGGGATAAGCTCCAGCCCCCCTGAGACCCCGAAAAAGGAAAAGCGTGGATGGATGGATAGATGGTTTCGTTTACATCTGCAGGAGTTGGGCTGGAAAACCGTATTTCTTGTCACCATGTTTCCCATGAACTTTAGGACAAGTCCCACAATAACGTCTGCGGATGTGCTGACTCAGATAAAACCAGATATTGCCTTGAAACATCAACATCACAGCCCTCATGTACTCAAAGATCTGACAGCAGAGTAGCCCTGAGCTCTCACACACTCATCACAACACAGCTCAAATATCAGAGGGTCATGTATAACAGATGTCACCAGGTTTTAGGTGGTTTATCTCATGGTGAGTCAGTGCCTTTTGAAGAGGTGTGCTTCAGTTAATTTTGGCCTTTAACCTGAAATACTTTCTCTTTGTTTGTTTCAAATGCGTCCTTGTTTGACATGCACTATTAATTTTCACACTGATTATAACGCAGTATCTGCCTTTGGGTTGGGGAGCATCGTCTTGTGGTCCAGCCCACTCTACAGTGTAATAAGAGAAAACCCAAAAAGGAAGATGTAATAATACCAAAGTACTTTTGCTGTGAAGGGTTAAACACAGTGAACCAGCTGTAAAATTGAAAAAACAAGTCTATCATTTTTATGGGCCAATAATTAGATTTCAACCATTACACAATTAACACTAACCAGATAAATATTAATGTTACAGATTACATGACATGCCAACCAGCAGCTGCAAAGGGTCAGGGTCACTTTTCAGTTTGTTTAAAACACAATAAAGGGAAATGTTTATTTAATAGACATCAAATATCAGTGTTCACTTCTCAAACTGAGCATTTTGTAACAGCATAAGAACTCACTTTTCAGCATAGAGTTAAAAGATGAGAATGAAACAGCAGAAAACTTTACCGTTTGGGCTCTCTTCATCTATGGCAACGATGGTGGCAGGGGGTCCCGACCTTGACAGTTTACATTCTGGGAGAATAGCAAAGAAGAATGTTGCTTTAGAAGTTGCACTGAAGGTGGCTGAATCTACAGTTGTGGAAATGCTTGAAAAGAAAACTCAAGAAATATGTTAATGTGGTTATATTTAAAGACACAGCCAATTGTAGATTTCTTTTGGTAAAAAAAAGATGTAAAGTTGTAGCTAGGGAAAGTTGTTTCTTCAAAGGGGGTGTGACACATGGAAGGAAAGAATCTGAGACTGAAAAGAAATAGATATGTAGAAACAACAGCTGAGGAATTACGAACTGAAAATGGAGGAAAACTGAAAAGAAGGAGGGAGGGAGGCAAAACTCTACAATGACAACAGACTCATGCCCTTTTTCCTGCTATCGCTAACAACCCCAAACCAGTCGACTCTAGAGGGTTAGCTAGGGTTAATAAACCACCACAGTGACTGAACACACATTAAACAGAGAAAGAAAGAGGAGCAAGGTCTTACCCTCATATTGCCAATCTGCCATTTGAAAGATCCCATTGGGAAGGAGAGAAGAGAAGGGCAGAAAGGAGGAAAGTAACATCCAAGGCAGAGTAAAAAGAGAGGAAAAAGGAGAGAAAATAATGAAAACCCTTTACAGAAAAGTAAACAAATAGGAGACAATTTGATGTGTTTTGTCCCCCTTTCTTGTAACTTATTTTTACTGGAAACCGAGTTAACACAGTTTTTCTTACTGCAGCTGCAGATCATAATATCACACTGGTATAAATGTGATATAAAAGCCACAAACAACACAGAAACCCCAAAAAACAAGAGACGCAATGAAAAACAAGCTAGGTTAATGTATGCAGCAGTAACCTGCTTCAGTTAGCCTGGCTTAGTTTTGCTGTATTTTTTTTTTTTTATCCTGAGTACTCTTTCAAGAATCATCAAAGCACCTTTGGCAATAGATATGTTGGATAAATACAGCCCTTAAATATTTGTTTGCAGTGCAGTACAGTGAAATGTTCAAATTTTGCTAGCATGAAGGTGAAGTATGCAGATATTTTTGATAGGTTTTGTTTCTCTGTTTACAAACAGCATCCAAACTCGCCGTCTCCTTTGTGGCTCAGTGTCAGCTGCAGTGCATGCTCACTGCCCCCAACTGTAGCTATTAACATGGCTGACAGCTGTAGCTTTGTAAAAACACCATAGATGATAAAAAACAGCCCTGCCAGTACCTGCAGCATTGCATGAGAGAAACTCACGAGCCATACATCGGCCTTCCTACAGGTGAATGAGATACGCTGCAGATGTAGAATCATTCTTTCTATGTGTAAGGTCGCTATCGTAGCTGCTCAGGATAGCGTCTTCCACACAAAGTCACATGCACACTGGGTGCGCCGTGATTGGCTGGTCATCACCCATAAAAACTCCTGCTCTCGGCCCAGAAGTGTCCTGAGTCCAGCATAATATTTACAAAACAGGCAAGGAGGAGGTCTATAAGGGGGTGAGGCACACACAGACACTGTCACACAAGTACGTTCACATTCACCTCCTGCTGTATTACAATAAGGGAAGACATGTTAAACCCAGCTTAGGCCTTACAGTGGTTCAATTTCAAGGGAAAACGTCAGTGCTTACATTCAATGTTTTCTTTCAGCCCCCTGTCCTTGCAAGGACACCACAAGTACAAGAACAACCAAATTCACCAGGCAGTTCAACATTATCATACTATCCTCGAGGACAGTAAGAAAAAAATCCCCACAGGAAGAGTGGAAGACAGATTCCTACTCACCTAGAAAATAAACTTCATGGAACAATGAACACACTTTCTCTCACACTCTATCTCCCTCTCAGTCTTCCCTCAAAGATTAAGCACTACAGCCGTGTGCCGTCATAGATTATCTCAGGATGCATTGGTATTGTGTCTTGTTTTTTTGCCATGGGAGACGGTATTGAATGTTCCCAAATATAGATTTAACAGTCCTTCGGCTTTGAATTAGCTTATCTTTGAGCAGAAAATGATTGTTTTTCCAATCTGCCATGCTAAGAAGAAAAAGAAGGATGTTTTCCCAGCTCATGGTTAATTTAAACGCAGCCTCAAACCACTTGCTAACTTTGATTTTTATATTAGGAGGGTGGTTCAAACTACAACCGCAATTCCCTGAAAATATCTTCAGATCTAAATCCTTTAAACCCTGTATTCAATTGAAATAGTGCAAAGATAATGTTTCTAGTGTGGAATACATGCTTTATTTTAAATTTGATGCCAGCAGCATGTTTTGAAATAGTGAAGACAGGTTCACGTTCAAGGTCTTGACTCATTACCTTTTTTTTTTTTTTTACAACTGTGCTAATGTGACCAAGGAGACACGTTTCTGTACATTTATGAAGGTTAAATGTCCCAATCTGGCCTGATTTGTAATTTCAGTTTCTCAAAAGTTTTGGGTCTCCTGTTTTTTATGATGCATGACATTCTTTTCTGGTTGAGTGAGTCAGGAATGTCAGAAAGGCAGTTTGAGTTACTCTAAATTTGAATTTGTTGTAAAGAATTTAAGGGAAACTGTTGTCATCAATAATAAATAACTAGGTTTTGTTGTAGTTTTGGTTATCCTATTTTCTGGGGTGCTCTTGAATGTCTATTGTTTTTACCCTTGATCTCTGCAGGTTGCTGTCTTGTTCACATTTTGTAACCAAATTCTTATCATTCGACATAAAGACTATTTATCCAGACATAACATTGTGGATTGGTCCTTCATAGGATTAGGTATTACAACTGTACATTTTCAGATGTTTGTGAAGTCAATGCCATGGACACTTTTGACCCTCAGTACCATCAAGAATGCTGTACTTTGAACCGTGTATGAATGGCAAAATGGTTTGTCAGTCTTAAAATTGAATAACAGATGACAGTGTCCACTATTTCCAAAAAGAATGTCTATTATAAGTCATCTATTTCAGGCTTTGAAATTAGCTTATCTATTCAAGTTGCTGATTGCCACAAAGGATTTTCAACTGTAAGCAGTAGAGATAAAAGTGACATCGTCAAAAGTTGCCGGTTTTCTACCACAAAGCCCCCAAAGCAAGAGAGCTGAATGAGGACAGAAATGTCAGCATGTTTTAAGATGATAGCCAGGGTAAGAAGGATGATGTATTGTGAACATTCTGTTATGCTAATTAGAGTCCTGAGGGTGAGCAAGAACCCAACACAGAGGGGATTCTTATTTGCATAATGATATGTTTACTACATTATCCCTCACACATTTTGTAAGTAATGAAACACACAGCCACAGTTTTCTTTCTTTTTATGAATTTCCAGTTTGCTGTGTGTTGTTGATCGTATCTTGTGGTTGACTCGTAAGTACGTCACTTAAAGAGGTAATAACGAACATTTTTAAACATGTACAAAGTAACAATGTGTGAAATTTGTGAATCTGTCTGTAAACTGCTCAAAATGGTACATTCTAGAAATAGCATGATACCCTCTTGAGATTTTTGCGAGACTTACTGAAATGATGTCATCACATAAGGAAACCCTAACCTGTTCATGACACTTTATAAGAGTGAACCTCAAACACCAATGTCTTCCCAGATCCTTACTCCTGACAGGCTTTTAGAGGGCTGGCCAGTCGGAGGTTAAGGGGTTTGTGGAGTGTGGGCCTTGAAAAGACACCAGCAAAAACTCAGCTGTTTCACACAGAGGCTGAACAAAGGGTTTTCTAAAACACCAGTGTGAGGTGGGGGGATTGACTTTTTGAGCTGTGAAGCATGTTCAACCACTATTAGGGTACCAGGGGACGGTGTTTAGCCCCCAAAAGCACAACACTCTCTCTTCAGTCATCTTCATTAGGCCTTCAAAAGGAGAATCTCAGGTTATTAATCTAGCAAGATGCATGAGCCACGGAACAATACTTACTAGTTACATCACACAACCAGCTGGCGTGACTGTATGTGTGGACGTGTATATTATGTGCGTGTTGAGTGTGTGTTACAGCCAATGACAGATGTGTATCCCCTGCTTGACTGCCTTTTTATCCTTCAGTGTAAGCTGATGCCCCTCATCTATTACTAACCATCCATTTGTTCTCTATGGGGCATCTCTGTTTTTCTCCCTTCGGTCTCTTCCAACTATTGTCTCCTCTCATCTGCCTCACTTTTCTTTCTTGTCACTCTGCTTTCCCCCCTTCTGATAATGAAAATTAAAGAGGATGAAACTCTAAATAGTTGGACTTGTAACTGAAAGTGACAGAGAAATGAAACAACTGAATGAAGCCTATTTTTTAAAGCCTAAATACCTGGAACTGATTGTTAATGCGCTCATTTTCTCTCTGTACAGTTGATTAAAAACAAAAAGCTTCCTTGCATTTGCACAGAAGTCAAACCATAAAAAAAGAAATCAATAAAGCTGGCACATGTTTTTCTAAATGAAATAAGTAATTTCCTGTCACTGGACCTGAAAGTTCGCTTAAAATCTTAATGTGAGAAACCACCCAAGGAAGGAAATTACGGATGAAAAATCAATTTCATTGAAATGCAAATGACCTGCTCCTCTTGCACAAAGTTCATGAGTGTATTTCCTGACAAAAGTACACTTATTTGTATAAGATATCTAACAAAAGAGCTCGTGTAGCACTTCTGTCGCCTCAAGTATGCAGGTACTCGCTGATAAGTTCTACTCATAGTTCAGTGATGCTATCCTGCCTCATTCAAATGTGCCTCTCTTCCCCTGGGCACTCACTTATTCCCCTCATAGCATACACTCTTTTAAGTTTTGGGGAGAAAATAATCACGAAAATGACTTTGTGCATGAGCAAGTGAATAAATCCATCTAACGCCAGGTTTCTGTCAAAGTGATGAAAAGCCCAGAAGAGAGCTGTTTAAGGAGAAGATGAGGGGCAGAGTGTTCAAGGTGCAAATCACATTTAAGAAAGACTTAAGATTTTTGAACAGACCTTCCCGATCAGACAAGATCACAGGCAGTCAATGACAGAAGGCTCACTCCTTTTCATATTTATCATCCACACAGTGCCACTTTATTTGAACCGTAAGTGGTCTAATCAATATCTTCTTTATTTACTATTCAGGTTCTGTCCATTGGAATTTTGGCACAGAGGATAAGCAGCTTCTGGTTGCCAAGAGGACGGAAGAAAAAAGTTCTCATTAAGATGGGAAGAAGAAAGAGAAGTGACTGTCACCCAAGAGTCCACACAACTTCCAACAAACGCTGTCGTCCAGTAAATACAAACACAAAGCTAAGCAACCGTCTCCATTCCACATGCTGCTAAGGAACCATTTCCTTGCAACAAAACCCTGCATGCACGTTCATGCCGCTTTTCACGGTTTACACAATCAACCCCATATGCCTGTCTACTCTCACACATGCTAGAATTACCATAAAATATACATGCAGAGGCTGTGACTCAGCGGGCACCTGGCCTAGGATGACTTACTGCGTGTTTGTTGCAAGAGTGTTTAGGCCAAGATTCACTGGAAACAGAACGGGTCAGCATGCAGGGAAAAGCTATTAGATTGTCTGCAACTATAGATAGTTTTATACAGATTTTGCTAATACTAAAAATAATGAAATAATAATAACAATAATTGAATTTTAAAAGGTTGACTTTGAGAAAAAGCCAGCCTGAACAACATATTCTGTGTCTGAGTGGAAGTCTATGAATGCTATGCTATGTTATATTATGCTTAATTCTTGTTTTCTCTGTATTTACATGCTCCATAATTTGGGTAATTTCTGTCATTGGTGCTCTAAAGATCAAAACCAAAATGCAACTTCCAGTGTTAAAAAAAATGGAGTGAATCATGGTGATCCACTGTGATCCTGTGGTTGTGTGTAATGGTTTGCCACCAGAGGATACCTCTGCAGGAGTAGGTTGTCGACATCCTTACAGGAGAACATCCAGCGCCTTGTGCCTATGGCGTTACCTCAAGCGAACTTCACTTGTGTCCCGAGGGCATTTTATTTGTTTGTGTAGGAAAACTGTAAGCATGGCCTTAGTTTATTACAAGCAGCACCTGTGAACTCTTTCAGCACCTTAGGTCAGCTAAATGCATCAAATGCACCTGGAGAGAATATGTGTAATGAATTGTACCTCTTAAAATAAGAAAACATTCTGGTATGGGGCAAAAAATTAAAGCATAGAATTTACCACGGGCAACTTTTACCTGTGTTGTAGTGGTAGCAACAGTAAGCCTCCTCACTTTCAAGATTCACATAACTGGTGACTCTCCTTAACCTCTCCTAAACACTTCAGCAACAAGTCCCACAGAGCTACCTGCTGCCCTGAGTGTCTGTGTAGCCTGCAGTCAGAGGATCTCATTCAGAGTCTTCGTATCAAACCAACTACAGGGAGAAGAGTGGATGTTTTTTTGAAGTTTGGATATAAGGCACAAGTAGAGGACTTGATTTGACTTTGAAAACACATTAGTGTTTACAGGACCATACCTAAAATAGGGGAATAATTGGGGTAAATTACAATTTAGGGGTACAGCAGGACAAAGAATTATAAAGTGAGCGACTGGCCTAAAGTTTGGGCACTGGTAGGTCAGCCCATGTGCACCGATCCAGTGACATTGATTAAAACTTGGCCAATGCATCAAAAAGTCAGAAATGTTGCCAAATCAGTACCAAATGAAATTGCATTAGTGAAGGACAGTCGTTTCTTATTTTTCCATGCTCACTCCATGTTACCATCTGTTATAGTCTTGCTTGGCCACCTCACTCGGGGTCTCCATGATGAATGGGGAAATCTATTCAGAGCAGACACAAAAATATGTTCAGGTCTTATGTAAAAAGAAAAGAAAAAGGGACGAAAAGTAGGAGAAAAAAGACAGACCGAGGTTATCTCAAGACACATCAGTGTTGATCAGATTCCTAAAACAATTTCTGTCTCAAATGAGAGTCTTTACTGATGACTGATGGCTGCAGAATATGGAGGTGGCACACTGAGCCAAACATTGTATGATGAAACTGTCCGCCTAAATGAGCAACGCAGAAGTGAAAAAGATAATATAGCAGGAGAGGAGATGAATTAATCTGCCATTCAATATGCAGTCGCACTAAGAGATATCCATAGTAACATTGTTAAAAAAGAGTGTCTTGTCTTTGAATGTTGTTTTGTAGAACTCATGGTCTCAGAGCATACTCCAGGGAGTATGTGTCAATTAATTTCCACTTTAATCCCTTTAATACCACAACGGAATGAATATTTTGGTCAATGGTTTAAAATCCTTTCAGATTTAAGACTATGGGACAAAATGTCAAATTAGGTCTGTTGTCTAATTTGCTTCTCTCTGGTTCTTTGATGTCACATTCTAAAGAGATAGCCTCCCCCTAAAGCGTGCAGAATATGCAGAAAGTATTTCACACATAAGCACACAATACAACTAAAGACGATTCATGGCTTCACAGCGACCTAATATTGTGGGTAGTAAAAGTATGAGGACAGAGTCTGGGGGTGTGCAGCCAAAAATAGTCTTACACAGGGTTTGTCAGTTAATCACAAATTGGGCTTTTTTGATAGATGGTCATTAATATGCAAAGAACTCCTTTGAAATAATTCATCCAGTAAATAAAGCATATAATTTAAACAGGCTAAAATGTATAGATGTGCCGCTTTGGAAGATTTGTTTTCATTCATTCATTCTGCCAAAATCTTGGTGTCTCTTTAGCAACATGGCTCACAAGCTACAAAGTTTTACTGTAGAATCCACTGGCTGACTTGACAGGCATGAGTTCTCAAAATAGACCACAAAGTCTTTCAAAAGAGAGGTTTGAAAGATATGGTGGTAAGAGGCTGAAAAACAGAACGAGTCTGGAGAAATGATGTTTTTTTTTCCCTCCTCCTCTAAAAGTTCTTGTGTGTCATGTCCTTTAAAAGCTTCCATCAGCAGGTGTACCAATCTGCACCTCTCCCCGGGGTCCGATTCCTCTCCGTCTCCCCTTCTCTACACAACCACCCAGCCATTCATCTATCTATCCATCCATCCATCCTCGACCCCCAATCCATTCACCCATGGAGGACGTAGTGGAAGCAGATGGGACAAACACGTAGAAGAGAGAGGAGACAGTTCAGGGTAAAAGTAAAGACAGAAGAAGGGGAGGATTTGTCGAAAAAGAAGTGGGAAGAAGGAACCGGAGGTAAAAAGAGGAGTAAAAGAAGAGGAGAGACAGTGTGACCTTGTGTTAGATTGATGTATCTCTGGAGAAAACGGATTGTAGAGCTCGTACGCACACAGAAAAGCGCACTCACACAAAGACACACACAAGCTCAGTGCTGTAGGGATCACCACTTTGTCACTGTGCAGGCTTATCCATTATCCTGACTCCCTCTCTTGCTCTCTCTCTGTCTCTGTCTCGGTATGTCAGGTTTGTTCCCAGCCCATGCAGGGTTGAACACAGCTGACAGCGGTAGTGGTGGTAATCAGCTAGTAGTTGCTCTGAAGATGATGTTTCAAATACATAAACACCCAAACAGTATCCTAAGATGCTCCTGTGTTGACAGGCAAACAGAGGTTCTACATACCTGTCCCAGGTTGTAGCCAGGGCTTTTACTCTGGAGTATAACATCTATGACTGTGCGGTTCAGGTAAGATTTTAATTGCTGTTTTGCTGGGGTATTGAAATGAGAACAGTGGTTACTTACAAGCTTGTGCTCAAAAGGCACTCAACACCAGGTAAGAAGCACTGTCCTGAAAAACACGTTAGCAACTGTCCAATCAATAGGCTCCTTGTGATCTTTGCCCAAATCAGGGCATGTTTTATTGATTTAGGGGAGAAAATCTTTCTTTCTTTTCTTTTTGGTTTTGTTTACATTCTATAACATCAATGATATATCGCTACTGAGACTTGTCCCTGTTTTCAGCTTCATGGGAATATAAGCTAAAAGCGTAGCTGCTGGCGAACAGCAAGTTTTTCACTAAAATTGGTCTTGTAAGTTGGCAAAACACATTCTACAAATTTCCAAATTTTGATGAAGAGCAACTTGTTCTGCAATATTTTATGGTTTTAAATAGCGTTCAAGTGGTATCTAACAATGACAGTCTCAAATTTATTGTCTTCATTTTGAATGCAAAACAGTTTCAAAGGAAAACTGCTTTGTTGGAGCTTAAAAGACAAAAGTTTATCAAGTTTCCAAAATTCAATGAAGTTAAGTATGCAAGTCCTTACATTATTCTTCTGAAATTTGCTTCAGTGTTCAATCACTTTATGGCATCATTCTAACAGCAGATGGCTAAGTGGCTGTAGTAGTAGCCATTTAAGTTTCAGAGTCCAGAAGAGAAGCTTTCTTTTCATTTCTAATGAATGTATTTGAGGCATGACTCGACAGTTTCTATCATCAGTTGCAAAATTGGTCAATGGGAAGAGGCAGACTGATATCAAGGGTGTATGCGCCTTAAATAGTTATTAGGTTTATGCAGTAAAACACAGTGTTTAGATTTACCTCACATCTTCTGCCTCCACCAACCATTTTAAGGGAAATACTGTACAAGCATTCCCCTTTCTCTGCAAAATAGTGATGCTACCCTTGTCATTTAGCAGTTCAATTAAAACCCAATAGAGAATGACTTCTTTTCAGCATATGGTTCCATACATTTTGCTGTTGGTGACTAAAGCAATGTCATCCACAATGGTCCTACAAAACAAGAAAAAACTGATCGCAAAACTTTTATCTTACACATACATACTGTAATTGTGAGAATCTTGTTTCATCCTTATTTAGGACGGTTGATATATGATGTGTGTCTTTAGAGCAGTCCTGATCAGACCTAACACATCATCCATGGACTTTCTGAAAGGTTAAGTCATAGGGTTGTAAGGGAACTCCTTCCAGCCAATGGTAAGTGGGACTAAAATTCTTCAAAATAAAGTTACATCAGTATTTTCTGTGTGTCAAGGACAAAGTCGCTGTTACATATTATTAACTTGAGGCTATAAATAAGTTGGATTCTTCTAAAAGGAATACAGAGATAAGGAAAAAGAGGGGCATTAAAACCACAGAAGCACAAAGTAAAAAGAGGCGATAAATGTCAGATGGGAAACGTTCCAAAAGCAAAGGAAAGGGTGGAAAAACACCAATCTGTTTCAACCAGTCTACTTCAGAGAAGGGGTATAGGAGGGAGATGACAAGGGCTGATGGGAGGGGATAGTGGACAGAAAAAAGAGGCAGTGAGAGGGACAAAGACCAAAGGGGAGGCTGAAGTGTTGACAGATGGGAGAGACGCTCACTTCAGATGAAGCATCCAGCAACAATGGAAAGTAGCGATAAATATTAAAATCACCTTGAAAACTCCAACCACACCTCACATATGCTGACACACACAAAAAATATACCATAAATCTGCTACACTAGTGAACCACACTGGCACCATAAACATTAGCGATATAGCACATTTGTCACCTGAATATATACTCTCCTACTCCACCAAACAAAAAAGGCTGAAACTACATAATGGAAACCTGCATCTTAATGCCTCACTTCCAAAGTCTCATCGACATTTAACACAATAATACTAACAAAGGTAATATGTCGATGTGCATTTTTTGGATTGCTCTGAATTTTAGTACTTTCCATCTTCTGTTTTTTGAAGACTTGTTGTTGCTTTGGCTTCACAATTGGCAAAAAGATCAACCTCCCCTCATGAAACTCTTTCTTAAGTACAGGAACAGGTACATAGTGATGAATCTTAATGAGTGAGGCCACGTGGAGTCTGGGGAAATTTTGGTGTATTTTCAAGAACCAACCCATCTAAAACTATCTTAATTCTTTACAGATCAATACAAAAAAAGTCCACAAACTTGTGAAGCATTGCCCAAAAAGGGCAAATTTAGAGCAAAAGCAAGCAACTCTTTCACCCAGAGTTGAACATGGTGAGTCATGTATCTTCTTTCTTATTTACTGAGTGAGTTCTCAGATAAATTGTAGCCAAATAAAACGAGACTGTTTTCTTAAAAAAGTAGAGGATAGTTTACCTGAAAAAACCCAGTGACCTTATCAATCTTCCAATTCCTGCATAACTGCCGAGTTTAGTAACCATACAGACAGAATCTGGAGTTCAATCATGCCACACATCTCCATCAAACAAGGTGTGGATGAAGGATCACCAGATCACTTCAGTTTTTTTGCAGAACATGGTTGGCCTTTCCCAACGAAGCAAATCTCTCATGATAATCCAAAAGGAAATAGTAAAAGGTGAATAAAAAACAGGTGAGAAGAGAACTCATTGCCAAGTTTATGTAAGTACTCTTTAAAACTTTAAGATTTTAGAATACTTTATGATAGTTTGTTTTATTCTATGTGGACATCTTTAGCTGTATTTGACAGGGCAGCTGGAGAGAGACAGTGACTATGGGGATAGAGAGTAAGGGAATACTTGCTGCTGCTGTGTGTTCAAGTTAGTGAATGACAACTTCACAGTAAGCTTTATGAAGAATGCTGAACTTTTAATCATGTATGTTCATAGTTGAAGATACTAAAGGGCAGCTGTACCCCTAAATTCACCTGCCTTTACTAAATGCAGGGTGCCCTAAGCAGCTCCAAGTTTGAGCTCATTTATAGTGACACTCCACTGTGAAGGGCTAGAGAGAAAGAATTGGTTTGCAGAAGGGTCACAGTCACGCTAGCAACTGACATTTACATAGTGTCAGAATCTTTCTGCATTAAGTCTCACACAAATCTGGCTGGCCTGAGACAGTCACAGTGGAAGAAGTGGCTGAATAACAGATAAGGACAGTTATCTAGAAACATTAGGTGTACTGGTATTGTTTATTTTTGACTGTGGGGTTTAGTCATACTACTGTCTACATGATGTGTAATCACGCACACCAACACTAAGCTTCATTTTTATTCTGGAAGGGTGGCAGAGGAATCTCCAAAAATCAAAAGAAAAAGGTATAGATCTACTTTACCTGCTCTGAAACACAGTCTCTCAGACTTGTGGAATGATACTAAAATTGGCGTAATAACTTATTTTGGTGTATCCGTTCTCAGTTTTGGCAAAGAATTCTACTTTTGGCACTTTCCTTCCTTAAATTTTGTGTAAGCAACAACTTTAGTCACCCAAGTTAGTAATATGAGAGAAAAAAACTGAAACAAGGGTTTTTCATGATTTCAAAAGTCCTTTAAAAAGTCTGCTACATGAAAGCAAAACTGTCACATAATTAATCTAGTATTGGAAGCAGTCTATCATAGTTTAGGAATTTAGTCAAGCACCAGCAGTGGCCAACCATATTTCAAGGGTCCATGCCACCCCTTGGAAACACTCCTGTGTGGTTGGTATTGAATATAAAACCTTTCCTCCTATTCTGAGGCAGTAAACGCCCTACTGTTCTTCTCTGTCTTGTTTACATTTGAAGATAAGTCCTCTAATTAAAACTTAAACTGAAGAACTGGAAAACACTGCAAGGCCTTAATTGAACTCATTCCCCAGCCAATAACTGAAAATTACTGGAGCAGGATAGTTTGTTACTCAGTCTGCTTTTTTCTAGTTCTACAAACATACAAAGTTGTGATCCAACAATAGTATTAATAGAAAGTCGAACTCGGAAATTTGACTTTTTAAACAGAAGCTCTTAATCAGGCAGACGTTATCAAGATGTAATGTTATAGCAGTAAAAAGGTTTCCAAGCTGCAAAATTTACAAAACTCATATACTTTTTCCTCCCCTTTTTTCATGACACAGTGTCTTCTTTCACCTTAGTTCCAGGCTCATTAGACATGTACTGGTGCTCTTGTCCCACTGAAAATCAAATATGAGTAACTCTCGTCTTTTATCGTAGCTTGGGATCCAGGCTAATTAAGACATACTGCAGCTGTTGTCACAAGAAAGTCCAAACAGTTAAAATCAACCATGGATCCTGGGATTGGAGCTCATTAAAACATAGCAGAACTCATGTCTTAAGGACAGGTAACATTGTCTGTCAACCTGGAAACTCAGGCTTATTAAAATATACTATTTCTGTTACGTTCAAGAAAGCCAGAATAATGGCTGCCAAACATTTATAAAACAGTTTTGTGGGTGTTAATGTAGGTAGGAGGACATGTGAGCAGAGTGCAGAGACATTTTGGTTATGGGAATGTTAGGATTTGTATACCTTAACCTAAAAAATAGGAAGCATGTAGGCAATGACGCTAACACATGCAGCTCTCCTGCTTCTGCACAAGAACATTCACAGTCACAGACTTCCACCTTTGGCTGCTGCCCCTGTCAGCTAAATGCCAGCCAGATAAATCCCAAGGACTAAAAGTTAAATGGAATATTAATATTCTGACAAATCGAGCAGAAAGTCAAGCCAGTATTACGCCGCGCTCTTCCTTTACTGATGACTTCATTTCTGTCTTACCTTCAGTTTGTTCTCGGTTCAGGGTAGAGTAAAGGCTGAATGTTTTTCATCAAATGGATATCCTTGGTCTTTTTTTCCCACCATTAACATTTACAATGGAAAAGTAAAAAGCAAATATTTCTTCCGATGTAGAATGAAAGACGACACAATGGAGACCATCAAGGCACTACAACCTATAACACAGCAGTTCACAAAACCTTAGCAACACTACAACGAAACTTCATCAAAGCCCCATTGAAATGTTCAACAAAAGATAAATACAAAGCATTGTTATGCCTTCAGCCTATAGTATTCAGTTATTTCAATGTCAAACATGCTGTTTTGATCTGTCATACACTTGACCTGAAACACAGTATCAAGACGAGAAGTAAATGCAAATATCAGCTAACATTAGCAATGCTCACATGTTAGGTGGGTATTTTATTGGCAATGTCTAATATAAAGACCAAGTTCAAGGAACAACTGAGACTGAGGAGATTTTAAACAGTGGCGCACATAATCTGAATATCCAATGTCAGGAGAGTATAATCGCTGAAGAAGTGTGTGATGTCTCTGTTGCTCTTACTTTCCAGAATTTTCAGCTCCCATTGTTGTGGTGTGATTAATCAGAATAAAGTGATCAGTAAGACAGCCAGGTTCTTTACCCAAGTAATAAGTTAATAAACCCTCAGGTAACTATGTCCTCATTTTGTTAATACTTTGAGAACTGATGGATTTCACATTTTAATAATGTTGCTGCAGCTGACAGAGACTGACTCAAAGTAAGACAAGTTTTCTACACAATTCTTGATACTTTTCTTCCCAGGGGAGACTTGATACTACTCGGAGTTATAGAAGAGAGATCAAAGCAGTAGAGAGAAACAAGACAAGTCAAAGACACAAAGGGCAGCTGATGATGTGATAGATAAAGTGATGGAGAAGGTGACAGAAATTCAGACTCTCTTTACCTTCAGTGTCTTGGCCCAGGCAGGTTGATAACAGCAGCAGATAAAGAACTCCAGTTCCCATTATATTCAGCCATCTGACCCGGCCCCATGACAGCGGCCCCATTAAATGTGTCCGACCCATCTTCACCACCATGCTTCACCAAGCATCCAGCTGCTGAGAGGAGGAGACGGGAACACATGGACACAGGTCAGTTACAATCATTATTAGCTACATGATGCATGCAACATTAATAGCTGGCATTTTCAGGAGCACTTTGAATGTCCTCGACTCATCTTTGCAGAAGTGAGCTCTGGATGAAAGTGCACTCCATTACACCCAAAAGGTAAGCCGCCCTCTCAAAGTTAAAGCTCAGATGTCAACTAACTTTTGTTTTTACCTGCACTGTCATAGCCAGCCTTCTACATCGAAGCAAGTGATTGTTTCTTTTAGATAGTAATATGCTAAAGGTCACAGTAGCAACAAGAGTTCCCAAAAAAAGTTTGATAGTAGATGAAGAGATCACTGAAAAAAAGGAAAATCAAATATACATACTCTTTTACTTTTAGATGATTCTTTCTGTACCAGCAGTTAGAATAAGGGAAAAACCTAATGTGTTATTGCACGTTATCATATGTACCTGCCTGTACCCTCCAATCCTCTCCGTCTGTCCACCTCTCTGTCCCCTCTGTTCGCCTTGTCACCATGGGGGGCCGAGAATTCAGTCGCTTGGCTCCCTGCTTATGAAGCTCACTCACCCCTGACCTCTTAACACTGAATCCTTGCCCCTCTTTAAAACCAGACTCAAAACATATCAGTTCAAGCTCTCCTACTTCCTCTGATCTTTGCATCTTTGTCTGTTGTATTGTTCTGTTTGTTTTATACCTGTTTTTATGACTACTTTAATGCACTTCATATTTTTTTGTAAGGTGACCTTGAGTGTTGTGAGAGGCGCCCTTAAATAAAATGTATTATTGTCATTATTAAATCATGCTCTGAAGAACAAAGATCAAACCTCAGCTGGCTGAACATGGATGACTTAAAGTCGTAGAAGTTCGTGCCAATGCAAGATCAGATTATTGGTCATATAGCTAATGAGAGTAGAGCCAGATCACCTATTAATGAAAGGTAAACGCAGGGTGGATGTGTGTGAATTCTTCCCATAATTTCAGTTAACCCAAGAAATATATACAGCTAAAATGAAAATAGAACGTTTTGATGGAAGCCAAGAAAAAGAAACTTCTCCAAGGGTGGCCATCACTGCCAAAATTTTCATATCAAACACCATCCATTAGAATTTTTTTTTTTCAGTATTTGTCAATTTCACTTTTTCTTTAATACTTTATTTTCCTGATGTATGAGGCAAAATTTAAGTTAATGGTTGTGGTTGAGACATTTAACGCTGTATATACACATCAAGGGAAACTACACATCCAGTCATACTTCACACAGCTAAGGTAGGAAAACTCCACAACAATGGCAAAAGTACAGTGTACAAACCATGTGTGCATCAAAATTGCAGACTACATGTGCCAAAATTTGCTGATCGTTAAATGACCTTTTGAGAGTGACTCCAGAAAAATAGCTGCACAGAAGAAATCCAGGTTTACAGCCTGGTCAAATAGCGTCTACTGTCTGACTCACTAATTTCGCTAACGGCACACACCTAACAGGGTGTGACTTTTGTTCTACTTTGGCAGTTCAGAAGATATTAAGATCATGACCTTGCCCAATCTAAGGCACAGCTCAGCTCATGTGATTGACGAGTGCCCTATGGCTGTTAGTGTGGAGACTTGTCAACTGTCTCATTTCCAATACGGCTGCCCCTGCCGTTTTGCTTCAAAACTCTGTCCCAGAAACAGACTATGTCCATTTATTATACAGTCTGTGTATTGCATGTATTATTACTGCATTTAGAGCTTTTCCTCCTGGTGAAGGCCATTTAGGCACATCATTTGCCTTAGTCAGCCACTGTAATTTTCAATAACCAAAGGGAAGAAACGCCATTGGCCTCAGCTTTCTTCATCACTTATCTCACAGCCCTTCTGGAACATGGACTGGCTTTTGTCACTCCTCTGTCAAAATCAAGAAGGGGCATGACCCCTGGTAACAACTATTTCAATGACAGTGGCAGAGGTCTGAAGGAAAGACATAACCTCCCTGTTTTTGACATGGTACATATTCAAGGTCTGTTAAGACTTAGACTTAAATCCAATCAAAGTCAGTAAGATATTTGTTGTAAAATGCCAGTGAATGAAAGAGGGGGTAAAACAGACTGAACTAACAATTGAAGGAAATAGTCAACTGAAATAACCTAGTAATGGTAAGTGCCAGTGGGATATGTTCTTAAAGTGGGGACCTTGGGCACGTTAAACAGGGGTTATTATGCTTTCCTGTATTTCACACGTGGAGTTGGAGTAACTAAGCTAGATGCCCTTACCAAACTTATGTAGATTTTCAAACTACATGTGTCGAGATTTGCCGAAATTATGCGGTCATCTAATAAGAAGAAAAATCTCTGAATGGGTTCAGGTCCCAAACATCAAGGTCTTGACTAAGAGAAGCAGATCAAAAGGCACCATGAGGATGCAGGTTCCATTCCATTGAGCACCACTTGTAAAGTCCTCACAGGTCCTCTAAGAAGAAGAAAAAATAGAGACTGCCACTCAAGAGTCCAAATGGGACTGTGGTTGCTCAGTAAACACTGTTGATCCGTAAACATGGGCACAGAACAAAGTACCTGTTTTCATTCCATATACATACTGACGTGCCGGCTGCTAGGGAACCGTATCTTTGCAACAAAACACTGTGTGCACCTTGACGCCACTTTACACGGTTTACATGATCAACCCATATGCTTGTCTTCTCTCACACATGCTAGAATTACCATAAAATATACATGCAGTGACTGTGACTCAGTGGGCACCAAGCCTAGGATGACTTACTGTGTGTTTGTTTGCAAGAGTGTTTAGGCAGGATTCATTAGATACATAGAATGGGTAAGCCTGCAAAGAAAGGCTGTCACATTACTTAATATCATAAATAGCTATGACACTTCTGAAATCAGTTTTTTTTTCAAACCAAGAAGATATTCTATTATGTTGGCTTTGCAACGAAGCTGGTTTTGACCACCTTTTGTCTGTCACTGCTACATATTCACATGTTGGAGAAATCCCCTTAATCTGTCTGTAAACTACTCAAAGGGCTCCGTTATGAAAAATGGAACAAGTTCTTCATATGTCTGGCTGAGATGATGAAGTCATCACATAGAATATCATAACTGGCTCATTGTAATCTGAAGGTACGGACCTCAAACACCAAAGTCCATCCATAGCTCTGTCCATGAGCGATGGCCATTGAGAAAGTGGGAGGTTTGGTAACCCTCAAGTGACAGCAGCTAAAACTATGTTTCAAAGGCTGAAAAGGATGTTCTGTAAAACACCAGTAGAGGGATCTATTTGAGCTGTAAATCATGCAAAGCTGGTACAAAGGTCCCAGGGCGACAGTATAAATCCCCCCAAAAAGCACATTATCTCCAATCTATAGTATGACTCATCTAATATAACTGAAACAGTGTTTTGTTCCAGTATTCGAGGTAGCACTGAGAATAGTCTTCATCTTACAGACAGATATTGCCTTGAATTAAACCTTATCTGAGATTAAAGTCAGCTGCTCTCATTCAGTAGGAGCAACATTAACCACTTACCATCACTCCGAATCTGCCGCCTGTTTAATTAGAACTGATTTATGTAAGTTCCCATGGCAGACATTACTGTGACAGAGTCAGATTACTACTGCCCTGCCCCCTGAATGGAGATGGAGTTGGCTGACAAGGAAAATGTGATTGTGATATTCTATCAAACCCCAGAGGTGAAATCCAGCAGTTGTGGGGGCAGCTTTACCGAGGGAGTATGGACTCACAGTGCCACTGTGCTGCTCTTAACCAGGCTTAATTGAGTTTGGGAAATTAAACTATGGTGATAATGTCATGCAGGTGTGGTGGACTCTGATCATGACATAGTAGAATGTCAGAGAAAGCCCTAAGAGGGCCGTGATTGCACCTATGACATTGTTGGGAGGGAGAAAGCAGATGGTATATTCTGTCTGTGGCACATATTTTTGTGAATTACCATCAAGGCTTAATTCTAAGAAATTCCTACGAGTCCATGTTGCCTTCTGCCTGCCCTGCTGATGAGTCTTGCGAAAAACTCTGGTAGTTTTCTAATAAGGCTTCATCCCCCCCGGCAACTTGTCTTCAATTGGAGCCCCTAGGGGTCCTATTGGTGAAAAAGTAATTGGTGTTTGTGAGGTTTGTCTGGCATTAGAAGTATCTGCGGTTCCTCTGGGGTTGATCACTAAAAGTGCTTTAAACAACATTCTACATACACACATTCAAACCATGTTCACACTGTGATGGCAGAAGCTGCCATGGAAGGTACCCATCAGGATTAACCACAGCTGGGACTCAGTGTCTGCCCAAAGGACACTTGGTCAACTGCACCTTGGATTGAACCACTAACCTTTGATTGAGAGGGTACCTACACAGCTGCCACAGCTGACCAGTGTGGTGTCTCCCATCTTCTCACAAACTAGGTGAGAGCTATCATTCACATTGATAACTCTGGAGATGTAATGACTCTTGCTGCTCATCTATTGTCATGCATGGATCAAGAGGGCATAGAGGACATAATAAAACTTGGAATGAGGACATAATGGGTAGGTTTTCTGACCGTTTGAGGGTATGTATGTTGTATATATTTCAATACTTAGTCTAAGTCTGGCACTGGACTTGTAATGGGAGTTTAAAAAGTGCTTGATTGAGGAGAGGCTGCTAGGTCCATGCACAGAGAGGTACAAAGATCTAATAGTATCTGCTCAGGTTTCATTGTTTTATTACCTGTCTGACAGACCCGAAAAACTCATGTAACTTTGCAGCGATGTCTGACCTGGTGGAGAAAAAAAAGATAGATTCTGTATTATGGACGAGTGAAAAAAAGGTCAGTTTCACCCCTAGAGATTAGATTACATGCCCCTCGAGACAACTATTTTAGGGTCATTTGAAGATTCTTCTCCAGAAGAGAATGTGAGATCTACCTTTACAGCAACTGAAAGGAGAAAACCCAATGTCAGCTGCAGGTTAAATCTTCTGTAAAGAATTTGCCCACTTAGTGGAATAATACTTTCACTAACCTCTGCTACAACCTTGTAACCAACAGTGATTCACTCTCATGATGTCAAACGTCTTTGCTTAATAGCTTCACATTGACAGAGCAGCAGCGTACCCAGAATAGATTTATTTGATAGAATAACCTCTTCAAAAGAGTTCATTCCATCAAGAGAACACTGAAAACACACAACCAGGTTTTATTTTTAATATTGATCAATAAAAATGAATGTTTGCTCAGTGTGGCCCTCAAGTAAGAGCACATCACATATTAGATGTTCTTGTTCCACTTTTATTTGGAAGGTCAGGGATGTTTTTATTTTGGATCATTTTAATCCTTTCAGGTGATTTATTTTTCCAAACAGTGATGCAACCCAGTTTAAAGCAGAGTCTCAAAGCAAGACTATGTCTCTTGTGTAACAGAAATAGCAAGTCAGTGTTGATGATTTGTCCTTGCCCATACCATTATTGCTACTTTAAGTAAATCATGTCTATGACTGAAAAGTTAGCACCATGAGGACATTTTAGTTTCTTCATTTCTGAAAATTGAAACATGCAGAATACAACGTTTGTGTGTGGTACATCTAAAGTTTTTGTTTTGTGTCACAGGGGGCTGCTACTGATGTGCAAACTGCAGCAATAAAAGACTTGGTTCTGACTTAAACATGCCTTTAGTTACAGTGTTACTGCTGGAGAAGCATCATTCCCACACAGAAAATAAATCAGGCAACAATTGACAGTTTCATCAGTAATCTAAATTATGCTGAAAGGAAATTCATGTAATTTAACACAGTGAGCTGAAAACAGAGGCATATAAATAAGACATATACTATACTATATAATCTTCATTACTTTGCCCTGATAGTAAAACCATGTGTGGGCTGAAATGGCTTATGTTTAATTCCCTATTACAGTTTGCAACACAATGCAGCACACAATAGTAGGCCATGCTGTAAGCGTCAGTAACCAAGATGAAGTGTGCGAGGGCTGAAGGCGCTTCTCCTCTGGTAGAACTTCAAAAAGTCTCATTCCTCCTGAGAGTGAAGGAAATACAGCCGACAGAGAGAGCACGGCGCTCAACACAAAGGAAATGAGGAGGGGAGAATAAGAGGAAGATAGACATGCAACAGAAATAGAGAAAGAGAAAGAGAGTTGGGGCAGGAGGTAAAAAAGAGTGAGAATAGGAGATTAGAAAAGAGGACAAGGGACCAAAATACAAAGACTTTGTCCCAGACAAAGCCAGACAGACGGACTGACAAAGACAGAAAAAGAGTGAGGCACAGATTGTGACCGGTACTTTAAAGGCTAACCTCTCATTGATGTTTAATGATCACAGAGTGGAGGGGGGGAGAAAGAGAAGAGGATAAAGCTGGGCTGAGGTGAGATAAAGAAAGAGACAATAGCAATTTGAGGAAAGTAACTGAAAAAGAAAGGGGACACTGAAGAAAAACAAGCAACAAGAGCAGAAAACGTGAAAGCCTCAAAAACAAAACTGTGTCACGAAAATAGAGGAGATAATTATGCAAAACGACTCTATTTGTTAAAAATAGTCAACTAATGAAGCCAAATAACAAAACGGAGCCTTGACCCAAAACAGTGAGATGTTGACATGTTGTTTCATGTCGCATACTACCTCAGTGTTTGTCATAAGCATCCTGTCATTACCTGCTCCTGATGAGACCTTGTTACAGTAACACTAACCAACTGTGTTTGCAAGGGTGCGGAAACAGAAGAACAAATAAAAATGTTTCCTTTGTAATGCCAGAGCTGACATCTGTCTGTTTCTCTCCCTGTCAGTGCGTCTCTTTGCCTGTTTGTGTGAGTATTTCTGTCTGTTGGCCTGTTTGTCGGTACCTGTCTGCATCTTTCACAGCTTTGTCTGCTGCCAAAATAAGACCAGAAATGTCCCACTCTTGTTTGTTTTTTTCCCCCTCTATTTCAACTGGCAGTCTTACATGCATAAATGCCCCACTATGTTTGCTTTGGTGTCTTGCTGGAAGATTTCTTGCCTGGACACAAAGCAAGTGAACCGTGACTTGTTCAGGTCAATCTGTAGAGGTGCCACAGCTGGACATGAGTACAGGCCAAATCTTCTGAATTTGTGTGACAATTTAGCAGTCAGTGAGATGTCAGTTGCCATATGCTTAAAGAGACAGATTTTTACTAGATCCTGTTTTTGATCTGTGCTGACATGACTGAAAGCATTTCTTGAGGACAGAGTGTATAAGATAAGGACATAAAGCCAATGACATCACTCATTTGTCTCTGTTACAGAGTTTTGAAGACTTCAATCAACAAATGCCATGTCAGACATGCTGAACTCAAACTAGCTTTACAAAGTTTTGCCCATTGTATGTGAATTTTGAGCAAGGGGTCCTGTTGGGATTGGGGCAGTCAGTATTTCACTGGTAGCAGGTCGACCGTAATAGGTATTGTGGACATGAATAATGGAGTTCAGGTTTGCAGGAAATGTTTTTGTTTCTCTTTAGAAAATGAGCAGCTCTCTGTTCCTTTGAGGCAAGCTTCAACTAGAGGCCAGTGGAGAAATTCAAACAGCAAAGTGACGTTTGCTGTTTTGGGTTGAAGTTATAACTGTGTTTAAGATCCTTTTCTAAAGGTCTAAAAGTGCGTGCAGGGAGGCCCACCAGTAGGGAGTTTCACTGATCAATAGAAAACAACAATTTGAGAGATAATGAGACCTTTGAGATAGACAACAATAAACAAATAAACAAAATACCCACCAAGGGGCTGGTGGACTCAAATGGAAACCGTATGGATAGAACAGACAGACTGAGTACAGCCCAGAGTGCTGGGTTCAGACACCTGTTTGAAGTGTTGAGAAGTCAATTATGAAAACTACAAAGACAAACAGAACTACAAAGAGATAAAACAAAGACAAAGAGATGCTCAACCACAACAAAGAGACCTTAAAGAACTTCAGAGGCATGCGAAACTTCAGAAAAGACTGGCAAACAAAAGCACAAGAGAGGCTATGATAATACCACAAAGTAAATACTTTATATATCCATTGGGAGGTCCCATGCTTTTAGGGTGTCTGCATCCAGGGGCAAATATAATGTATGTATTATGTAACATATCAAAATATTTAAAAGACATTTATTTGGTCTTGGTTTGTCAACTTCACATGTGATTCTGCCCTTGGTTATTTTCTTTTTCCAAAGTGACAGACTGGCTTGTATTTACAATGTTAAAATTAACTAGATGATGTATCAGCAATCATTATTTGGACACAACCACACACCTGCATATAGAATTATTCAATTATGTGCAACTCATTTTCTGTATGAAAAGCTATCAAACAAGTGTGAAGCAGAAAATAGTATGCAGATTAAAGGTAAAGTCTACCCCACCTGGCACTGTTAAGGAATAAACAGTCCCACACACTCTCATACACAAGCAGTTGTGTTGACCAGGCTGTCCAATAAGCCAATAGTGGTGCACTTCACTTGTCTCGTCTCCTTCTGCCAAAGTCAGAGACAGCCAGCACCTGAGAGTGTAGAGAGCAGCATCCAAAATGCAACAATAGTCCTGATTGTACCGCTGCACAGAACAGATGAAAAAACACAGAGACAGAGGGGAATGTGCAGAGAGACAGACAGAAAGAAAGAGATTATATGTGAACATAAATTATAAAAGAGTTTCTTCTAAAGCCCCAAGTCTTAATGCTGAAGTTCTGGATACTCAAAGAGTGCAAAATCTTCAGTAAGACAAGGAGTGATGGAGACACATCAAAGCCAGCCTGGAGTGGAAACTTTCCAACTTATTAAGGAGAACAGACTGCAAAGGGGTATCAGGATTAAGAAGTCAGACCAGCCAAATGCGAGTAACCTCATATTCATCCTTTTACTCTGAAACTCAAATGTCAATACACAAAGGTAGAGCCAATTACCTGGTAACAATTCAACAGTTCATTGTCGTACACAGGAGGCACAGGGTGGAAGGCCTGTGGTAGCAAATAAAATATGATTGGTCCCCAGCAAAGAGTAATACTATACTTCTAAAAGACTCTGCCTGATCAAAGGCCTGGAAAAGAGGCCAGTATGGCAGTTATAATAAGCAAGCCCAAGTTTCATATGAAGCCCTACAGAAGTACAAAAACTGCAGTTCTTTGGGTGACCACTTGAGGCTCACTGCAGGAACACTGAACAAAAACATAAAAATCAAGCCAAGTCCACTTGGAGCTGGCTGCAGAAACACCAGAGGCTACATACACACCTATTCAAAAAGGGTGGTATTAAATAAATAAATAACACCTAACTTCCACTTGATCTTTATCTGGTCCATCTCTATCTGTTGCTGTCCTGCTCTGGCCCTCATCTGTCAGCAACCACCAGCTGTTTTCAGGTTGCTCTTCGGAAAACACACACATATTTTTTTTTTTAATTCTGATAATCAACCACTTTCAACAGTTGTTTTGGCACCTGACTTCCTGTGTAGCACAATCTGCTCTGTGACACTGATACTGTGTACTTTTTGATGTGGCAAAACTGGAAGTTCTGGTTTTCAGCTCTGGAGGGACCTCACCTCTCTGATCTGTACCACTGCCTGAACACAGCAGAGCGAAGCCAATGGAAGTTGAAGCAATGACACAAATTAAAACCTATCAATTCTGATGCTGTGACGGAGCAAAGACGTACTGAGTGTGGATCTGGTGGAAGTGGGTCGGTGCCCTTGTTTGGCCATGCAAGAAAATAAAAGACTAGACATATGCCCCACATGGTTTTTGATTCATGTGAAGATAAACTGTACAAAAATGAAGAAATATGCTGCATCCAGGTGGCCCGAGAAAGAAAGGTCTTTACCCAAGCTAGTCAACAGCATGTAGTAAGAATACATCATACGGCAAATAATAACAAAAAAATAAGAAAAACAAGCAGCAACAGCTCAAGTACTTTTCCTGTTTACCGAACTCATTATGAAGTTGTTGGGCTTTTTTTGTTCTTGTTGTTGTTGTTTAACTTTAAAAAGTCCTTCATTTGCACTCAAGAGGAAATTTCAATATTCTCAACAGCACTTGAAAATCTTATTAAAGTCTGAATACAAAAGTGGCAACATTATACTGGTAAATGTTCTTGTCAACAAAACGAATACTTGTTGCCATTATGTTACCTCAAGTGCTACCAAAATAAATGAAGCAATTTGGGGGATTTGCTCGCATCAAAGCCTCTAAGACTTTTATGCTCCAAGCCATATCAGTTTGTTATCGCTGAGCACATGGAAGGAGGTACAATAAAACAAAATTTGGCTGTGGAAATAGACGTATCGATTAGCTGTGGGCAAGCCAGGAGGAGAAAGACGGATATGAGAAGTATTGTGAGCACACTCTTAATTGGCAAAACCGGAGAGCAAACAGGGAGCAAAGGAAAGCAGATAGATGAAGAAGAAAATGGAGAGAGAATGAGGCATTAAAGCAAACAGTGGGGAGCGAGATAAAGAGAGAGAAGAAGGTTGATGACAAAATAATGGGAACTTATAAAAACAAATGAAGAAGGGCTGCAGAAATGGAGAGAAGCATAGTGAGAGGGAAAGAGGCAGCACATTCGAGGTGGACTTGGAATAAAGCACCAAAACGCACTGAGGTGTACATTTTGGATTCAGCGCCACATTTTTTAAAGCTGCCACAATAACAGTAATTATCATGCCAATAAATACTTAAAATTCAAAGCTAGTGTAAGAAAGTAAACGAGATCTAAATTTACTGAAAGACAGAGAGGGGGAGGTGGAGGAGGAAAGTGTTGGAAGGAAGCTGGGTTCAAATGAGGACAATTTAGCCGCATTTCCACTGTATTCGTTCCACTTAGAAGATTTGGCATCCCATCCAGCAAGCATGCTTTGTCAAATCCTGTAACTTCTAGTCTCATTTAAGGCTTTATAACACATGAATCCCTCTTGGTTGAATTCTGTTCCTACTGGAAAACATAATAGCTTCAGAGAGAAGAGCCTCAGAGTTGTTTGATTGGACAGAAGTAGAATAATTAAGTTCAGGGTATCAAAATGAAAATCTTCAGGAACTTGCAGCTTCTTTTAAAAGAGGTAGAATGACTTTAGTGAGCTTATCTACTTCTTTTCGTGGGAAAGAAAAGCTCTAACAGGAATTCTGCTTATCTGGGGTGGATAGTGTTCATTGCACAGCAAAATTCACCAACAATATCTGTTTATCTCGTTGTCTTTCATTCCCATGTTTTTTTTCCTCATTCAACACACAAATTAACCTATCACAAACCAAAAAGGCTTTAAGTTAAGTAACCATGTCCCTATAAGTGGACTTCCTGTGTCATGTATGATCGGTTTACCCCATTCTCATACCACCATGACAGATTTTAGTCAACGTAAAACTTGATAAACTTTTCCTTCGACACTGTACACCAACCCTTTAAAAATGTAGCACCGAAAGAAAAAGCAGACACATACAAGTTAGCTGCTGGCTAAAGAGAAGACATCAAAGAAAGAGGGGGAACGCACCACCCTCATACTTCTTTTATTTTGAAACCAAAAGATAAAAGCTATGCACATTTTCCCCTCATACAGATCTTTATTTAACATAACCATATATATTACAGACAAAAAACTCTGCTGGGGCCATAAATGCATACCCTTTTCTTTTAATTTAATCTTACAGGCTAAGTGGTCGATTGTCAAGACTCTACTGGATAGGTGAGCTGCATGCTGGCAAGTAACTGGAGTCATGGGCTCATGTATCAGGAGTGTCTGAACGTACATATCTGCTTATAAATTCTACAATTACAATCACCCTGAAAACAGAAACAGTCATTTTCAAGACAGGGGTTTGGTTTTGATTTGGAAGTCACCAGGTGGGCAACGGTTTTTAAGTATGTGAGAGGAATAAGATGCTGGTGGATTGAGTTCAGTACTTCAATTCTCACTTATTTTTGTGTCTGTATCTGTGTTTAAGTACCTGTGTTTGGCATTGATGGCAGTGATTGTCTCAGTACAGCTATCACTATCAGTTTTACAACAAACAAACACAAATACAAACCTTTCAGCCATTTTTCCAGATTGGGAATCTTATTTCAAAATAGCAACAAAAAAAGAGCCAAAACTTGTCTTGGTATTGGTACCTGTTTGTTTCTCCACCATAAGCAGCATCTGTGTCAGTTTCAGTATTAATATAGGAGAAAGTGATGTGAGACATTACCACTGGTAGATTATTTCATCTCAATTATAAGCAGACAAAGAAATAAACAGTGCCACTATCAGTATCAGTTTCAATACTGCACTCATACTGGTATCAGTCCCTATACTTGTAGCTTGTATCCCATTAAAATAACACAAACACTAATCAGATATTTCTTTTCACATGTAAGCTAAACTTATAAGCTTATATTGTTGTGTCGCTGTTCTCTTTGTACGAACCCATATTCTGTTACACCTAGTTTATAGATGTATTGAAAGCATTTTAAAAAATTGACCATCTCCTTCATGTGTTCCTGAAAACTCATTTCTTATTCTTCCCAAAGTGAGTTCCTCCAAACGGCACGACATTAATAGATACTCAATTCAGGATCCAACACAGCAGAGTTCATTTGCATATGTGTGCAAATGAAAAATGGGCAGGTGTGCAAGGGGATTGTTGCAACCATGCTAAGAATGTGTATTCACATGTTAGTGTTCTCATGTGAGAGAGTGAATAATGAGGCAAGCTCTGTGGCTAACATGCTGTAAGTAGATGTTAACTGTGACAGATTATGCTGCCACTGGTGACCACGGCTGATCAGTCAGGGAGCCCT
Organism: Thalassoma bifasciatum; assembly: GCA_008086565.1. NCBI lineage: Eukaryota > Metazoa > Chordata > Actinopteri > Labriformes > Labridae > Thalassoma > Thalassoma bifasciatum. Next base: position 217,547 of record RPOG01000444.1, read on the forward strand.
CACCTCTCAGCCTCGCAATTATTTCACCGTCACATAATTGTGTGGATGGCAATGAATATCACATCCCATTTCATGCGCCTTATTTCACCTCTAATGCTGCGGTAGCTCCAATTTCAATTTGTCTGATACTTTTTTTTCTGGAAGAACTCCAGCTAAAAATGAGCAAGCTTGTAGCTGTCACCCAAAAAGGATTCACACATGGTCATGCTTGGGCTGTTGTGTTGATTTGAGTTTTAAGTCTAATTGGCAATACCCGTCCAGAGCTGAGTTACCCACCTGGAGAGAGGACAAAACCAAAAGAAATCTTCAAAGTCCTCTTGAAAATACAACTAAACAAACTTTTAGCACCATTTAAGGAGACCTAGCTTAAAAACCAACAATTGGCCCAAGTGTCATGGACTTCATGTTAGGGGAAGGTTCTGAATCTCATATCATATTTTTGGGCCAAGATGTGCTAGAGGACTGAAGTAACAGTAAAAAAATTGGGGTAAAATTGACACCTCAAGACAGTCATTTTACTTTCCAGGCTTTAAATTGAGAGGGAACCCTGAAGATATCTTGTAAGTGGTGTATTTGTCCAGTCAGATGTAAGAAGTGTTCATAGTGATGTCAGACACAAGAGCATAACTGTCAGTCATTTTTCAACAGTGGTCTTGTGAATCCAGCGAGACCATGATAATGGGAGGGAAAATGAGGGTTTGAGTTTAATGGCAAGGAAAAAGTGTTCACATTGTCAGAAAACTCAAACTGAAGTGGCTTTTTCCCCCTTTTTTCTGCCATATAGCCATCATTTAAATATGACTTCGGAACATCCAGCGCTGAAACATTTTTGGTTTTTTAAGTAGATAGCTCATTTAAAGCTGCAATGACTGGAAGAACACTCCAAAAGTTAATGTTACAAAAACAAATCAATCTTTTTTATAAGTTCATACTATTGGTCAACTAAGTGCAGGACTAAAAATCAAGTCCAACCCTGACTTGGACTCAACCCTCATGACTGGTTTGGACTGTGGCCTCAAGTACTGGCTCAAACTGACCGTAACTCACTGGCAGATAGAGAGAACTGTAATTTATTATACTGTTAATACTGTTATAATACTGTTTATTGTTTTTCTTACTTTCATATATATATTTTTGTCAACCACCCCAGCATTGCAGTTTCTTTCACTGAGTTTCTAGTGAGGGCTGACATGTTCTCTTGCATGTTTTTTATTATTTGTGTCTCTTGAAGAATTTGTTTTAACTCTTTTTCAGCCTCTGTCCAAAAAGCTGTTCTAGCTGCTGTCACTTTAAGGCTTCCTGATCCACAGACTTCCTTCATTTTGATTGGCAAGCTTTCAGGAGGCTTGTTGGGGCAGAACTAATGGCAAGTCCTCGGTGTTTGAGACCCCTCCCTCTTACTTGTCATGAACCAGTTAGGAAAGCCCTCCTTCACTATGTCAGAAAGTTTCATGTAAATCTTATGCTTTTTAGAACAGGAAGATTCAAGAACTTTTTTTTCCCAACATATGGTTTTGAAGCTGTTTGAAACTCTCCACACACACAGTATGAACTTAACAGCATTGTTAGAATGCTCTTGGACTTACCAACCAATTTTAAAGTTATGGCACAATGGTATCAGTATTTAGCTTAATATTCTCTACATCTTTGACTTATTCCCATTGCAAACATGTTCTTGAGGCACTGTCAGATTAAACAGTTCAATAAAAGCTAAAGTGACATTGTGAACCATTGCACTTTAGCACGTGAAGTAACCTTTTTGCATCAATACATTTGCATACAAATTCAAAGCATTCCCAGTGTCATCCTCTACCTGTGTAGCATAAGCAGGCCTTTATGTAGTAGTCACTTTTTAGGACATTTCTGTACAGACCAGACCAAAAAGCCATCACTACTGTAGTTAAAACCTGCACTCAACACTTCCTGTGAATTCTTTTCATAAAAATGTTAGACTTTAAAAAAGCCTTCTGTCAGCCTGGTGAAGTAATTCTTATCCTCACTGTGCAGACCTGACATACTGCCCTAGAACACTCCTCAGAGGTTGCACGCAGCTTGCAGCTGCCAGCACCTCTGCCGTCACCTGAGCCTGGCTGCAAATCTGCTGATCCAATGATGCCCATGTGAGCAAGGCACTGATCTGCATGCACACAAAGAAGGCATGTAGGCTTGAACTGGAAGAATTTTGACATTGGTTGATAAAAAAATTAAAGGAATAGTTGGACGAGACAACAACCGATCACGTTATCTTCCCACCAGGGATAGCATCTCCTTTCAGAATATTGAGCCAGTACAACTACAGTATCCAGAGTAAATCAAACAAGTTAAAACACACATATTTGGATAATCTTTGATATATACTCATCAAACTCATCAAAACTTGGGTCATTTTAGAAAAAAAGCAAACAGAAGAGAAAAACTTTGCACTCCTCTTCAGACACTTCATAACTGACACTTTTGTTAAATATTAATGACAGCAGGGAGACTGAAGAATGGAAGGGAAGAGAATATAATGTAAGAATAATTTATGAAGTAGTAAAAATAATTGGTCGTAAAGTTATCTTTCTTTTAGTGGTCATTGTTTCATGTTCTGAGGCACAAGACAGCCCAAGAAGAACTTCAAGAGAAAATGGAGAGAAGGGAACATGATGAAAAAGTGACAGTTACAAGAGAGATGGTTCTGTTTTCAATTTTCTTTGTCGCCTCTGCCCGGTCCGCATGTTAATCTCTTTTAAAGCCACTCTCTCGACTAGCATACATCAACCCCAGTGAATTTTGTTGTACAAAAGGAACTATGAATTACAAAGAAGTGTATGCTACATCTCTCATCTCATCACCCATTATGAAAACACTGACTTACTTTGACATGAGCAGTTCAACTTCCAGTCATATCAGAGTATCATCATGCTACTTTGTGCAGAGTTGGCAGTTGTGACCTATTTCTCGCAAAAGATACTTCAACAAATACTTCATTGCCAGCTTAAATGTATCTTTCAGCAGGTTTCTGGCTGTTATAATTTCAGGAAAGCAAGTACTTCACTTCTGCTTAATCTTTCGGTCTTAGAAACCAGTGGCCATACAATTTTGATTCAGAGGCATCTTATAACAGCGACTGGTTTTGACTTGTTTCCATTTGAAGAAAGTTGTATGTTTCAATCGGAAACTATAAATCTGCCAATCAGAAGTTATTACTGGGGTTCCACAGAAGTCAATCCGTGGCCTACTCGTCTTTAGTTACGCAGTAAAGTCATAAAAAAACAAAAAGTCTCATCATCAATATGCTGATGATACTCAGTTATACACATACCATTAGTTACCATGGTCTTTCTCTCTGGAACAAACTGCTTGATTTCATCACTTCATCCAATATCTCAGTGTAACATCAGACTTACTTTTCTGTTTCAGCACACATATGAAAAACAAACAAACTTTCCACCAAAAAAAAAAAAAAAAAAACATCCAGCACTAGTTAGCTTGAAAACATTTCTGCTTTGTGTGTACTCCTGACTGGGATTAATTTTACCATACAGCCTATTAGTATGCTAATGCTAAAGAAATGTTTAACAAACTTGTAGTTGTTGAAATGCTAGCCTGGCTAATATCTGTTCAGTCCAGAAACAATCCAGCTTCTTTAGAAGTTCTTTCCCATCCAAGCAGGTGAAACGTTTCTAGGTTTTAAAGAAACACTTCAACATTCAAGTCACAACAACTGACATCTAAGAGACTTGAACACTTCACCCGTAAGGAGGAGATAAGTCCCAAAAGTGGCTCTCAGCTTTATCTGTCCCCCCAAAGGTTGGCAAGTGACCCAAAAATAAATTCCTTAACCTGTACGTGCATGAAATCCACTCTATCACTGCCTAAGCTCCTTTAAATGCTAGGACAGGCTTGGGGATGCTGTCTGTGTTTTTGGATGGATTACTAATACTATGAAGTATTAAAAGCTTTTGATCTCAATCGTTGGGGCTCTGATACACCATAAAAGGTATATTAGAGTTTATTTGACCAATATTTTTAAAACAAATCTATCACGCATAAGTTTTTCTCTGATAAGCCTTCTGAATTAGGTCAAAAATGACAAGAACTTGGAAAATTAAGGCAAAGGTTTCAAACTAGACAACTAACCATTATATAACACTTTAAATTGAAACACAAGTTGCAGACTCAACCCTGACTACAAAGTTATATTTGCAATATATATATTTCTTTTTTGGATGAGCCATAGTTACAATGGAGTGTATATTTTCTAAAATAGCTTGTCTTAACACTATTCTCATGTGCCACCTCACATTACATATTTAAAAGTCATACCTCAATGCTTTTAATAATAAATGAGTTAAAGCTTTGTTTTCACAAAAAGAGGTACACACCTCATAAAGATGGCACTTGGTTTGAATGCATTTTAAAGTGATTGCTATTGTTTTTCTTTTCCTCCTCTTTATTTGAAAATACTTCATAAGCTGTATTAAGCTGTATGACAGTTACTAGAAAAAAGGGTGTAGTGGAGGGAATGGACAGACAAAGCATGAGAGACACGCTATTGGTGCATGCTCTTGGCATCACCTCTTCTTGGTTCTGGAAACGTTACAGCCACACAAACAGCTCGTCAACAGGGTGAGCGTTCTGTTGGGTTTTTACTATTCTACTTCACCTGTAAACCACAGAAAAGCCAAGGAGAAACAGACTGAAAACCTGACTGGGAACTGAGAACAGCATTTCCTTTACGGGTGAAGAATTTCACAAACTATTACTGAACAAAATCGCTACATCATGTACCGCAAAGTGAAGTAGCAACAGGTTTTAAAAGTACAAGATGGTAAGAAAGTCCAGCATGTTTTCCAGAACTGGGAAGACTTAAAAACTCTTCCAAAATACATCTGAAGAAGTTGGTATATGTTGTTGTAGTGTGAAAGTATCCTAACCCTCCAGTGATTCAATTTCAACTTTCCTGCAAAGAAATTTTGTAGCTGCGAAGTATTTAGGGGGCTAGACCAGCTCAGTGTGAGGGGAGAGTCAAAAAAGAGACAGACAGGGGGGGATGGTGGAACAGTTTGATGCCAAGAGCTGTGTGTTGACCCTGATTAAATGCCTTCCCTAACTCACTGCTACCTCTGATAAGACCACTGCACTCAGGGCGGTGTGCGTGTCATGAGCGTGGATGTTAGGGTGCCACAGCTGAAGATAAGATGTGTCTGCTCATGTGCTTGTGCAAGGAGTGTGTGTGTGAGTATGAGTCACTCTGCTTGTGTATGTGTGTGTGTGTGTGTGTCCCAACACCAATTCTCCTGTGTAAACATGCTGACCTGGCACAACACCAGGAGACACTTTGAAGTTGGCAATAGCCACTGTAATCTCCCTCCTTTTCGCACAGTTGCACTCACACATATACAAACACACACCCGCGAAGCCAGAGGCGAGATTTAACACTGGCAACCTTATGTGCCTTAGCATGTGGCCTCTAACACACACTGACTCCTATAAACAATGAAACACACAGAAACGCTCCTGTATTGTCACACACAATTTAGTCCTCTGTCTCTCGCAACGTGTAGATAAAAAAAATATTCTTCCACACTCCAATGCAAAAAGCCCTCATCCTTTTTTTTCTTGTTTATGCTGCCTTTAATGTGAACTGTTGCTGACAGTCATATATTTGTGTGTATTTTGCTAGAAGTGCCCAACACTGTGTGAGTGTTACAACACAACCTCAGAGCATCTCCAGGTTTTAAATCTGGTATGGTGGCTTCCTTTCACAATTATCTGATACAATCCAAATGCACCATTTTCCTTTTCAATACCAGACTTTCCTCTACAATAAAGCAAATGTTTAGACAATGTTATTTCACCTCAACGTTTGCTCTTAGCCAACCTTATCAAGTGCTTTATTGCTTTAATTGTTGTGATTGCTCTTTTCAAAAGGAGCGGATTAAACAGCAAGTGGTGTATGTGGGTAGATGATGCATGTAATGAATTATATTGAATCTCATTTGGCTACTCACATTATTTCAAAATACAGCACATCAATATTTACATTTAAACTTCATGTACTAAAGATTATAATGAGAAAATACGCCAAACCAAGCACTTAAAATAACCTGGAACTTCCAGTTCTGCACCACAAGTTTCAGACGTATATTGTTTATAGCACTTTTTACCAGAAAGTATCAATAAATTCAACATTTTTTTCCCAAAGCCCCACAGTGCTGTCTATCTGTGCTCCTGACATGTAATTTACACAAGGAACTGGAAGCCATTATTTTTGCAGCCTGTACCACACCATTATCAGCGGTCTGCTGTACACAGCACAATGCATTCCTGACCCTACATAACCACAGCAGCTGTGTTGACAGACAAAACAGGGTTCTGCCTAAGGTGGCTGCAACATTGGTGAAAACCTGCTGCCTCATTACCTCATTGCCCACTGGTTATGTCCCACTTTCACTTTCCCAGTCACACTAAAGAGGTTGCTATCACACCAACTGTTATTGGCCAAGCATCATTGCTTCGATATGTCACATTATGGGTAAGCATCCACATTGGAGATGGTCTATCCTTATAGTAAACATGTGATGTCGAAGGATTATTGACTGATTCCGTCTTATTTTGGTCCAGGATTGAGGAGATTTAGAAGTCCCTGATCAGATAGAAAGCTACTTAGGGTATTAAAGTGGGGCAGGGGCTCTTAGAACTTTTACCACAAAGGATTAGAATTCAGTTAATTTAATCCCACCCTGGGATTTAGGCACATCAACAAACTTCTCCATGCACAGGGACCTACCACAAACAACCAAAAAGTAATTTGCAACCCAGTTATAAAAACTGCAAATCTGGGGAAATGAAAATCAAGGATGGAGTGAGTTGTAAATTGGAAAATCAGTGTGTTGTTGAGCGCTCATTTCTTTTGGTAAGTATGATTAAAAAAACAACTTAAATTTTCTCCCTTTATTTTACAACACCCCCGCTTTGTAATTCTCTCTTAACACTGTGAAAAATGCAATACAGTAAGCACAAGCCTTCATCACTTATAAACAGAATAAAAATTTGTTCAGAAAGAAAATAACTTAGGAAGCTTTAACTAATTGGTTGCTTTGTTCTCTCATCCTGGGTTGCCAGATATGCAGATTTCAGGCAGTGTTTTTGGCAAGCAAGAGCACAATCTTGTTATGAACACTCAACTTGGTTGTATTGTTCGAAGAAAAGTCAATCCCTTTCTCAGAACAATTAAACAGAATCTGGCACTGTAAACAGCAAAACTCCGACAAAGTGTCACCAAGGATAAACAATTCATGAAGAAGTTTGAAAAGTCTGCGTTGCTATGGTGTGAGTGGAAAAGCAAAGTCTTTCATGCAAAGAAGGTAAATTCTAACTCTGCAGCATCACAGATGGTGTAAATCATCTCTTTGTTTATTGCCAAGAAGAAAATTAAGCAACTTCAGAATCAAATATACACCGTTAGACCCCAGGTTGAATTGTTTTGTAAACCTCCTGTCAGTAAAAGATGTGGATATTTAAGCTGCCATGTTACTGCACCTGTAGAGCTGCAGCTGTCACAAGTGAGCCCATATTACAACATTCTTTCATAAAGTTATGCAAACTTGTTCAAATTTAAAAATAACTTTTTTTCATAATTTGACTGATTTGGAATTAATATAATGAGATTAAACTTTCAGTAACCTTTTTTTGGCCACCAGAGGCAAGGTGAGATGTTGAGTGACCTGCAGTGTCGATGGTGCTGGATGAAAAGTTACTTGATCTACAAGGTATTACATTTCCATCCTTTTATGAAGTAATGGAAAGTTATTTTGATAATTAATAAGAAATGAAGATTAGTCTTTTGGTTGTGTCTTGGGGATGAGTTTGAAGTCTTATGTGATCTACTTTGACCATTATTCCATCTTTCTCTATATCTAGTAATCTGATGCCAGAATCAAGAGTGCAGGCTGTGGTTTTATGAATGTTGTTGTTGTTGTTAAAAAATAAAGGTATTATGTGTTACCATTACATTTAAATTCCAAAGCACGTGAGTGATGCCAGTAGAACAAGAAATGGCCAAATGAACACATCCTTACTGTTAATCCTATAGTAGTATTTCCTTAATTTACTCCTTGTCACAGCAGAAAATCAACTGTTGTGTATTTTGCCCGATAAAACATAACATTGTTCATGTTCCTTATTGACTTTAGACTGAATTCCAAAAAATGTATTTTCGCCTATCTTGACCCTCATCCATTACATTTTTGTGTCCTTGGACCAATTGTACTTAGCAGGGGGATTTTTGTGTTGGCTCCAAAATGTTTCAATCCAATGTGATGTTCCTCAGGGCCCAGCAGTTGGCTCATCAAAGATCAGTAAAGATTTGTTGCTTCAGCATCAACTTTCTGATCAAACAAAGTTTGTATTGAGTTAATTATTTCAAAGACATGCTGTGACATGCCATAATTGTTTCAACCTCTTGCTCTTGGAGGCAGCTGCTACAATAGTGGTGCCCAAGCTCTGTTGTAAACTGATTTTCTGTTCATTATGAGAGGTGAGAAATTTTTTTTTCAAATCTTTTCTCTTAAATTTGTACCAGTGTTTTCCTGCCTGCACTCTCTTCAGTCATATTTTGTCTGTTACACCTCACGGTGCCACGGTATAGACAAATTAACTAAAACATGTCACAGTATTTTGTATTGGCTACTTGTTTAGATGTGAAAGTTGGAGAAGGATCTATTTTTTTGTTAATTAAAATTTCAAAGCCATTCAATTTGCGATGCAAGTGAGGTGGTACTGAAAAATAGAAACTTTAAATGGTATTTCAAGACTGCAGCACAAATTTTTATTCTTTATCCTAAAATCTCATAAGCCGTAGAATATTAGAGTAAGCTATCCCTTCATGTTAACAAAAAGCAGGTAAACAAACTCTATCTTCTTTGCCACAACAGTTGGAACGTCTGTCTAGTTATATCAGGCTTGTTTTGACAGTTTTGTCTTTGACAATAAATAAAGAAATGTCCATTTTTAGCTCTATTTTTCATTACATTTCTTTACTTTGTGCTGTGAGGGTCAGATGTTGAACTCATTTACAGTATGTGCTTGTTACTTCAAAGGCAGCTCACACTCTGTTTAACACATTGTGCTTTCACCTGTTATTAAATGTGCTATATAAAAAAGTTTTTCTTCCTTTCTTTTGCTGATAAGTGGGCTAATGCAGCCCTGGAAATCACATTAAATTTTTCATATGCACATCCATCTGCCAGAACCATTTAAGTCCAATATTCATAAAGCTAGAGAGCATTTTTTTCTTTGGTTACTGAGCAGTTTGTGTTGTTTACAGAGGTCTGGAGAACAGATGTATGACTGCTTATGAAGTGAGCATGAAGCCACAGATTTACCTCTCAACACAGAACATGCAATCTTATGATACAGTATATTTAGAAATGCACTAAAATCACACTGATTTTAACACACTGAACAGAACTTGTAGACACAAAAAATAGTCCTCCTCTTTGACAATGTAGTTAAACAGTTGGCATATGCTTTTGTCGATGCAGTCCACACATACTCTGATGAGAACTGAAGAGCTCAGCCATGCCTATCTGTTATGAATAAGAATAGTTAGTCTTGCTCACAAAGTGTGACTAATTTGATATGACATCCCTCTAATGATAGGTGGTTTGCCCACTGGGAGAACAGAACCAAATATAGAAAGTATACAGATTTCTTCAGGGGAAGTATATGAATGTAAACAAAGTTTAAATGAAGGCTTTCAACCCTGATGACCCTATTACCAATGACAACTTCAGCAGCACAAACTATGTCCTGCTGGTATCCAATCAAGCTAATTGTGCAATGATCAAAGAGAGATGGAGATTTAGTTTCAGTGATAATTGCATCAGTTGCAGTCCCTTTTAAAGGACTAATGTTGATACTGTATCCTGGATTTGGGGTCACAGCTGTTTCTCTTAAAGTCTTTCAATGAACTGATGATGAGGGGATTCTAGAAAATCAGTCCAAAGAAAACAGATGACTGTACGGTTTTGTATAGATTGTATCTATGAGGATATATGGATCAAAGGATGGTATAAAATAAAACTCAAACAGCCTCAGGCAATATCTGGATAAGCAAAAAAGTGAAAATAATTGGTTAAAAAGGCAGAGTAAGAGGTTTTTTTTCTATTTCAAGATAATATAAAGAACATGCATTCATGTTACTATAAGTAGCATCTTATGTCATCCTGTTCCTTTAAAAATTGATGCAACAATCACATGTACTAATTAAAGAGCTAACATAATGAAGCCCCCCCCCCCCAATTACCAGATATTTTAAGACTTGGATTCATTGTTCTTTTTTTTTTTGTCAAAATGTCTAATCCATCACAGATTCATATTTTCCTCATAACTCATCGTAGAGGCAATTCACAGAAGTCATACAGCTGCCTTTATGGACAAAACATAAACTTAAAAAAGTACATTTTGATTGACTAGCTAATATGATATTATGACGAAAGCACACTCTATATTGAAAGATAGAAATATTTCCTGTAATACTCTAAAATCCCTACACACAGTGCTGAACTAATGAACTTTGCTAGAAAACTCGGCACGCTTTTCTGGTCTGAATTTAACAGTTGAACAGACAAACTTTGGAGAAGATCCAGCCAGGTCAAACTTCTTCGGAGATTAAACTTTTTTTCGCACATCAGCTGGGATTTTGAGCCTGGCCCTAAACCGATAACTTTCATCCAGGAATTAGTTTCAGACAGCTGCCAGAGGGGTAAAAAAGCGTTATTGTGTGTGTAAGAGGTCATTGTCAGAGGAATTCAGTATTGTAAGGGACTCAGCTGCAGGTGATTGTGATGAAATTTCTCCATCTGCAGAGTAAAGCTCTACAGAACAGTTTCTAACTCTGCCTTTGGCCTTGTTTGGCTGTATTGAAAAAAATACATCTAAGTTTCATCTGAAGAGGGTTTTTTGTATCAATTTTTGGGCTTTTCATGTCTTAATTTAGAGAAGTGGAAAGTAAGTGGGGACATGGAGTCCTGTTAAAGAAGCCACAGGTTAGACCTGAACCCAGGCCATCCACCTTGACACAGTCCTTGTCAACGGGGGTCAACAGGGTACACAATTCAACCTCTGAGCTGGGATGCTGTCATCGGGAGATAACCCAGTATAAAAACATTAATTAAGTACCATTTCAACAAGCTGAATCTCTGCTACAGCAAAATCAAATGCCCCCACCAAAGAAAAAAACCAAAAACAAGTTAAGCTGATAATGCCAACTATGCCCTTTGGGTTCTCTTCCCTCTTCACATATTTCATTAAAAAGATGATCAAACTCTCTAGCAACATACCAACTTAAACTGGAATAATCTTAATTCATTTTTAAGCTTCTGAGTTGGCCTAACATCCATCTGTATATATTTTTACATCCGTATAGTTACAGGAAAACTGCAGAGAAATTAAATTTTAAAGAAATGTGCCCCCACAAGGAGCCTCGGGCTTGAATGCATTCTGATTAAGCTGTTAAAAAGCTTTGATATCAAAATGAAAAACAGTCATTTAGCATCAATGTGACTAAAATATAACCTCTTTATTGTGAACCTGAGAAACCAGGTAAATGAGGGGCTGGAAGTTAATGCGGCACCTCAGGTGTATCTCACTCAATGAGCAGGTGACTGAAATAAAGACCAGCAGCACATTAAGTCTCAAACTGAGAACCCCTGGGAAACACAAGATCATATCAGCACATTGTGACTATAAAAATAATCCCTCACTAGTATTGCAAACAGCTCCCTGCAGTGCTCAGATCTTTTTTCAGAAAACGAGCCAGCTTGAGTTAATTATACTGGGGGATTTTTGTCACTTTTTGTGTTTTACATTTTAAAATACTCATATCTGTTAAGTAGATTTCTGCAACAATTTAATTAGAGCAAACAGCACAATAAGAAGCATTTGTACAGAGGTAGATAGAAAAGGTTTGTAATAAACATTCTATGAAAAAAAACCTTTGTTTGTGGTGTTTTGCAGAGGATAAGCTGAAAAAGGTCAAGAAAAAGATGTTTGGCTTGTCACAAAATGCATCTCAGGTTGTAAGCAGTGTTTTTATGAGTCCAGTGTTTGTGGTCAATTACTGTCATTGGATAGGTTTGTGTTACAACAAAAGTATGCCGAATTTCTCAAAGGACTTCTTTCAAACTGAGATTAGGTAAGAGCTTTTTTAAATCGATAGTTAGTACATGCATATTGTCTCTCTATAAGCTACCTACACCACTTTTTTTTTCTTTTTATCATGGTAAAACCTCACTTAATAGACAAGCTCGCACTGAAAAGACGTTCAAGTGATCCTGCAATCCAGCGTGAATAACTAGATTTGACATGGTGATGAGAGGATGGGTTGTAGGTTCACAAAACAAAGTCTATCTGTCTAACCCCCTGGACACACTTGTCACACAAATGAATTCACACACACACACACACACACACACACACACACACACACACACACACACACACAGCAATGAATCACAAGCAATGTTACATAATACAGAGGTATAACTTCTCTCCTCATAGCAGCTGTATTAAGTCACTAATTTTTGTGTTCTTTGGTTAAAAAAAAAAAAAAAAGAGTCTTTTTAAAAATTCCTACAGCACATGAAGTTGTATTCCATTATGACACAAGAAGAGTATTTTAAGAGCTCTGAAAGATAACAGAGGCACCTTCATCTGTTATTTTGTTGTACACCACCCCCACCTGTCATCACCTTTGACTTTCTCCCCTCACTATCTGCGCTGTGTGGAGGAGGCGACAGCTTGCCTTAGTTTAAGGTAATCGGATGACTCTTTCTCTCTCTGTATAATCCGAGACACACAGGCTGCTGTGGGTAAACCTGTTTCTGAGGGGACCATAGACCATATTTAGGATATAATACAATGCTACACTGTAGTAGCAAAAGTCCACAATCTACTTGTTGAAAACGTGCTTCAGTAAAACTCTATGGTATTACAGCACTCATTAGTACACTCATAAGGGGGTAGACATAAGCTTTGACCCATTACAGTGCAGAGTGGTGCAAACATTAGTAATGTTAAACTCACTGTTTACCTTGGTATCACATTAAAGGTGCTGCCATGTGCACCTTTAACGTTACATAGAATTAAGGAGTAATGATTACTGTCCGTTTTAATTGCAAGATAAGACCTTGGATTACTGGAAGCAGCGTGTCGCATATAAATGTGCTGACTTGTCTCAAATTAATTCAACTCGACGTCTTATTTCTACTAAAGCCATGTGTGTTTCAGCACCACGGACAGCGACTCGTGCAGCCCAAAACACACGAAGAAGCTTCAACTAAACAAACTGTTGTCGATTTGCATTGTTTCTCCCATTAGCATGAGTATTTTCTGTCCATTTTAGAAACAACAGCGGTGTTTTCTACCCACGCGAACTTCTTTTTATCAAACAGAAGAGAAGTAAGGACCAAGGAACGGTCGAGAAAAGTGAAGGGATGAGGAATAAGGGGACGGCGGTTCAAAGGGCTGCATTTTAGGTCCCTGAACTCACCACATAAGATGTGGAAAATAAGTCGGAGTAGCTCAAGAGGGGTACATACCGTGTCATCCTCGATGAAGCCATATGTTTAACATTCAAATATACTTTTCCACACACTGTTGCCGTCCCTGGGCTGCTGTACGATACAGCCCGGAGAGAAAATCCAGGAAATAACATCCACAAAAGTCATCCACCCACCAGGCTCAACACCCGCACCACTTTTTCTGTCTTTTTTCGGAAGTGATAAAAGGGCAGTCCGTGCCTTCAAGATGTCAAAAAGAAAAACAGTTTATTTTCGAGATGTGCCAAAAAAAATAGTCCCCTTCTTCTTCTTCTTTAGTCCTCTTTGAGTTGAAGTCGCCGGTTGGGACTTGCACGGTACGAGCTTTTTAGGAGAGGAGCAGGGTAACTCTATATCTCCTCTAGTATTCCCTCTTGCTTTCTCAACCGAGGAGAGGGAGAGAGGGAAAGGGAGAGAAGGGGGTGGGGGGTGGAGAAAGAGACATTAGCTGAAGGAAAGAGAGACAGAGAGACTGAGAGAGAGGGTCTTTTGTCGAAAGGTGGCTGTGCATGTACCGCAGGAGAAGCAGGCATCAGCAGGGACCGCTGCATCGCCGTAATCTAATTACGTCCCCGGCAAAAGGCGCACGGATTACCGGCTGCTCGCTCCTCTCTGCTCCGGTCTCTGCGCCCCATGGCGGAGAGGGAAGTAGAGAAGCTGTTGCCTCGTTTTTAACTCGTCAGTGTCCACTCACACACAAGAGTTAGGACGGAAGTTATCGGGGAGAAAAAAACTGGACACATATCTTTCTTGTTATGAATTATTTCTTTCTATTCATACATTCATCCCCTCCACCCCCTCCAAAAAAACAAAAACAAAAAAAAAAACTATCGTGTATTTCGCTGTCACAAAATGTCGCTACAGGTGAGCCTGAAATCTGGAGCCTGTAGGATACTGAAGGAACACAAAAGACAGTGGTGCCAATTGTGAGAGAGATCAGTGAGGAAATACCGAATGTGATGAGATAAAAGTCTAACCAGATCCCAATTAAGACATGAATTTCATGCTTCCTCTGTGACTGAAAGGCGCCACACTGTAATATGATTTTGGTGTGTTTGTTCCACGGCTTAAGTTTTAAGTAGAGGGTTTTTTTTTCTCCAATACCTGCAAGTAAGTTTACATGCCACTGTGGCACTAGCTGGGAATTGCAATTTATGAATTCGTCTAATGAAGGATGTCTGTAAAATAATAATAATAATTAAAAGATAAATTAAAAAAAAAGAAAGAAAGAAAGAAAAGAAAAAAATTACGAGAATAGCTACTCTTAAAGTTCAGACTTTCGGTTATTTAGACAAGAAAAAAAACCAGGTACTATTAGCACATGTAGGTTTCAAGACTTATGAAACAGGATGTGCCCCTTTGGTGTGGTTACATAAAATGCAGTTGATAACAATTTGCAGTTGCAACTTTTTAGTGAAGAACATGTGAAATATTCAAGATAAAACAAGATCAAGAGTTATTTACAGGGGAAAAAAGTTTTTGTTTTTTTCTTCATCACAATTAATGCCCAAATTTGTACCTTTAAAGTTGTGCATGACATATCTTTCAGATGTTGGTGATACAGTTCTTCATTGGTTTCATTTTAACAGGGGAGGTAGTAACTTCATTTGGGCAAAATTTGGACATGCTATGCCAGTCACAGCCAAAACATAAGTTTCTAGTCTATATAAGAATCACCCCACCCCCCCCACCCCCAGCCATAGTCAGCTGGTACAGGGTGGAGTGCAGAGCCCATGCTGGTTTATACAATTTCATAGCTTCATGAAATAAGTGTTTAAATATGTAGATTTAAGACTTTTGGTGTACCCTTGCAAAACTTTGTGAAACTACTTTCATGTATATATCTTCTCTTCAGGCTGGTGAGTCTCTGAAATTTTTTGGGATAAATTTTATTTAATTCTTTCCTGGATCTCCCTCTCACTTTGTTTTTGAAAGACTTTTCTCTGGCTGCTGATAAGTTCACTGTTTGTTTTGAAAAGAGATTACTTTCTCTGAAATGGAAAAAAGGGGTTCTTTTTTCAATCTGTGAGCCATTGTACTCCCCCAAACTACACAATGGATTTGAAAGAGTAAATATGTAAACATAACTTTAGAGAGGGGCTTGTAGCAGAACAGTAAACAATGCATCAAATCACTTTATATCAACTCTGTTTGGAGTGAAGTTTGCACAGAGCTGAAGAAAAGGGATCAGACAATTAGCTGAGTCAGTTTCACTCCAAATGTATCAGAAGTACAGTTGCACTAAGTAGATGTAGTTCTGAACTTCAGGTGTTAAGTAAACATTTCCTTGGCGTTGGAAGATTTACAATAAACTTTAAAACACACTTATTTATGCTAAAACTAACAACCTAAAGAGAACTGAAAAATAGATTACAATACGCTTATCCTGTAAACAAACAGCTTAAATGCAACCCCTTTAAATCTTAAAGCCTCATTAAGTGTGTGATTGAGATGGGCATGTTTATACCTTTACACCTTTTAAAACATGAGCTCCTCTATTCATCTTGGATTTATATCGTAGTGTGCTATCTGGAATTCTAATTGATGGTATTATGGAACTTTTGGTACTACGTTTCTTTATGTAGCGAGAAAGTTCAAATATCATAGATGAAAACAGAACAGCTCCTGTATGACTTAAAGCCTTCTTGTCCGTCTGTCTGTTCCAAGAGATTACAAGAGAGTAACTGGGCCTGCAGTTACTGTATATAATGTGTAGACAACCCAATACAACAAACGCCATTGTGAATTAATTGAAGGCTTTCTAAATGCAATGAACCCATCCATCTTGGTTTGCATCAACAGTTAGGGAGCCCCCCTAATTTATAATCTGATTACGTAATCAGAGGATTGACATTACAACCAGTAAAAGGGGTTTGCAGACAGAGGTCCACGCCAATTATAGCCCCTATACCACAGTGATCTTACTAGTGTGTCCATCTGCTCTGCACTTCTCTGCAGGATTACTCTAAATCCTATTGAGCTCAGTGACTGGCAGCTAAGATCAGCAGGCCCCAACTTATCAAGACAGACCTCTAACACAAGGGAGGTTTGTCTTTTTTAACAAACCACTAGACTATGAGGATAAAAAGAGTTGATCAGTGAGTGATAAATAAAGCTAATCTGAGGAGGTATAATTAGTAGAATGCGTATCAAATACCTAACACTGCTATTACAAGAAAAAAAATCTAGTGCAGGGAAGTTTTGCAGCTTATGAGAGTCTGGAGGCTCAAGATACCACAAAACCGACGGGAACACAGTTGATTTCATAATATTATTGATCCACAGAGGTGAAATTCTCCTTCCACTAGCCTGACTCCTCAGGAAGTAGAGACACTGCAGTGCAGAAGCCAGATACACAATCAGGATGAGAGTTGTCATCCACATATACACTCAGTCTTTCCGCTTAGATCAGAAGCTCTCACTGTAAACTGTACTTGGAACTTGGGGAAATTATTTAACTTGAAGTTACTTTTGGGAGTTTTTAAGCTGATGATGAAACAGACTGAAATCAAAATTGATGCCTTTATATGACCTATAAAAGCAAACAAGGCCATCAGATATGATACTGATCATTCAGTTATAGATGTTTTCAATGAGTGTTATTGCTGCTGCTAAATAAGTGTCAGATGGGGATGTTTACCACAGTCAAGAAATAGAGCATTTGACTTTTAAAAGACAGAATGAAAGGAATTAAACTATGAGCACATATGCAGCACAAGATGAGCAGATTGTAAAGCCCTTTACAATCATGTAACAATCAAAGGAAGCCCAATTTAGCCTGAGTTAGCCTGTCCTCAAACTGTTAACCAAAGCAGTACTTGAAAATATCTGATTGTTCTGTGGTTGGTTGTCCGAATCAATACTCCACTCATCCAAGTTCTGACAGGATTACAACCATTTTACAGCAACTGGTGTTTTGAAGTTAATCGTGATCTGTGTAAGTGGCAACAATAGTGTTTATTATTATTATTGTTACTATTATTATTATTTTGTTATTTTTTTCCTATGGCCAGTCTCATGCAGATTCTTAAAGATCAACATTTTTAGCATCCCTGCATGGGCTTTATTACACTCTGGTGTACACACTGGGTTTCCAAACATCTGTCCAGTATCAGTCCACTTGTTGATGTATTCTATGTACCCACTACTTTCTCATATAGGTGGAAGTCATTTATCATTCATCAACTTTAATTTTTGATGAGTAAAAGTTAATTCAGTTGTGTTTCAGTTAAAAAAGGGGAGATTCAGTGAACTCTTTTCTGTCTTGCTCGTGACCCTCCAACCTCCTGGGCAGTATATAAAATGTCCCCACATGCAAGCCACTCCAAATAGAGAGAAATCCATGGCTTTACAGTCCTGCTGCGCCTGATTATGCTTCCTATGCTATGAGCAACCAACCACTGTTCTAAGGAGGGGTTACGCAAACAGTCTGAAACACCCAGACACCCTCTGGGAAAATGTCTATATGCTGCTTTTTTCTTTTTTCAGTCACTGAATACCAGCTGGAGCTTTTTCTTAGGGTCAGGATCAGTGGAACACAGAAACCTAATTAGCACAGGATGTCTTGAGTCGTGCCACATCTTTTCTTTTTGATTATAGGAGCAGTAAAGGACTACTTCATCAATGAAATCAAACAAAATGTGCAGAGAGAGAGGAGCAGGGACAAAGATACAATTACAAGAAGAGGAGAGAAGACACAAAGACGGACAGCCAGGCTTAGAAAGCACAAAAAGAGAGATTATATTTATTCTGTCTGTCATCGTTAATTCCATCCAGTACTGAAGCTCTTCATTCATTCGGTATAGCAGATGTTAATAGCTTAACAAGGCTAGGCAGTAAGTATTTAATTAGGTCTAGGGAAAATGATTTATTCAACACATCTGGGCACATAAAATAACACTCTCCAGGCTCTGTCCTTTATAACTCTTTGGCTGGATTCTCTCCCAAAACCTGAAAATATAACTACCTGATGTAGGCTGAGCTCTCAGTCATGACAAGCAGAATCCCTTTATAAACTCTGTCTGTGTCCTGTACTGATGTCATTTTCCCTGAGGGAAGTGAAGAACAACTGCAACCTAAGTGGGAGGAGAGGCACAGTAGGGGGTGTGTCGGCAACGATCAAGCAGCTAGGTGCAGTTTTAGTGTTGAGGATTACTGGGATTTGTGCATGTCATCTGTCTGCTCAGACCACATCAAAGCCACATGGTGCTATGTGCGGCCCCGCTCTGTCTTTCATGTATGATAGCTTTGACTTCCATATTTTCCTCATGGAGGGGCCAGGAAGATACATTTTCTCTCTGACAATATGCATATGTGACTGTAGTGAGAACTTCATTCCCTCCAGAAAAAAGTGCAAAGGTTTGGGTTAACATTATGCACCTGCTATTAAATGCAAAACTTATTCATCCTTTATATTATTGAATGTCCTTAAATCAAGTCAAGAGGCACGGGATGATTTTGCCCAAAACAACTCTTAAATGGGATACATAAATAGGGTTTGGTATCAATAACTATTTCCTGTTAAAGTAGCTGCAAGGACTTCAACATCAACATACAGATAGAGGAGGGGGTTTAGATGGATACAGATGCTGACACATGTATGGAGGCCCAGATATGACGATTGAGCAGGATTATTCCTTCAAAATTTGACATTTTAATCTTTTAGGAAAATCCTCTAGACCCTATCTTTGAAATAATATCTTGATGTTCTCTGAATGATCCCAATCAGCAATATAAAGATAAGCATTTTGAGGACAAAAAGACTACCTGAGTAATCTAACTGAAAGCAGTGTTTACTCATTTGTATATTTCAGACCTTCAGCACATAGGCATATCAGGCATATTCTGGAGATTTTTCTTTCTGGCTTACAGTTTCTCTTCAGAATTTTTCATCTGGAGACCAAAAATACAAAAGAAAAAAATGTATCTTGGTGGCTGTGACTCAGGTGAAATATTTCACATAAACTAATAATTTGTTTTTGACCCAAACACATCCACCTGTCAGCTGTATATTGACAGTGATTTGCATCCACTGACAGAGGTTGAACTGTTCTTTCCAATCAATATGATGGCTGACAATCACTTAGTTTCTTTTGACTACATGCATTTATGTTAACTGTGCAACTTGCTCTCTGATCACTACGGATATCTTTCTTTTTCTCTGTTTGGTTCAGTCTGAATGAGCTCTCCCTAATCAGTCTGGTGAGACATATTTGTTGAGAGCCATGTTGTCTGTGACTGGTAGAGGTGTTCCTAAAAAGTTTTAAGACTCAGTTTATGATTACTTACAGCACTTTTCCCATGTATATGTCTCTCCTATAAAACATTGTCAAAACTCAAGGGACTGATGCTTAAATTACTTGTGAAATAACCTTGCTCTTATCACAACTGAACAGTTTAACAACTCTAAAAAATTGTAATTATGATTATGATGAAATAAGATTACAGGATAGGATTTCGTCAATGATTTGTGACTCTTACAAATGAGTTGTTTTACTTACAATTTGCACTGAGTCATAATCAGTAATGAGCAAGTTCTCAATAAAAGTGAGTTAAATCACAGTTATTTCCTTTTTTTAGCTGCACCCAGTAAATTCAGTCTCAATTTTCTGCTCCAATCCCTAGCTCTCAAGAATTTATCAATCTTTATCAAATGATATATTGTTTTCTACTGTGGAATCATAGGAAGATCTGTAGTTTAGAAAAAACTTATAATAGACTTGCAGTATACCTATAATTTTATGGCTGAGTATGTGGCTACAGGTTCCCTTCTTAACACTCAAATACAAAGGGTAAATCTGCTCTGTTACAAAGACTACAATGACCCATTAGACACCTCTTAGCTTGCTTCTGTGGGGCTACAGTCTATCTGTTCTATAAAGTATGCTTGCTGCATAGCTAGGAATTGACCTTTTTCTCTTATCAGCACAGTTTGCTCAAAACAAAGTGCATTTGACTTCAACGAGTGTAAGCCTCAGATAATAGTCACAGTAGCTGTATGGCCAATTCATTTTTCAGACTCCTTCTCTTTAAAAGAGGGGGGGATTATGCTTTACTCTGTTTTTTTTGTTCAGTTGCTCAAGATCAATCAAATGATGCAAGAAGGTCTGTTGATTTTGTTTTTTTTCTCTGTAATTACAGTCTGTGAATTATAAGGCTTGGAATATGTAATTAAGTGTGGGGTGAAATAAACAAGTACACCATTAGCTGTTAAATAGTCTTCACTTACGGCTGTGTGTGCCAGTTTAGTTGAAACCTTGAAATTCAACATTACTATATTTCACCTCCGTATTGCCTTCAAAAAATAAATAAAGAGAAGTGAACCATCTCCAACGCCAGTGACATCCATGTACAGTAGATAATCAGCAGTCAGTCAAAAGTGTTTCCTTGGGTACTGTACACTCAAAGCAGGAGTCCCACAGAGAGCAGCTGTCATTCTGCCTGAAAAATATTCACTGATATTGGTTTCACTGCTCACTATGAAAGATGCTTTAAAGGCTGTTTGAAAAGAGTCATGTTCATACTGATTCTCAAAGAAACCGATGTCTCTGAAAATCCCAGAGAATTACTTTGCACAAGTATCAATTCCAGACTTAAGTTCCCAGAGGTCTAAATTAAGTTTCAAATAATTTCATTAGTATTGGTTTCAGCAAGTAGCCTTTGTGTCACATGATCCAAATGCTGATTCAGTTGCACTTCCATCCCACCAATTGAAGACTTTGCAGGAGGACACAGGGATACAGGAAACTGCACCAAACAGAGCCTGGAGAGATGCCAGCTAAATCAGCCCTAGGCCTGATTTATGGTCCACATTTCTTCTCTAACAAGACCAGATGGTTATAGCTGAGACCTAAGGCTGTTTACAACGTCAACTGGACATGCCACATTCATATTTGTTGGTATAGTGTGTGTGTGTGTGTGTGTGTGTGTGTGTGTGTGTGTTTGAGCATGTGTTTTCACAGGTCTTTTTAATTTAATTTGCATCTGATTGCCTTACACTGATGCCAAATCTTCCTAAAGTCACACACAGAATAAATAGTGTACGTATATATGCACAAACACATACATGCAGCTGTCATAGCTTATATATAGATCATCAAATTAAGGTGATTTACATCTACCCTCACAGGTAAAACTCTCAAATACATGCATACATCAACATATAATGGAGGCATTTGAAACAGAAATACTTCATTAATCCCTGGGAGAAATTTTAATCAAATATTGAAAATACAAGAAAAAAAATGCAGGTAAAGGTTTATGTTGCACGGTTTACAAAACTCATAAGATCCCTAGGCTGACTGAGCCCTGATAACACCTTAACTTAATCTTGTTTTTTGTTTTGTTTTTGTTTCTTACTGTTTTTGGATTGGCCACTTAGGGTATACCCACTGTGAGAGGTTGCCAGTCTTCGGCATCACTATCTAGGGGGCTAAAAATTTGAGAACCCCTGCTTCAAACAACCTATGCTAACACAGTAATCCATCCACTAAAACAATAAAAGTACTGTAAGTTTGCTTTTATCTTAGCAATTTGTCTTCTGTATTTATTTTCCTGAATTTAGTATTTCTGCATTCCAAACAGTAGTCTAAATTTATCGAGCAACACTGAACTCTGTGCTGTTGTTTTCTCATCTTTGTCTACTGTTGTTAACATTGTTTACTGCTCTCTGTACCTTTAATTGCTCCTCAGGGGAAACAATGTGTTTTGAAAGTTGCAGTTAACATCACTCTATAGAATTGTATTTGTCTGAGGGAAGTGCTTTTGTAGAATTTGGTACCATAAGCTTGTACATATTGCATCACTATTTACCTAGTCAGTCAATAGAAACACTCGATTGCATCTCAAAGGAGACATTTAAGCCATTAGAGTTGAGGGCTGATTCATCTGATACATGGTGTTACAAGACTTGAAAGGTATCAAAGTGGCTCTTCTGCAAATTAATATAACATAAATATAAGCTTTAAGTAAAAGAAGACGCTTAATTTGACAGGAGTAGCACGGAAGTCTATCCCGTATTTATTATCACATCCACAGTGACCAATTACTGAGAGCTCCCTGTGGTGGTTTTGCCTCGGTTTTTGCATGGATACCAGGCATGTGCAAGGACTCGCTCCTCTCGTGTCACAGCACTGAAATCCATCTTCTTCAGCCGAGGCAAGACGGAAATCACATACCTTCTAAACACACACATGGACACACACACATACACACATTTCATAAGCTCTAAATCCAGGAGCTCCACAGATATTTAGTGAGGCTTCGTTTGTTGAATCAGAATTGAGCATCGAATGAGGCAAACATTTTTCAGTTGATGCAGAGGAGGCCCTGTGTTGATGGTCTATTTCACACAAATGATAAAACTGAATGAGATGAAAATTAAATCAAGAGGCGAAATGTGTGAGGAATGTAACCAATGACAGATGACTTTGTTCCAGAGTACATGGTTATATAGCATATGTTGTTATACATGCTGTCGCAAGATTGGTATTCTAAAATGAGCCGAATCTCTTTCTAAGCACCTATTATGCTGCTTTATTTGCCCTTCATTTCAATTCGATGTTGCTTTGGCCTTAAGTGGCATCAAAGTAAGCCAATTTTCAGAACAAAATTCTGTACTTTTGACCAGCCTTTAATTGTAGACTTGGTTTAAGGTTTCACAAAAAAGACGTTTGACCTTCAAACCCCTCAAAAGAATTCATTTGCATCACTTGTTTTCAGCAGAAAGATGAAAAACTTTGATATTTCTTTCTGAAGCAAGGATAAGAGAACAGTACAAAAAAGTAGTAGACCACTGACTTTCTTTTTTTCCTATCCAAATGGGAAAAGCTTAAAGGTTTGGCTTGTGACCCTCTGATGGTAGAGGTGTAAAGTCGCCAAAGAGCGACTTCACTTTGGCCTTTGGCAACAGTTCTGTGTCTGTCTGACGTCTGTGCAGTGTGTGTGTTTGTGTATGGAGGCTTAAATTAAAAGGAAATTTCTACCTGTAGCTTTGGATTTTTTCTATTGGATTCCCATGGAGTGTAATGGTGTGCAGGAACTCAAGTTTTCCCAGCAGGTTCACATCTTGCAGGGTTGCAATATTATTGCAGTGAAGGTGCAACACACGTAGATCAGGTAGATCACCAAAAACCTGAAAGATGTAGACACATAAAGAAACCTGAAGGCAGGATTGACACCAGAATTTTGTACGAGCAGGGATAAACCAGAGTACACACAGATAATAACACCAATGGAAGATCATCAGGAGTTTGATAACATGTCATTATTGGTCATATAGGAATGTTCTCAAAAAACAGTAAGAGCCATGAAAAAGTCAATATATTCACATGTGAGAAAATAAACACAAAATTCTTACTGGTTCAATTTTGGTGATTTGATTATAGGATAAGTCCAGCCAGCCCAGCTTTAACGGCTCAGCCATGATATAGTTCACAGTCCAGGTGAGGTCGGACAAGTCCTGGATTTTATTGTAGCTGAAGCGAAGTGATCGGCTGAGATACTTCCTATCTGAGTTGGTTTTTAAGGGCCGCAGGCCACTGTGAGGTTCCTCATGGGCTGCAGCTGAAAAAAAAGAAACAAATTGGAAAAAAAAAGCGTATGAAAATATGATGCAAAGGTGTAAAAGATAAGCTACACTTATTACCCGAAATATGCTCAAGATTCTTAAAGGATAAATCCACCACTGGGCCGTTCATTTTGGAATTTGGAGGTTTACACAGTACGAGCAAAACTCACACACTAAAATTTTGTAAAAAATCATAACACAGGGCTACTTAATTCCCTCATACTGATTTTAAATGCAAACATGTGGGCCCAAACAAACTGTTACCCAGCAACCACTTACTTTTACCTCAAGTGCCCATGGATTTCAGTTTAACTGTTACCCAAACCAAAAGTATAAAGGAAATTTCAAACACTTCAAAGCATGACATTCAAGTAATATCACAAAAGTGTGAAAAGGTAATTTGTCTTAACCTAAGCCTGAAGGAGAACTGAATGAAATCATGTGATTGGACCATGTTCCGTAATGAAGCTCTCTGTTCTTGGTTTCCCCAAACAAACGAGTTGATCAATAGAAGTTATTACAATAAAATGTAAAAACTTTGCATCATACCAATGTGAGTTATCATGTATTGCATCATAATGAAAAGGGTACAGTACATAATCTGATTTTTCCAACATATAAAATGTCCACTCTGGTGTGTTCCAAACATTTTATGAACTCAAAGTGAAAAAATTGTCTGAAAAATATCAACCAATAATGAACCCTTGCTGTACATACAGAATTAGTTTTCAAAGTGAAAGTGCCCAAAGTCAGTGAGCAGTTGATTAAAGAGAGACCTCAGTCGTAAGAGATGATG
Source organism: Thalassoma bifasciatum (assembly GCA_008086565.1). NCBI lineage: Eukaryota > Metazoa > Chordata > Actinopteri > Labriformes > Labridae > Thalassoma > Thalassoma bifasciatum. The sequence continues at coordinate 242,499 of RPOG01000444.1, forward strand.
TCTGTGAAGTATGAACCAATTATATTTGATATCTTCATCATTACATGAACTCAGGACTTTTTTGATGGGGGGCAGCGGGGGAAAACAGAGAAAAAAATATTGGAGTTAAAACTAATATGAATAAATACAAGCTTGAGCATGTTTGCTCATAGACCATTTGCAATAAAAGAGTTTGAAAGGACGTACAGAGGACAACTTTTAAAGAAAAGACCTGGGAGAGTGAAGAGGTGATGATGGAAAATTATATCCATTAGCCCAGGCTTCTCCTCACCTTGTCGTTCAATCAAGATGTCTGTGTAGAACTGTGTGTGTGTGTGTGTGTGTGTGTGTTTGTGTGGCTCCACTAATAGCACAATAGCATCTCATTGAAGAATCGAGGGCAGTCCTTCAATAAGATGAAGAGAACAACAGACAGGAGTTTGTGCAGTGAGTTAAAGCCAAGGACACACACAGACAGAACGGGTGGCTGAAATTGGACTGTTTGTGTCAGACCTCATGACGAATACTTCTTTGAAGGTTTCCGTATTAATGTTGTGTAACTCGGGAGAAGATGCTGTTTTTGCCCCATGTTTGTGCATTCCTCATGGCCGGACCTCAAAGAACAGGAAACGGGGTCATTTTAAGATGAATAAAATATCCAACCCAGAGTCCCAGTATCCTTCAAAATGCAGACTGAGGTCTAGACCAGATGGAAAGATCTGAACCTAAATGAATGAAAGCCCCCCTCCCTTGCTCTTCATGCTACTTTTATCTAGTTGCCCTTGAGTGATGTGTTTAACCTCCATTTGCAACAGTAAGTCCGTGAAGCAGCGACATGTGCCTAAGTAATGTTGCGACACTGCTTAAATGGGTCAAAGTGTAGATTTTACATCAAAAATAGAAATATCACTTGTATGCCAGGCTGAATCTGCCGTGGAAGAGTATTGGGCTACTTCATTTCACATATTTGTTGCATCATTTTCTACCATATACAAACATAGAGTCACAAAACTATTGCATTGTATCATATTCTATTTTTCTTTTTTCTACATTTCTTTATTGAAACTACACACAGCCAATAAATTCAAGTTCTAATGTAGTGTTGGTGTTTTCTGACACTCCTTTGGCAGCGGAAATGACAATCGTGATATCACATTTGTTTTCTACTATTATTATGAAATGCACAATAAATAACCACTTTTCTTGCACATAAATCACCCAAGTTGTAAAGACAACAAAAAATCATAGAGGCAGAAAAAAAACTTTAAGAAATCTAAGATCTTTTTCATTTCTATAGTTTGGTTAATTACTTTTGAGAAGGGGACCCCACTGAGCTGCCAATGTTCTGACTTCACTTTTGGGGAACTGTCTTGCCCTGCATCTTCAAATTATCAGTGGTTACTTCAATAAAATAGATTGAAATCAAATTAAATATGATCAAATAATAGAGAAAAAAGTAAAAGCACAAGGTGTAAAAGTCTCAGATTCAACTAAAGGCAAAAAATAAATTTTGTATAATCATATAATCAGCCTGTGAATAAAAGTGCTTATCTTATCACGTATACCCTTTGGATTTCCCTTCATTCTAACAATGTCTAAATATCCTGTCTTCTCCTCTCTTTTTACAGGAAAATACTCCTGCCTGCCATACACCCAAACTTAGTGTTTACACTATGAAAGTGAAACACTGACTGGCATTTTGTACTGAGGTCAGTGTAGAAAAGGACTCATTTTCCAATCCCTCATGGATTTTTTTTTATTAATCTGGCAATGAAAACAAGAGAGAACACTGCATTTGTTTTTTGATTAAAGGGACCTGACACTCATCCATGACATTAGCTGATGAAATTTTGAATGAATAAAACATGGTCTGTCCTCTAGTTATATTGTGAATGCTGTTTTAAGATTGGCGCAATAATCCTGTCAATCAATACAAGACACACTGTGCATGATTACTCATCACATGAGTGCTGACGGTTATAGTATATCCCTGCTTCTGTTTAAGCAGGGGTATCCAGTCAATAAATGACATTTCAAGCAGCAATGAGAGTAATAAACTGCTGTAGGTTTTTTCATAACACTGAAGAAGGAGGTGTGCGTTTCTGCCAGGGAAGTATTGAGAATTTCATATTGGGGGATAGAATGAGTCTGCGGTACGAGATGAAGATCCAGTTTTGATTCTTTGGGGTATAGAGTAACATGGCCTTAAAGCACCGAAGCATAAAATTAAGGTTTTTATGTGACCCATCTGGTTTTGTGAAGGATGTCCAATTCTGAAGAAAGGACAGGATGAACTCTCCTCTTATAATACCAATCTTAAAATGCATGGCACGATAACAATCCCAGCTCTTGTGGTCAAACTGTTTTGTTGGATGAACACTTGATAAAAGGTTTGTTTTGCTTTCCTATACTTTAAACAGGGATCTAAAGTAACTATGCTTAATATCCATAATAAAAATACAGATTTCAAACGGCTACATATTCACATCTTTTAGAAATCCAAGAATCTTTCTAAAAACTGCACAAAATGCTGTCCCACAAATGACACAAGATCTTAACCACATCTTCAAATGATGAGGTCACTGCAGAAGGATCTCCGTGCTGATTCATGACACATTGTAGGGCTGGGCTTCCTTCAAACACCAAGTCTGCTCATAATTCTGCCCCTAACAGGCCACCAGAGGGTTAGCCAGTCAGAAGAAGTCAGGGTTTTGTGGAGCTTGAAACCCTGGTTAAATTGAAAGCTTTCAGACACTAGCAGGAATAAGGGTTTCCTAAAACACTGGTGTAAGAAAAAAGGGTATTTTATTTGAGCTATAAATTATGTAAAGTCACTCTGGGGGTACCAGAGAGCAGTACAAATCCTAAAAGATGGGCAAAATGTCCCCTTTTTAATTAGTGAAGCCCCAGGTTTTCATCACCCTTCAGCCTTTTGCGGGTCACCTGCACTTTCCTCTCCTCAAACTGCTTGTTTTTTCTCAGTTTTTTAGCACCAATCTTTTCCTTTTATCCTCTGATATAGGCATGTGTATGTCAGGTCTGTATGTGACAGACTTGTGGTCATTTTCTCTTCTTGTATGACTATCCTTGCTTCTTTTGCTCACAGTATATCTTTCTGTCTTTGCTCTATCTCCTCCATCTCCTCCTCTCCTGTTATTATCACACAGGAGGTCATGCTATTAGTCTGCTGGTCACTCATCCAGCTCATGGTATGGACACACATGGCTGCTCACGTCTTATTAAAGGGCTGCTGATGGTTGATCATCGGCACTTATAGCCTGTCTCTCCCTCACATTCTCTGAGGCTGTTTAGTCAGTCAGCTGCTCAGTCAGAGGATTGCTCAACAAATCATACAAAGTATCAGTCACGCCAGTTGGTTTGACAAACCTCACAGATCCAGTAGAATTTCATCCCGTTTGTAAAAGGGTTAAACAACTAAAACCATACTGTGATATTTGTAAGGAGACACTCAGCTAAGATATGAAAGATATGATAGAGAGGTAACCTATGGAAACATTTGACTCTCTGAATCTGTAACCACTTGGCTCCTTTCGCCAAATGCTTTCTCAGTGTTGAATATGAACAGCCCATAATTACAGCTTGTATTATGCTGTGGTTGCTACACCAACCAATACAGACTTGAAAATGTAAGCCATTGTTTCAAAGAAGATACTCTTTGCTGCTTTTTTTGCTGGCATTTCATGTGGCCTATGATGTGACATTTTCATGCTTCCCCTAAGGATAATGTGTAATAACTTTTGTGATCCACTGACTTTCATCAGGTCAAACATCAGATCATGTTTTCATTTTGTCTAGTGCTTTGATGTATGACTAAAAGCTAATCAGTTTCTTCTCAGACCCATTTGAACCTTGTTTCTATTACTCATTAGCATGTTTAGCATGTACTACTGTGATCTGGGATAAAACTGGTATAAACTAGTTAAACAAATGAGAGATTCCCCTGAATATCCAAAAACAACACCCCCAGTAAAACTTTCCAATAGGAATCCAATAACTCAAAGCTCTACTCGCCTTTGCCTAGAAAAACAAACAACATGCCTAGGTATGTTGACATTTTGAATAATAATTATAGAGTGGAGTCTTGGCAAGACCACACAGGCAGAATGGAACTCCTGAAACCAGACCAAAATGAGAAAAAGGAAGAAAAGTTGATGTTGAACTTCAAGAGTTTATCCCCAGGAGAAAAACATATGGTCAGAAACTGGGAAGTTTTTAAGGGATAAACATGAAATTCTCCTTTCAAAAGAGATCTTAATTATGGAAATTACAAATTAAAATTTCTTATTCCATAAATAAAATGCTGCTTATGCCATAATATAACATAACCACCAAGCACAAACCTTTTAACATCATTAGGCCAATGAAACTGAATGGAAAGCTGGAAGAACTTGGAGTACCAACACCCACCTGCAGTTTGACAGTTGTTAGTGACCAGCAGTGCAGGTCATAAACTTGCCACTTGGGTATGTGATTGGAGGAACTGCATATCAAAATGCCTATCCCCCAAGTGACACAACTGAATAGCCCAGTTTATTTGAATTACACTACCAGGTTTCAATTTCCTGGTGAAGTGTTAAGTATATCAATGTTAAATATCAAATTTAAACTTCATATTATGGCCCTTTGAGTGGCATGAACCAATTTTAAACTGTAAGAGAATATTTAAATCATGCTGAGTTTAAACAATTGGCAATTAAGTTTAGAACAGAAGGGATTAGCTGTTTGCGTGTGAAAAAAATGATAAAGGGATCAGCTATACACATTGAAGATTTGAAATAAATATTTAAAAAGGACACTATCGCCCACTGTGAGCTGTGAGATAATATATACAGTATATCTCTGTTTTTGCTTGACTTTGTAAAGGTCATATGATTTAAAGGGTAATTGGAAGATATTTATCTTTATGGGCTATCAAACTAACACTTGACATCAGCAGATTACACACCTACACACACACCAACAGAAAAGTATATGCTTTGACCCCTTTTTATAGTGTTAATGTGTGCAGGGGAAAAGGCATCATTTATTGTTATCTTACACAAACAGACAGTGACCTATTAGCTTGAAGAAATGAATGATAGAGTTGGAGTGTGCCAGCGTGGAGAGAGAATGGAGAAAAGACTGCATACATGTCGGGTGTGAGGGAGCGTTTCACTCTCAGCTAAAATGAGGTTAAATGTATTCTGAGGACAGACAGTAGCTGTTTCACACCACGTGAAATGTGTGTGTCTGTGTGCAGCTGATTCTGTTTGTGTGCTCACAGCTGTGTGTACGCTGCATATGTGGGAAGATAAGAGTGACTAATGTATGTCTCCAGTGTAGCAGCAGCAGCAGTAGTGAAAGCTGCTGAGGGGTTTAATTAGCTGTCACACAACAGCCAATAGAGTAAAACACAATACTTAGAATGGCTATTACAGTGTGTGAAAGGGAAAATAAATATGTGAGTTAAAATGTGTTAAAGCTGCATGTTTACCATCTCAGTTATAACTAATTCAATGTGAAATCTCTGTTTTTTTTTGGCATGTTTATCATGTATTTTATTTGCATGTGCTTCATGGTTATCTCTTACATGCATGTGTTTGTGAGTGACTGGAGTGTGATGGAGTTTATGGTGTTTTTCCAAGACAAGTGAGTTTACATAAAAGATTATTAGCTTGCTATAAATTACAAAGCCAACCATCAACGACTAATGGTGGTTGGCATCAGCAATGGAGGTTAGCATCTAAAGCTATGTATAAGGATATTCAAGCTCAAATCATTGTAGCCTTGATTGTTTAAGTAAAGTGGCCCTGAAAATAATTTTTAAAAAATGACAAACCCTCACACACAGAAAACACAACCATATGTCAGTGAACACTGCAGCAAAGAGAGAAAACAAAAACAATACAAAGAATACACAATAGTAACAAAAACATACCAATTTAAAAAATATGATACAAGACGAAAATGAGAAATGTTTTCTGACTTCAATTTTTTGTGGTTGTGTTTTTACTTTGTTGTTTTCCATTTTTTCCTCATGCTTTCCCTCTTTAATACATTTTTAAAATTATTTTGTTTGTTTGTTTGTTTTCTTATTATCTTGATTTTTCCCTGTTCTTTCTTTTGTGCAATTCTGCTCTCTGTGTGTGTTTTTTTCACTTCAGGGCCAGCTTACCTAAGTTTTAGGAATGAACACGTGGGTTGATCTGCCCCTATGATCAAGTCTGAAGTTTGTCATGAGGTGTGGGGGTTGTCAATAGGCAAGGCATGGTAAACCAAAACAAGCCACCAATCAATCAAGGATCAATCACACTGAGACAGGCAATAATCCCCTGGAGAAGCAAACTTTTTTGGACTTTTGGATACTGATGAACTCAGAGGGAAAACATGAAACTTCCAATTTTGGCCCCTGCTTATTTGGGGAGGTCACAGCTCTAACCACTACTGCCCCTATCAAAGTTTTGGATTTTTATCCACGAAACAAAGCCCATATATTGACACAAAACCCCCAACACTAAAAGCCACAAAGAGAGAAAAGAGTTGAGAAATCCACCTTTGCAAAAATTATCTCAGAAGTGTCCCCAAAACTTTTAAATAATCAAATCCAAGCTTAATTTGGATCAAAAGGCAACACATTGCAGAGGAAGGAAAAACAACAGGTCCATAAGAGTCAGACTCACCAGCTCTCTTCCTTCAGTTCTGTGTAATGACTGTCACAAAGTTCTCCTTGAGCTCCAATCATTGTTGTCCTCTGAAGCACAAAAAAATATCCCTTCCCTTTGTCATGGAAACATCATTAAAAAAAATAACATAGTAAACCTTGGCTCCATTGGACTTCTCTCACCAAACATTTCTCCCACTCCCTCTGTTCTGCTAGAAGCCCCTCCCATATTTCACACCTGCCTTCCTGCCTGAGGTAGATTGGATCAAACAAACTACACCACAACACAGAGAACAGAGAATAAAAAGAAATGCTTAAAAAGTTTGAAACATTATTTAACTTTATCAAACCTTGTATATTTTTCTCTTAATCCATTTGGAATTTAGGGCAATGTCTCATTGTTGTGACATCAACAGGATTGTAATGTGATTTGACCAGAACTTAACATTTTAATGGATTAAAAATGCCAAACCTGTAAAACTAGTGGCATAGCAATTGAGCCTCAAGTGTGCTTTGGTCAGCAACTGTCTCACCACATAGATTAAATAGTTTTATTGCAGAATGGATCCTGATCAGGGCAGGCAGGACCAGATTGATTTGTGGCACGTTGAGATCTCCATGACAACACCACAGTGGCTGACAAAGTTTAGTAGTGAAAAGAGAGAATCTGTGTTTTTCTTCCCTGGAGCTGTACTGTCTGACAAAAGGGGCAGAAGAAAACCTAAAGAATAAGAAAGCTTGACAGTAGAATGAAAGACCATGGGCTAAAATACAGGCTGAAGGCTACATGCTGCAGTGGTCTGTTCAAACTTGAGTCTATCAATACAATTAAGAGGGAGGTTGTGTTAGCTCCGCTTGATCAACGTACACTGGTTGGGATTCACAATTTGTCTTAGAGCACCAGGCTGTGTGTAGCACTAAATGTGGTCGGCTACTGAGCTTCTGTACAACCATATTAAGTTTGCTTATTGTCATGTTTCAAACAACAGTGCTACATAACTGTTGATAAATACTTTACGTCAGGTCTTCAGGTCTTGAGGAGAAGCAGACAACCATTTATTTTTTGGAAAGAATGACTTTTGTTCAAAAAGCACCCAGCCTAAGTATGACACCTTGGGCGAAGATGGTAAATAGGCTGATTGTTATAACAATGAATATCTGCTTGTTGGTATTTTCATTTTAAACTATTAGGCATGCAGAATACAACTTCACAAGGTTGTAATCAAGGCTCCAGCTGTTTGGATATTTATTTACGGAATGGATAATAAGTACCTTGCTTTGTGATTAACAAATTTAGTATTTAATTTACCTTTTCTTCCTCAACACGAATCAACAAAACTTTTCTCTTGGCAGTATTTACCATATTTTAACAAACTAGGGTAAAGTGGCTGCCAGTCCTCAGGGCAGCCTTTCTTAATTCAGAAAAAAAGAACACCACTCAGTTTGAGGGATTGTTTAAAATGCATATTCTTAAGCTGTAGGACAGAAGATAGAACTGGAAGTTTTCTGGTTTGGGGCCTTATTTGGAGTAATCTGGACAGGTGAAGTTTGTTTTTCTGCAGGGCAACAATACTCAGCTAACAGACTACAGCTTTAATAATGTTTCTACAAGTGTAATATAAAAATGAGCTTTCTGATTGCAAGCACATCACACATACTTCAAGATGCTGCTTCTCACGACAAACTATTCCTGCTCTTCAAGTTGGTTGCCAAACTGTCAAACTTCAGTAATTCACAGACACTAAGCCACTCTTAGCTTCACCAGGAGCCTAAAGACATCGGCTATTTCTCCCAGGGGCTAAGATTACTGTTTGGCCAGTAGGTTCCAAGTTTGGACGGGAAGCAGGATTATTACAAGAAGACTCCAATTTCTTTTTTTTCTTATTTTAGAGACACAGGTGACGTGCTCTTGTATCCACTTGTCTTAGGCTTCATGAATACTGTTGCATATTCAGAAACAACTTTTTCTGAGTACACGTTTGTGTATAGAGTGTAACTTGCTCTTTTGTCTTTATACACCAGCATTTGTTTTCATCTCAAAGAGACAAACCGATTAGTGTCCTCAGAGAGGATTGCTGTGATTGATTTCAGTTGCTGGAATCAATTTCTGCTCTAAAGGACAACACTTTCATGACAAGATACCAAAGACATTTCTCCTGAGTTTGTTAAGGCATCCCAAACTTTGAAATTGCCTCACATACCTGCTGCCAGGTCAACATTAGTCTCCCACCTCGAACTTTAAATGGTCACAAGCGTTCTGCCTGGGGGTTTTTGCTCGGCAGTGGGCCAAACTGTGTGCCAAATGTGATCGATAACGTTTAAAAATCAATCCTGGACTGCAAGTGTGAGACTCTGAAGTTGGGCTAAAATTGAAGGAGTGTACTATTTCTTTTAAGTTCTCATCAAGGGTATGACTGCAACATTTTGAACCAAGAACCTCAAGACAGAGTATCACTTATATTCAAGCTTTGCAATAAGTTCACTGAAATCAAAAGCACGTCAATAATTTTCTTTAGATACATTGGATGACCACTTGCCACTTAAAATTTACTTGCCTTTATTCCTTAGGGATTAATTCTAGGACTGGTAAAATGGTTAACTTTTGGCATAAAATTAAAAACTGTATTGTAACAGCTAATCAGGAATACTTATATAACCCCTTAAATAGTGGCGCTAATTACTGGTGACTGGTAACACGTTAATATACTGAAAGGCGAATCCAATAACAAACAGATACAAACACAAAAGGACCAATGACACTTAACTTAACAGATCTGCAGAAAATTACACCTCTTGTTGCTGTTTCCTAAACTTAAGGCTAATTTATGTTCGACATTAAATAGGGATACGAACATAGCCCATAACGTTATGAAGAAAAATGCGATGTTTATAACGTCCTCAACCACTGCCTCCTACAACACTGCCTACATTTTTCTCCTTTATAAAAGAAGTATATTAGCAACGCCTCCTCCGCAGTTACCACGTTTGTTTTGGAGTTTGAGGTTTTCATAAACTTTAATCAAACAATAGCACCATGTAACTGTTGGTCTTGCATCATATCCAGCAAAAAAAAATTCTTGAAGAGAGAGAAAGAGTGTCAAAGAGAAGACCTGATATCCATTCATTTTTCAAAACAAATACATGTTTTGGCAAGAGTGATGTTATTGCTTGTGGACAGAAGAGTCTTTATCCTGGAAAAACACCACCAATTCCTGCCAAAGGTATCACTGCAATCCACTTCAAATGTATAGTCTTTGAATTCCCTTTCATGATACATGAGTATTTAAGTACCTTCTTGTCCTAAGTCAGTCCCAAATATCTTTTTCATGTTATGGTTATTAATCAACGGGTAGACAAAAGAGGCTGCAGTAGAGCTGGAAAGACTGCAAATGTTTTTTAATATACTATCTAAGTGAGATTTGACAACTCTTCTGTTAGTGCCGGTTCCACAGGGTAATACTTTGTTTTGCTTTGTATTCCCAAAAAGCCTTATCCAGACTTCTGAGCACTATCAACATAATAATTAGCTTGAAAACCTTATTCTCCCGGCGGTTTTGTGTTCAGAGGCGATGGGGTGTACAAATTCTTGTCTTTTTTACTGAGCTTTAATTAAGACAATGAGGATTAAGTGTCCTCCAATGACAACACCCAGAAGACTCATTCTACCTCAGCTGCTCCCCATAACTCTCAAAATAAAAAAGCTCCAAGACTGTTTGGTTTTAAGATTGAAGTAAATTGGGCATTGCATATTGATTATATCTTCAGCACAGAGGGACCAGATTTCACAAGCTAATTTGTCTTTTACTTGTATTTGGCACTCTGAAATACAGCTGCATGATTATTGTAACTACCATTCTGACTTTCTTGAGAGAACATTGCTGTTTTTTACTTTGACAATTATGCATTTGACATAAAATGTAAAAAGTGTTGCATACATTTGTTGGCCCTTTGGCCACAAAGGATTCCACATGGCTCGCAGCCCGTCCTTTGATCACAGCCTACACAACTTAAAAGGAATGGTGCATTTATTTGACATTTATTAGAGGATTTTTATTTAGAAGGGTACCCAAATTCACCTCATGTTACTTTTCTCTGAGATCCTAGATGGCAGTGCATGTAAGGGGTTTTGTGGTGGCAGATTATCTGCTAATCGCTGTGAACTCTTGGCACTCTATTATTAAACCTCTGTTTGCTCTCCAGCCTCCAGACCTCTAATTTGCTGCCCATGTTTTTTCCTCAGCAATTTAAAAATGTCAAATGGCAAAAAACAGCCAAGCCAGTCAGATCATCATGTTCTGGTGCCAGCACCACAAAAATAAACCCATCTGAAAAGAATAATGAAAGGGGAAAGGCCATTCAGGTCAGCTGTAATCATTCAAAGGAGAAAAATGTCGATTCTTAAAGCAGGATATATATAAATATATTTTTAGCTGTGAATGGCAAAGTTTAAAAGTGCAGAACAACATTACGGCTCCTTCTGTAAGCTTCATGAACTCAGAACTGAATTTAAAACAACATTTATTTTGGGTGATCCCCTGGAAGAAAATAGTTCAACAGACTCAATCTTTGTCCATGTTTTGCAGTATCAATGAAGCACAAGAGTAAATAATTTAGCAATGCAATGGACAGAAACCTAAGGTGTATAAGTGTATGTGTGTGTCAAAAGTGGCATTGTCAGCTGTGAGGCAGTATTAGAGAGAGCAGCAAAAATGTCAGCCCCTCTGTCAACATGACGCGCAATCTCTCCTCCTCCCTGTCCATCTCTGTCTATCTTGCTCCCACTCGCTCTGTTAATTCAGGACTTAAAACATTCTTTCTTTTCTTTCCCTGTTGAGCATTCAATTTCTTGCACGCTTCCTTCCTGGGTTCCTATCTACAACTTTAAATCTCTCGCTTCTCTATCACTGCATTTATCTGCCTCACACTTCCTCTTTGTTATCCTCTCTTCCATATCTTCCCCTCTCTCTCCCCCATCTCCCTCTCTCTCCAATTTAATACAGACATCCATCTCGCTTGCGTGTCCCATACAGAGAAAACAATGAGATGCTCCGGATGCGGCTGCCCTTTAAAAATCTTCGTACCAAGCTGCTTTTTTTGGCTGAGAGGAGCGCTTTCCAAAGTTGAAAACGGCTGACCTTTTTCCGAAAAGCACGTAGAACATCAACTGCTGTTTTTATCAGCTGGCTGATCACAACAGACAAAGGAAGAGGATGGAGGGTGGTGGCATCCTACGACAACAACAACCCAAGATAAACAGAGATTTTAAATTAAACTCACCTGTCGAAACAGATCGTTCGGTCTGGTTGTTGTTCGTTGTTTGGTGTTTCCTGTGCTTCTACAAGGCTGCACAGGTTGCAACCAAAACCCACTCATCAGTTGTTGATCGTCCTGGAATAAATTAAGAGATAACAACTGGAGACATTTGCTGCAGAATAAGATAATAAAACTCGAGAAGAATAAACTTTTCATAGGTGTAAAAAGTTCTGTTACATCCTGTTCTCAGCTGAGCAATTCGTTTACTTTTGATGAGTTACTGAGTTTAGATTCACAATCTTTAAACAGAGCAGCTAAACTGAGCTTTTAGCCAACAGGAAATTTATTGAAGTTTTCAAAGAAGACTCCAGTAACCACAGTAAGTATTTTAAGAACCTCAAGGCAATACCTTGATGTTGCATATAAGTATTTAATTGGTATGTTGTCATAAAATGTTTATGAATGATTTGAAAATCTTGTACATACAGTGTTTATTTTACATGAGAGTAAGGGTGGCTTATTGAATACTATATACAAAAAGCAGATTTTCAAAAAAGAAAAGAGTGAGAGAGATGTTTCAAGCTATTTTTTAATTCCCCAATTTAATTATCTCTTTAAAATGTAATCATTTCATATTTTATATCCTTTTTTCCCCTGCATTTTTGTTTTGTTTTGTTTTGTTTTTTGGGTGCTTGGATGCTGATGTTGTGATGCCCCATGCAGTGCATCTGGGAGTTTTCTGTCTGTTAACCTGTTTGTCCTCCTCCCACTCTCCAGGTAGTTTGAGCTGATTGCAGCAACCCAGAAGACCCCAGTCTGTCATTCACTCTCTGTCTCTCTGCTTGTCTTCTGCTGCACTGTTTGGCTTCCTTCCTCTCCCACCAAGCACTCAATTTGGTTTGGTAATGTTGGGTTTAGTTAAGTTATCATAATTGTTTTTGTTTGTGTGTTTTGATAATGCACGTTTGGTGATTTGGTGCATCAGGAAACAACAACAGCAGATGATGTTTAAGGAGCACCATATTGGGACACCAATGTTACATTCACATAACAAAATTGCAGAATCTGTGTGGAAGTGCAGAGGCATTATGAACAGCACTGCTGCTGAAACAAATCTTAAAAATGGGCAGAAGACAGCTGTGGCTCTGCTAGAGCTGGATCACTCTATGAGGTGGAAGAAACTTGATTCAGTACCTGAAGGTTTTGACTCAGAGCAGTTCAGTTTAAATTATGAATTTTTGAAAATTAAAGTTTTACAGAAAGAATGTGGTGTCAGGTCAGCTCCAGTGGAGACTTGTGGTTTGGTTGGAGATTTATGCATGAATGAGTGTCCTCTTGTACCTTTTCAACACATAATTTTAGCTTAACATAATTTATACAGTATAGTAAGAAAAACAATACTTTGGATTAGATTAATCCTAAAATTATTTCATGTAGCAAGTGTTTCTTATTTTATTTTAATTAACTTCCTTTTAATTTGGAGGCAACATTCTTTTCTTGTCATTTGAGCAACAGGATTAAAAACATCGGATAAAAAAGAGAGTGTACCTGAGTGAGTTTGGTGCTGCTGACATAAGGCAGCCTTTGATTTAAATGGGCTAACCTACACTGCATACTTTCTTTGATTAAAAACAGGCCCAAGGTAAAAGAAAGTTGGTTCTTCTGGTCTCTGGGCCACCAGCTCAGGAAATATCTGTCCTTGGGGTATTATACATCTCCTTCAACATCACGTCCTTCTTATGGCAGCTGATGTAGACTGCCCTTTAAAGGGCCAGCAGCAACCAGGGTCAAAGGTCAAGTTGATTGAACTTTGTATTGAGTGCCTCCCACACCTGAGTGGTGCGCATTTGAGCCTGAAGCACCTCCAGCTAACAGAGCATTACGGCTCTCCTTACAAGAAAACAAGGGCTTGACCCATGAAGAGGATTTATTGCTTGGTTTGTAGGTGGCTGTGGTTGATGTTCCTCAAGACAGAGAGTGAGAAAAGAAGTGCTGAATAATGCGTAAACCATGAACCTCCAGTAATCACCCATAAAGGCGCATCCCTGAATTTGGTGGAGTTTGAAGGCTGTATTTTCTTCTAGCACTTCTCTCAAAGGCAGTACAGTCACATGGGTGTATGCGCTGATATGTCTCGTCTGAAAACTGAAATATGCTTCAACAGGGACATGAATTATAACATTGAAAATTTTAAGAAGAGGATTGTTTGAGATTTGAAAAGAGCTAATGAGATACAGATCAGGTCAAAATTATTAGCTCACCTATGATCTTCAGTTTGTCTTTTTCAAAAATCTCCCAGGTGCTGTTACACAGATCAATGAATATTTAACACAGCCTTTTCAACCATCCTAGGGTTATTTTTGATAGTTACATTATTTTATGGAAAATAAAAACTATCAGGGTCAAAATCATTAGCCATGCCAAGGACGGACCTGTTTAAAGAGCCAAAGCACAAACCGCTGTAGTGCAGTCAATTACTTCAACTGTGTAATTCTCACAGCTTGTGATCAATCAACTGGGGGTTTTCCTACATTTTACACACATTATAAAAACCTCTGCTCAGATTTTGAGCTGTCACTTGAGAAAGCATCATGCCAAAAACAAAATATATCAGTTTAGAATTGAGAAAATAATTGTCCATGCTTAACAAATAGGAAAGGTTGTAGGAAGTGATCTCAAGTGTGTAGGAGTGGAGTGAGAAGTATCATTGAGAAATTCAAAGAGAGCCACACAAGCATGCACGTCTGACAGAAGTAAGCTGAAGATTTCAAAGACTCTGGAAAGAAAACTGGTGAAATATGTGTTTAAGGAGCCCAGAACAACAAGCAAAACACTAGTTAATGACTTTGCTAAGTCAGGAATAGTCTTGTCAAAGAAGTCAGTAACCTGAGTCATTAGAAATGGACTGTGAGCACAGCATATTAATTTGGAAGGTGAGAGAAGCTCAAGGTTACCGGTCGCTACTAAGAATCTCATCTAGTTCTAAAGGTGTGTCAACCACATCAGGATGTACCATACATGACGTGTAACTTAACTTGAAGCCACCATAGGGTACTCGCATTTATGCCAGTGCGCAGCAGCCTGCACAGATGCTGAAATGTTAAAAGGAGAGAGACTTTTGATTGGCTACAGACATTTCCCTGCTGAAAACAATGCATATGACGGTCACATTTGATAATCCGTGAGAAAACACAATTCAGATGGAGTCGAGAAAAAGTTAAATACAGTAAGTCAAAAACAAACAAATGAAAAAAACTAACGGCAGCTGTAGCACCAGAAGTAAAGGAGAAAAAAAAGGATCCTTTGAAAAATGACTTTCCAAATCAGTCTGTAAAAGTCCATAGAAATAAGTGCTTGAATATTAGCATAACATAAGGAGACATATAAAGTGCAGAAGTCTAGAGCATCGGTAATATCAGTTGTGGGAGATGAAATCTATTTTAGAACCAAGAAGTGAAGTTTTATTTCTCTTTGCCCTTTAGATCTCAAAGTAGATGAGAAATATTCACTGATCTTCATTCTCCATCTTCCCGCTATGCACGAAGCAGACATTCTGAAGCGCAATAGAATATGCAAGGACATGAACTTGCACACACATACACACAATGAGCAAAAAAAAGCTTGCAGACTCCAACTCCACAGCTGGTTTCAGTGAGTTGTCACATTCTAACAAAAGTCAATTTTACACTTGCTTGGCTGGGTAATGAGAAGGCATGTTGACAACCGCACGATGCAACTCTGCTTTTAGGGAGTTAAGAAGAAAGAAAAACAAAGGGAGGGGGCAGGGGGCATGTAGGGGCATTTGAAGTGAGAGTTTAGAAAGAGAGAGGAAGAGAAAATAATCACTCACACGATGCACTTCTTAAATTATATAAAATTTGTTGCAATGAGTTAAATTTCTCAAACAAGTCTTAAGCCTATGTGTCAAACTTAGAATATTGCCTTCAGTGTGAGACCTAATTTCCTTGCACAAATTGTATTCTAAAGTCATAAAGTAAAGTTTTAGATTCAATCAAACCTCATTTATTGTTTTCTGTTCAGTTATAAAATGTATTCATAATGCATACAGTAATTCCTTTTCTTGTTAGTAGCACAGATTGTGTTCTCGCATTGGGAAATCATAGTCTCCAGGCATGCATGTTAGACAATGTAATGTCATCTATATTGATATCAGCCCTACTGTTAACAGTTCATTGTCTTTACACTCTGCCAGAGCGAACTTGTGACTAATGCAGGCTGAAATGAACATTTTCTTCTGCGGCTGACTCACTCACAAGATTAAAAAAAAAAAAAAAAAAGGAGAGGAGGTCTTAATGATGGAGTTTTCTATATTGCTTTAAGTCAAGAAGACTGATGCATCCTCAAAAAAATAAAATAAATAAAAGGCAGGGATAGCACCTGCATTGTAAGAGCCATTGTGTAATAATTTAAGTTAATAATAAATGTAAGTCTGAATTCATTGTCTAATTCATTGTCATAATTTTGTCATCATGCATTTTATAAGTCATCCCTGTAATTGTTGGGGTTAAAATCTTTTGGAAGGAAAAACTCTACGTTGATTAGGCCCCTCCCTCTCTATGCCACCCCTTATATTTGTGTTTGATCTTTCAAGTTTGGATATTTCAGACTGGTCAGACAGGTTGAAAAAAAGGCAAACAAAAAAACAACAACAGAGTTTTAAGTTTCAACAAACATCTGTCTGAGGAGTGATACTGTGAGATATAAATGCCAGCATTGGCTTAGATTTGTCAAGTGTCATTGAACAAAACTTCCACTCCAAACACTCATGAACACCTGTTACCCTTTGTCCCCCACCCCCAACTGGATACACAATGTGCTAGCCTTGGAGTTTTTTTTTCATGATGAAATCCTGACGAGTCTTCAGCAAGAGGTCGTCACGGTTGATGTAGCTCTAAAAGGTTCATTTCTTACATTGCCTCGTAGTCTTATTTAAATCCTTGCTTGTTTTTTTTTCCAAATTCAGAGAGACGAGTGGATACAACCAATACAAACATTCAGGCAATGAGGTCTCTTTGAAAAGGTTTGTACCCTGAATCAAAGAAACAGAAAATACACTCACCACATTATTAAGTACACCTGTTTAAATAACGTATCATCTAATCATACTGCAGCAGCTCAATGCCTTAAGATATATAGACATAATGAAGACCACCTCTTGAAGTTCAAACCAAGCAGCAGAATGGAGAAAAGGGTGATTTAAGGGATTATGAATGTGGTTGTGTGATTACTGGAATTTTAAGGCACAACCGCCCCTAGGGTTCACAGAGAAAACAGAAATATCCAGTGATTAGCAGTTCTTTGGGCGAAAATCCCTAGAAGCTGTCAGAGAACACCCAGACTTGTTCATAGTGATAGAGAGGCAACAGTAAATCTGAAATCCTTGAGGATTGTTTCGGCATCTTGTTGATTCCCTACACTGTAAATGAAGGCAGTTCTGATAGCAAATGGGGGTCCGAGCCAAAGTAGCACTATTAAAGTCCACCCAATAAAGTGTCCAGTGAGCCATTTTTCAAAACAGGGGTGCCAGTGACCGGCTGCCCCCTGCCGTGGGATTACACTAATGGGTCAAGCTGTATTCTGAAACGGTCATTACCAGGCTCAGTCATCTCAGGACTGAGGAAAACAAATCAAACATTTTCTGTTTTCATGGTTTTAAATACAATTAAACTCCTATTTTTGTTTACATTTTACAATCACGGATGAGATATGCTATCGTTAATAGTTTTGGATTTCAACAACATTTTATACCCCTCAGGTGTTTCATGACCACTGATGTACATAGTTTTAATTACTGTTTTATTCAAAAAAAAGTCTGTTACCTTATTTTTTCATCAATGAGACATACAAAAAGTATTTCTTGACACTCATTTTCTACTTCTGCAAGGAACAGTCATGAGCATCCACAGTGAGTTGTTAGGTAATGAGCCTCAGCAGCAGGCCGCACACTTTCAACTTTCGACTTTTGCTGTCGAAAGTTGCCATTTATTGCTAATTGCTGCAGTCTTTTTGAAAACAACCACACCTTTTGCATAAAACATGAGATCAGAGTTTGCTGTTGACTTGGTTCTTAATTAAAAAAAAAAATCAAGTTTGTTTGGCCTCACTGCAAAAATATACCCAGTTTTTAATCAGAAACAAAGAAGATAGCCGGGCTTAGCATTAAATTGCATCAGCTGTTAACTTAACTGCGAGTGGGTTCATAAATGAGTCTATGCAATATTTCATCTGCAGGACTCGGAAGCTGAAAATGAATTTAATGCATTTATGAGCTACACTCTGAGAAAACTGTTCAACCAATAAATAACAGGTATGTGACCTTTATCTTTTGTCTACAACCTCAAGCAATTTTCTATAAAGCCAGAGTATGATTGTATAAGGTGATGAAGGTGGTGAAGTTAGTGAAAGAAAGAAAGCTTTTAAATTGTAAAGTTCAGCCTGTCCCCCCTTTTTTTTTTTTTTGTGCGTACTTGTGTGGTTCACTCGTGGTGTGTGCGTACATTTGTCTTGCAGCAGAAACACTTGCTCCAGCAGCTCTGACAGAAACATTAGCAATCTTACAAAGATGCTATAGCGTTGGTGCTTTACACTCAAATGTGGGCATACACACACGCACACTTGCACAAACCCACACAGCTGCCAGGGCTGTGAGTGTAATCCCCAGTGAGTCATTCTGTGTGAGGGAGAGAGTCAAACTCTAAGCTAACTGTGGACTTTAACTTTTACTTTCCATCTGAATTCCTTGGGTTCAGAGATGAACAAGAGCTGTAACCTTTTCTACACAGTAGTAGTTTCACAGCAGGCATCATTTACACAGACCTGTCTCTCTCTCTCTCTCTCTCTCTCTCTCTCTCTCTCTCTCCCTGTCTCTGTCTGTCTGTTGGTCTCAGACAAACTAACACCAAGTGCCCAGTTTTTGATAACCATCACTCCCTCTCCCATTACGCTGGTTAGTTTGGCTTCCCATCTGTTTGCATTCCTCTGTTTAAACAGATAATGCCGACACATTGTGACACAAACAGTCTGTCTCTGCCCCTCTCTGCGAACAACAAAAAACGACAGGCTGACCTCCTGATGGGCAGCGTTTAATCTGGTATTATTGAGGGGAACAGACGTGGACAGAGACTTTTTCCAACTAGAAAGAGACAACAAAGCCATCTTTAGCAAAGAAATGATAGATTTGGAACTCCATTAAAGCTGGCTGAACTGTGTGAATACAACATGAATAGGCGTACTCATTCAAAAGTCCAAAAAACAAACTGCTAACATCAGTGACAAAGACAACTCTTACTTTTATAGTAACTCAACATTATGCAGTGCCAAAAAAGGTTCTGTTCAGCACAAATGATATATACTGTGGATGAAAAAGCCCAAAAGCCCTTCAAAGTTTTATTATTGTATTGATTTCAGACGGACCATTTGATTGCCTTGCAGGAAGAAGCACAAAGCTTACTTTGCAAGAAGTGGCCTAGTGGCAGGTAGTCCATTAAAAGTCAGTGTAAGCTCTGCAAAATGCTGTTTTTGTTTACTGGCCTGTACTAATTGTGATCCAACTAACTTTTAACCTTGATTTAACATTTTACTTTTCCCACTCTGCTTCAGATCAGCATGTGAAACCTCCCTGCCTGCAGATCTGGTGTTGAGATGAAACCATAGAACAATGAGCATTACCTAGCAGCCTGTGGGCCAAATCTGACCGGCCAGGACTTCCACTTGACCCCCAGAGTATTTCTGAAAAATCTCATAGAAAGGGGACATATATATCTTACTTTATTCATTTAGTTTTTGAATAAAAGTAGCTTGCTATAGCCTGCCTTTGGTCATAAATAACCATAGATTAGTTGCAGAGACACACTTGTTGCTCTCTCTTGTTTAGCTGAAGTTAGGTTAATAACTTTGATATTGGGAGTATTGAGATTTCAAAGTAGAAATGTTTCACAGAAGGGCCATGACTCTTTAGGATATGACTTCTTGAAGCTTGCCTGCTTTGTGTTGTGGCGGCACCTCAGATATAATATTCTCTGGCAACATTGAAGGTTTCCTTGTAAATGAAGCACACACGTTCTGCATTTCTAAAACCTGGCACCATAAACACGTACCTATCTGTCCAGTCTTCATGAAAGCTGCACTTTTCTGCATCAATTTTCCACTTAAGGATCTTTGAAAGAGAAATTTTCAAGCTTCAAATGCACTCTGAAGGCCTTTCTCCTGTCTGTGTTCTCCACAACCTACAACACTGCATGTGACAGTGACGATGATGAACAGCTTGACAACCACACAAATGTGACAACAAAAATATTGCAATTGACCCCTGGAGTTTTTTAACACTAACAAATACAAAACAGAGGGATAACATTTGTGACAACTTTAGGATACAATGTTTATTTTACGTACTTCACAAGAGTATCTGGCCCTCATAGTGTCTTTCAAGAAAAAATTTGCCCTTGGACAAATGTAGTTGATTACCCCTGTCATAGATGTAAAAACACATTGATGCTATCTTCATGGTGTCTCCTATCTGTTATGAATACAGAGTTTTGAAGCAGATAATCATTAGGAGCCTTGTTGGAAATGCTAAACTCAACCTGACTTATGAGTAGCACTAGGCTAAGTGGACACTAGAAAAACTGCAGCTTTTAGCACTTCCACATTGGCTTCATTTATTGCAGCTGGAAGTTACCTTGGGTGGACTTTCAAGCTCACTATTAAGAGATAATATGTGGTTCATCTTATTGCGTTTTACCAGTGGTCTACCAAGGCTCCTCAGCACAATAACATAGTTCAAAACAGTTCAAAATAAGGGAACTAACCATGGCAGTCACTCACAAGTAAAGGCTCAAAGTCCAGAAAATTGTACTGCATTTGCTTGAACAGCTCCCCCCAAACTATGTCAAATTGTTCCCAGTTGAGTTTGAAATGAGCTTTGAAATGGATTATCATGCAAATGCAACTCTTGTACCATTCACAGATATTCTACCCGTCTTTTCCTCACATGCACCCAGGCTTACTTTTTCCTTTTTCAGTCTCACAGGGTTGTTCGTATTTCTACTTTTTAGCGTTCATACCTCTTTTACTGTGCTGTATCATGTGCCTCATTTCCCAACAGCCCAATCACAGACAAGGACTGCAAATTAGCCATGGCTTGACATCCTGCACACACTGCAACAGGAGAAGTTTAATTAGATTACAAAGCCAACCTTTGTCAAATATGTTGATAAATAAATAATCAGTATAATAATTAGTGACGGCTGTTATTAAGCATAAACAGCAATATAAAACAGACTTATTCGCTGCAACCAAGGGAAAGCTCAATTTCAGACAGACAGCTTGTGTAACCTTAAAGGGATGGTAAAACACGCTATTAAACTGAGGCTGTAAAAAAAAAAGAAGATTTTTGTGGATGCAGACCATAAGATGGATGGGAAGCATTTTTTTGTGAGTGCAAATTCCAATGCACGCTAAGAGCTAACATATGAAAAGATGATAAAATTACTCTCCCAAGAGAAAGAGTGGGCCCACAAACTTATTGGACGGTCTATTAGTGTAATAAAGTGCACGGTAGCAATAAGTTAACATGCAGCAGAAAGGCAAACTGTAACAAATGGCAAAGGTCCATTTAATACTGGAAAGAGAATAAATAACAGGGCCTCTTCAAAGCTCCTTTTTCAAACCATAAGTATTTGACAGCCACTTCCCAGAAGCCCTTATGTAATCAAAGTCTTTTTTGTTAGCGCTGCCTTTCAGCGCTCTCCTCAAATACGAGTTTTTCTCTTCAAATAATAAACCTTTGAAACAAGATAAGGAGCATATGACAAATAGTCTTCCAGGACACATGGCAAAGGGAAACAAAGCCTCATTGTGTCCTGATTTTACGTTGCTGGTTTATTTATTTGTTTGATATAATAAAATGATAGAAGAGTCTTTTACTGGAGTTTTCCCTTAAGAAAGAGAAGCTCCTCTGAGTGTTGAGTTCCATTACAGTCTTATTAACTGCCCCAATTTGTTGTTAGTGAGACAACTATTTGAAAAATTGACTACCATCAGTTAAACCCCATGAAGTATTAGGTGTGTTGGACTTTTCTTTATTTGAACTTTTCGTTTCTGGATCCAGTTTTTCTTTTATGAAGGAGTATTTCACATCCTTTTTTTCATATGATTGTAAAGCTAAGCAACACTTACGAAGAGAGGACTAGGTATTCTCAGACAAAAGTGGGATCAATGAAGAAAGCTGGTGAACACAGGTAAAAGAAAAACCCACTGGCAATACCTGAAAAAGCTTTATTTCTTTATTTACTCAATTCTGTTTATCAACAATTTGGTACATTACATAGCTTATTCTTTAAGGTCATGTATTTTGCTTTTTTATGCATTTAATTGTCCCTCAGGTATCCCCGTAGTAGCTTCACATGATTTGAAGCTAAAAACAATACTGTTCCAGCAGCTGTCTCTTTAAGGTTCCCCTGTACTCCCCCTTCCTACTGACTGGTCAGTCCTCTGTACGCCTGTCAGTGGCACAGCTATGTGTGGTCCTTGGTGTTTGAGGCCCAAGATCAGCACAAAAAACCCAAACAAACAACTCATGTACTGAGATAATTATCTCTTATGAGTAAAAGTACAAAAAATCGCAATAACGCTGGAACAACAAGAGAAAAAGGAAATCTGAAAACTACAGCAATGCAAAATTGCACAAAATTTCTCATTTCACTGGAGTTTTCTTAAACCAAGCAGAAAAACGTGATTTAAACTTAAAAAAGCAGGATACATGGCACGAGTTAGGTCAAGTGTAAAGAGAGGAGACGCATGAATATGAAATACAACTATGATAAACACAAAAGACAAGACTTAAGTAAAAAGTGCAAACTTAACAAAACTGATGAGACATAACACGCCCTGCCATCGTATCATGAACTAGTTTGGATATCCTTAAATTATGACCTCAACATTTCTGCAAGTCTCATGAAGATTTAATGCAAGTGCAGACAGACTCAGGGATTTCTATGACTAAAGTGTATTTATCATGACCATCCAGAATTTGTCTCTATGTTTAAAATTATGGGAAAGAACTATACCCCCTCTTTAAAAAAGTATTGAGGCGTACGTCCCACAAAATGTCTTTTGTGTCTAATGTCTCTTATTGACATTATTTATTTATTTTGTTCCATGAAAGTGCTGTACTCTCATACTTTGAGCTTTGTGCATCACAGCCAAAGAGTTCATGCCTTGGAGTCAAGTTTGACTGAGCCCTCATTTCCAGGACTTGTGACTCATCTTGGACTGGAGCTGTGATGACTCATCTTGGATTTGCACTTGTACACTATCTACATTTTGACTTTGAAAATGAAGAGTAGGACTCTGACTGTTGATTGATAAAGACTGTTTATAACTTTGATCCATTTTATTGATTAAGGCTAAATAAAATATAACCATAAGTATATTGCTTGGTAACAACCTTTTGTGTTTCTGGCGCAGTCCCTAACTTTGCTGTAGCCGAGACAAAAAAAGGCAGGTTGTAAAGAGGTCAGAGTTTTCAGGGGCTGACGAGAGACTATAGTTTTTGCACATAAGGAAATGCTGGTTCAGGGTATATCAGCCGAGGATGGTCAAAGGCAGATGCATACGCTGAGGATAACATCAAGGACGATAATTCTTGATTATATAGCAAAAATACTAATTTTGACTTTTTTGGCTGTCAGCTCTTACCCAGAGTGACTTTAAATGACTATGCAGGTCCGTACTCTGCATCTTGCTCAAGGACATTTTGACAGGACGTGTGGCTGTTGATGTGCACACTGTCTGCCTCCAAGATTGAATCTGTAACCCCACAGTAATGGGATGGTCTCACTAACCGCTAATCTGCTCTGCCACCTGAGAAAAAGAGACGACAGAGATGGAAAGACACAGAAATATGAGAGATGGGTAAAAGGAAACAAAGGAGATGGGAGGGGAAATAGACGGACGAACGGGGAAAAGGATGATAACAGAGCAGGGGAGGAGACTGAGACAAACAGAGTATGAGTGATAGTGAAGAGTGAGTGAATACAGAGGGAGGAGGGATGGACAGGGAGTGATTGAAATGACACAGCGAGTGATGAAAATTATTAAAAAGAGGAAGAGCCATCCAGAGAAAGAGAGAAATGTGCCGGAAAGAGAGGTGGATAGAGATGAATTGATTTAAAAACTACAGAGGTCACATTCACAACAGATTCCCTTAATCTGGTCCCCTCTGTCAGTAGTTGTGTTTTAAATACTCATCAGCCATTGGTCAGGTTGCAGGAAGTGGTGAGGCTGAACCCTTTCGCCCTCCATTTCCTCAATGACAAATTTGGGTGTCCTTCGATTCTGCTTCCTCTCTGTCTCACTTACCGCCAGCGCTGTCACATATTCTCATTAGTCACCGTGGCAGCTAAGATGACAGTGTGTAGATGTGGATGTGTGTAAGTGTGTGTTGCTGGGTGAGTGAGAGATACAGAAAAATGGATGGAAGCAGAGAATGTGTGTGAAAAGGAGAAGAATTATGCATGAAGAAAATGATGCACAAGTGCATGAGGTGGAGTTTGCGTGTAATAGATTATGTGTCTGCATCTGTGTATGTGTGTGACTTCATGTACAAATGTGCATTAATATCTAACTATCTAACAGTGTGGCTACATGTATGTACACGAGACAAGGGCAACTGAATGTTGACATTTCCTTCCTCATCTAGCTCTCTCCCGCTGTGCTTTGCAAATGACTCGTCTTTTAACATGAGTGATACAAACAATACAACTTTTATCAATACTTAAATACTTCCTGTTGAAGTTTTTTGAGTCGCTTTACAGTAATCAGCAGCTTGGAAAACTCACTAGCTCTCATGTTGTTACCTGTTCATGTTTATCAATTAAGAATACTAAGAAACGTTAGGATTTTATATGTGAAGATTTTCAAACTGCTACATATTCATATGGTGTACACTTCCCTGAATCTGTCATAAACTGATCAGGGGAGTAAAACCAGTACAAGAGCTTCACATAAGATTTTCACAAGAATTGCAGTAATGGTGAGATAATAATGAGGTCAAGACTCCCCTCTCTTGGTTCATGACACGATGGAGGGGTGGGCCAACAACACCCAGGTCTGCCACTAGCTCTTCCCCCCACAATCAGAGGGGGAGGGATTTCTGGATTTGGAGACTTTGAAGAGATAGCAACTAAAATGAAGTGTTAAAGAGGCTAAAATAATATTTCTTCATAAAACATCACTGTGAGTTAAAAAAACAACTTTAGAGCAGTGTATTGTGTTAAGTCATTACAAGGGGAACAGAAGGACAATAAAGCCTTAAGTAAAAACCAAATATACTGTATTTTCTTTAACTCCTTGATGACCGTGAAATTGTGACACCTGATCCGTGCAGCTGACATGACCTTTATGTATCTTACCAATGCCTTTTCATCGTCTTCCGCCGATTCTTATTCAAAACGCAAGAATCGTATAAATGTTCTATGTGTCACAGTATATTCGTCAGAGGGTGATCCTATCATATATGTAAATAACATTACTTATTCATATCTATCATATGTGCATAGTTCAAATTTACGGTCTTCACTCAATTAAGCATCTGTCGGAATGCAAGACTCCATCTCCCATGAGCACTATCACCTACTGTTGCCCCAGGTAGTAATTATCTGTGATAATTATACAAGCATCATGTTAATGTAAGCAAGCTAACATTTAGTGGTAAATACTGTAAAGAGAGGATGGCTCAGTACAAACAATTAGTTGATAAATTGATTTCGAATTAGTTTACATGCTAGCTAGTTTTGGTATACTATATAAACATTTCTCTTACTGTGGATTGGTAACTTTCTGTGTTGATTATGGTGGTTAATGGAATAATTTAGGAAATTTACCTCAGCTTTACAAAAAAGAGATGTGCTGGATTTCCAAAATTAGTGTCAATGATTTCAGGTTGCCATTCAAAATGGCAGGTGCTTGTCTGAAAAAAAATCATCTTACACAGTGATGAGACTGACTTCAAACAGCCTGGACTCTGCATCTGCATCTCTACAGTCAAAACTCGATAGCAAAGAAAAGAAAACAAATAGAGAATGTAAGCAGCTGCCAATACGGTTGGAGATGAGCCTTGACTGTCTGCACAAAGCCAATGCTGTCCTTCAGGAGAAAGTAAACTGGGAGCAGCTTACTGAACTGAAAGCATGGCAGAGCAGGGAGAGATTCTTTTCCCAGTGTTGCTTGGAAGAACTCATTCTAGTCAGTCCGCTACCAGGAGGCAACAGAAGTGATTACATTAGTGGACATGTAAAATGTATCTCTCCTCTGTACTCGAAAGACCTGAGAAAGATTTTATTGGCAAGTGAATTAAACAAATGTGGGTTGAGTGTCTAGTTTGCTTTCATGGGTGACCTTCTTGTATACGAAAATCATTTCATTTTGAAATTATGAATCGTTTTATGAAATGTTTTAAATTGACCAGCATTGATTTTAACTTTCAACAAGCAAAAATTCTTTACCTAAATATTGTACAAAGAAGGGTAGTTATAAAGCATTTTTAAATTAAAAGTCACCAAAGCCCAATTCATAGTCAAGTTTTTACCCAAGGGTTATTTATTTTAATTCCTAAATCAAAAAAGCAAACCTAAATGACTAAATGTTTTACTTGACACCTGACATATCTGAAAATGTAAGTCTTCACAAACCAACAACTTCTTTGAAAACAGTTATATTCATAGTACATTTTTTTCTTCCACGATAACATTTATGGTTTGTAAAGCAAATGCTTTGCTTATGATACTTGGAATATGTTTTTTTTTTTTTAAAAACACGTATTAATTTTCATTCCTTCATTAATGACGGAGCCTGGAAACTTCAATTCTTGGCCTCAAGCACTTGTAGCCCTAAATGAGTAACACAACATGCATTTTTCACATGCGCCTTACAAATAAGATCCCCCATCCCACAAGAATCCCACAAGGAAAATGATGTTAGGGATCAAGACGTAAGATTTATGGATGTAAAGTTCACTTCAACATTTCCTTTATCGTTGGCATCTAACACTACATCTTAAATTTGAGTTACAGAAAGTCATTTATTTGTAGCTTTTATCTACATCTGTATTTAAAATCTTTCCTTTTTGTGACTCTAAGAAAAAACTGACAATCCTCAAGTCTGTCTGTTCTATTTTCCTTCCATTCTCCCTGTACCCATTTGAAAGCAGCAATCTTTTCCATTACATCATCTTTGTCCTTAAAGTATAGGGTCCTTTTTTGGAATGTGAAGAAAGACACAATATCCTATTTCTTTGAGGACAACCTCTTGAACACCTGGGGTTCATATAAGTCAGGCTGTTGGGATAAAAGTCAAAGGCTCTTAGCTGAATCTCAGCCTAAAATGGGGTGAAAAGTCAAAAAGGCCCTCAAGATATATAATGACAAAGAACTGTTTCAATTCTCTGATACACACCCATATGATTTCTCCTCTATTTCAGTGATAATGTGACAGTTGAGGTCAGAGATAAAGAGAGCAGAGAGAGATAACTTTGAAAGGACAGCAAAGAGACTGAACGTGCAGGAGTATGTGAGAGATTGGAGTAGGATGTATTTTTATACACCATCACCACAACAGGTGAGACCAACAAGTCTGGTTCTGCCTGAGGTTTCTTCCTGCTGGAGACTGTTATTACAACTCTCAACTCAAGGAATTATTTCTTTCTTTTTTCAATTCTAAAAATTCAAGCATTACTATCGGTACCCAGACTTATACCACATTTTGATACTAAAACTTCACCATACTCTCATTGAGCATGCTCTTCGTTGTCCTCTGTAAAAAACAACAACAGTCATACAAAGATGTAAAGAGATTTAACTTTTATTTTCTAACTGTACAACCCCAATTCAATTGAAGTTGTTTGAAACGTTAACAAAAACAGAACGCTTGTTTAATCTTTATTCAGTTGAATACAATGCAAAGATGGTTTGTTAGTTATTGAAACTGACAGGCTTTGTTTTGTATCGGTTTAAACAACAAATATCCTGTATTTGAAGGGGATTCGAATGGATTCAGGTAAAAGCCTTTGCACCTCATTGTATTCTGTTTGTTTTACACAATGTCCCAACTTCAATGGAAGTGAGGTTGAACCTTCACTGGCCACAAAATTAGAAGCTTTACTTGGTTTGGTGTTTGTTTGATTTCCACTTTTAAATCAACAAGCAAATGAAAAAGCAATGAAACCAAGTGGAAAATCTCATCACACTTAAAAAAGGGAGGATGGTGCATTTTTTTTTTTCATTTTAGCTACTGTCCCTCTGATATTCCTTTAATTTACATCTCAAATGAAAACAAAACAAAACAAACAAAAAAAAAGTTTCACTCTCACTAGTGTTCTAGAAAATCCAGCCTATGCTTGAAAAGTTTTGTTTCAACCACTCTCTGTTAAGGTTTACGCTCCACAAACCCCCTCCTCTCTGGAGGCCTGTCCAGGTTATCGCCATGGGCAAACATTGGTGCTTTAAGGCTGTCATGAACCATTCAGCGGATTCCTTATGGGATGACCTTATCATTTCAGCAAGTTTTATAAAGAACTCATGAATACATTGTGCTTTTTTGAGCAATTCATTTATCTTTTTTCTCAATAACCTTGTGATGAAGATTTTCAAAGAGCATGAACACATCTATTAAAGTTTGCGCTGCAGTGTCTCATCTGCATATCAAATTTAACATCACTTTGAAGGTTAGATGCCAAACATTGAAAGAACACTCTCAGAATTACATTTCTAGGAAACATGCACACTGGGACAAAGTTAAGGGCTTATCATGACAGGAAAACAGTAGACAACATAGTCTAGTAGCTTGTTTTCTATTTGTGTCCTTATTTGAAGAAGATGTTTGGTGGGCAAGCCACTTACAACAATGTCCAAATTAATATAAAGCGATAAACTCTCACTAAGAAGATGTTACAAGAAAACTTGCCCAGACTAAAGAAAGTTAGAATGAGACAGATTCACATCGAAGCCCCCAACAATGTCTTTTTAATGATATTTCACACATTAAATTTCAAGGAGCCCTTGAGAAAACCTTCTTACAGACTTGTACAGAACGCCTGAAAACTAAATCCCTTCTTCTGTTTTCCCTCAACTCTTCTCATGTCTTTCCTCCTCTGTACCTGTTTCTTTCCTTGTCAGTCATATCTGCTCCTGTCAATCTCCTGCATCTCTGTTCTCCCTGTTCTAACATCCTGATCCACTCAGCGTCCTCTGTTTGTTTCCTTCTTCCTCTCAGACATCCTGTACTCTATCACCATCCCCTACCCCATACCCTCTTCTTCTCAAGCTTTTTTTCATCATCTGTCTTCTTTTTAAAGGAGAAAAAAGTTCAGTATCTGAAAATTAATAGTTGTGTTTTCTGAGGTTGAGCACTCATTCAGCAATTAGAGCAAGATGCATAGTTTTATTTTAGAGTTCGAGTCTGTCCGTGTTCCAGCTCTAGCTGTTCTTAAAAGTTCTGTTTTGAGAGGTTCATTCTGAGTTTTTTTTAATGTTTTTCAGTGTTTTCAGTATTCCAGGATACTGTTTCCCATAGTTCTTCAACCGTGACTAAAGGTCAAAAGCTTGGGTTAGATAGAGGTTAGAAAACCAAACAAAATTGCAAATTCAAACTGCTAGTTGCTAGATTTATAATTAACAAAGGACATGGAGGAGCAAATAGTGTAGGGATAATAATGATAAAACTGAGAAAAAAAAATGAAAAGACACTAAGAATATGGCACAAATCAAGTGAAGCACATGTATGCCTTATCCAGTATTGGTACTTCTTATCCTTGATGTTGGATGAACAGGAATTATTGATGGATGTCATCTTTGTGCACCAAATAGTTGGTGTGTGTGAATTTACATATAAACTCAATATAAAGACTGTAAGGTTGTTTTTTTTTTGTTTTTTTTTTACCATGCTACATGCTACATTTTTTTTAAATGCTACATGGACTTGTACTCATATTGTACCTTTCGGGTCTTTCTGACCACTCAAAGCACTTAACACTGATCTTTTCATTTACCCGTCCACACCCCATTCATACACTGAGGAAGACACTACTCTGGTAGGGTACCACCAGTTCAGCTAAAACAGTCATTATCATCCACACTCCAATGACCAACAGAGGCAGCAATTAGGGGCTCAGTGTACAATTCAAAAAATCCCAATCTACTGAGAGATGATGACTCTACCACTGAGTCAGAGCTGCTAATGATGCAATTTCCCGCAATTACAGTTTAATAAATAAGAATGACACGAATATGTTTGAATAAGGTGAATCATACACATAAATGGTGTTCCTGCCATGTATGACTGAGCTGGCAGGTGTTCATTGATCTGAAATATATGAGAAAAAAAGGATTTTCCATCTCACACTGTCTTTCTCTCTCTCCCTTTGACATGAGTGAGGAGGTCGGATTATCTGGAAAGTTATGAAAACCTCACTTATGTCAAGCTTATTGTTCAAGCAAACAAGTCCTGCTCCTATCGACACAACAGGCCTCACCCATGGGCTGTATGGTGTATGGGTGAAGTCTCTATGATATCACCCATCTGTCCCTGATACAGAATAATGATGTCTTCCATCAGCAGGGGCCACACTGGAATTACTGACTCAAGAGGTGGGCTTTGAGCCTCTTCGCTAACAGTTACAGGGCGCCAGACCTATCAGCCATGCGGGCTGCTCCTCTGATTGAGCAAACTCATGAGCTAGAAAGAAATTCACTCCCCATACATAGTGATTCAGACCCAAGCCAATTTTTAAACCAGGTTGTACATTAATATTGCTGCGCTGTAAAAGAGAATCCTTTTTTAACAGAAAAAACCTTGCAGCTGTGGTTGCCAAGGAAATTTTGATAATGTAGCTTGCTAAGTGCAAAGTGCTATACTTTGGATTAAGATAGGATAAGACTCCTTACCTCATCTAGATGTTGAGTCTTTTTAAGGGCTATCCTGCTATATTTGTACAGTGTCTTTAGATGAAATTTTTTGTGCTACATAAATTAAAATTTTTTGATTGATTGTTGGAAAGCATATTTGTTGATTTAAATTCATTGTTTTTTAAAATCCTGCAATTAAACTTGCAGGTGAAATGCAATTATAGGAATAAATCAAGCACGTGTACAAAATGTGTACAAAAAGTCAAATTGCCATCTGGCCACTCACTTTATGTCTGGTTTTAATTTCTAGAGCCAAGTACACCCCATTAAACAAAGGAATCACAGAAACCACCGCCAATGTTATATCAGGGATACATGCACATAGAGGCCCTCCTCATCATCATCATACGACAAGATCAATCAACTATTCAGGCATGGGGAGTCCACATCCACATCCCTCAAGCACCCATAACTCAAAGTTATAGGTCTGGGGTGTGTGTGTGTGTGTGTGTGTGTGTGTGTGTGTGTGTGTGTGTGTGTGTGTGTGTGTCTACATGAGCTACAGACTAAAGAAGTCAGTAGTGTGTGTACGTGTCTACGAGACAATCCCTGTGTTAATCGTGCACATTCATACTTGTGTGGCTTTATCGCTTTCTCTGAGCTGTAGTGTCAAAATGCACCAGAGAGCAAAGAGTGTAAGACAGAAAAACAAAGAGGCAGAGATATAAAAGATAGCAAGAAGAGGGGGAGAGATTACAAGAGCAGAAAGAAGGACAAAGGCAGGGAGGAACGGATACCAGAGGGAGGAAGAGAAAGAGATTAAGCAAGTGAGAAAGACAGACAAATCATTAAATTCATACCCTGGCCGGGAGGTAGATGGCAAATGAAGTTAGTGGAGGTGAAATTGCGACTGAGGGTGATACAAAATTCAATTATCTCCATTAGTTCACTTCATTATCTCGGGCTCAGGTGCTCTAATGCTCACATTATGCTATCACCAGGAAACGGTCCCACTCTGTTGGCTCCATCTCTTTACTTTTTTCTCTTTTGTACTTGCATGTGTTGTTTTTCCCTGACAGATTAATTGGCATCACAAAAAAAGACAAGATCAGGTCTATCAGTCAGGCTCGAAACTCTCTGGGTGGCACAACCCACTCTATAGCTGCAGAGCTTGACATTTTATCTTGGGTGATGACGCCTGATGATCACTGTTGGTTATATGACTAGAAAGGTGAATAATTAGATCAGCCAATAAAAACAAGTTGAGGTAAATTGCCTAACATGTTTTTCTCCTCAAAACTAAATCAGAACCCCTTGGACTCCTCATTGCAAAAACAAAGTCGGATCATGAGCTGGTCTGGAGCCTTGGGCTTGTGTCCATTGGCTGCATTTTGGCTGTGTCAACAGCCTCCATCTTGGGGGGCATTCACACTGGCCATTCAAACCATACTGTAGCAGGAATCACCCCCACACCCCCAGAGCGCAGTTTCCCCACAGCACAGTACAGACTGGGGGTCATGCTGCTTCAGTATTAATCAATACCTATCTGTTGTATCTGCTGCATGTAACAGGATGTTGTAACAGGATGTTGTGACCCCACCTCATAACTTTAAGGACTTGCAGGATCTGCAGCTGGGCTCCAAGATGCCATAAAAAAGACATCAGAAGTCAAGAGGGGACCATGTCCAACAGGTGTAGGGACTATTTAGCTCAGAAATGAGGGGAAAGAGGTCTGTATCGGGCAAGTGTTAGAGAACAATATGTGTGATGCAAAACAGTGAGCAAGTTCATTGACTAAGAAGTTTTGTTTTGTTTTGTTTTGTTTTTTAAATTTGGAAGAACTGTCATTTAGAGTAAGGAAAGATGGGGTTTACACAATCAGTGCTGCATTTGTATTTAACAGCCCCTGAAACATTCAACATGATAACACTATTTTTGGTATTTTTATGCGAAACAAATTTTTTAAAAAAAAGAAAAAAGAAAAGACAGGAAGTTATTTCTCATGATTTGAAAACAAAAAAATGAAAATCCATTTGTGAACCAATACCACACTTGTTTATCTAATTTTCTAACAGCCCCAATCCTTTTTTTTTTTTTTTTAAATCAGATTTTAAGAAATATTGAGAAAACACCAAAAAGAAATAAAATGAGCAGAAACCAGCCACTGGTTTCATAGATATGAATGGACTCTGTGTAACAGCTGTAGTGCTCGGTGCAAGTGGAACTCTATGGTACTTATAGCAGCGAATGAAGCCATGTCCCTCCTCCATTTTTAAGATTTTAAGTGGAGACTTAGGCCCACAAAGGATCTACTATCAACACTGAAGAGATAAAGAAAAGAATGTTATTCAATCAAGAATAGAACTGGTTCTAAAGACAAGCAAAACACCACATTGAGACCAAAGAATTGCTTGAGGACACTTCAGCATGACAAATAATTTCAGTGAAGTGAGCTTGAACCCTCAGCCTTCTAGTTAATCTTTTTTCACTTACAACACCACACAATATCAGCACAACAAAGAAACCCACATTTTTATGAGCATAATTTGATAAAATAACACCTCCATTACTTTGCTTGTCTCCTTCCATAATGAAGCTTTTGTTCTGTGAATGAGAGGAGGCCTGGTTCATCTATGCAGCAAGGTCAGTTCTTATTGATTTACCATTCATCTGTTTGTTGAGGTCAGTACCATCACACTGATGGTACTCTTGATTATAAAAGGATAGTTGGAGTTGTGCTTTGAGGGAGTGAGGAACCATAAGTGACTGATGAGCTGGGAAACAAGGACTAGGGAGATCTGAAGAAAATTAAATATCTGGATGTAGTTTCCCTATGGATAATCAAGTCTTTCTTAGGGTAAAGTCATAGTTGAAAACATATAGGTTTACAAACTCAGAGAATACCAACCACTGAGAAAAAAATTAAGTCTTGAAAGTATCCATTTCAACAATTGAAATTAAATAGGGAACACAATTGAAAATTAATTAAAGGATGTGGCTAAACAATGAAATATTCCTGTGATCTGAATTGTCTCTATTAGCTCCCATGGGTCCCTCCCCTCCGTTAGCTCAGGATGTTTTTCAATTAAAACCTTTATGAAAATCCCTTCAAGCAATTAATCAGCTGGTTAGTAAATCAGTAAGCATATTATTACTGCATGGGTAAGATTTCACACTTTGAATTTCAACAAGAGAAAATCAAGGAAACTAATCAAGAGCTGAGGTCTTTAGAAAATGTCTATGCGTGAGACTGAATACAAGGAAACTTATACAAGTAGCTGCCATTGGGGTAAAAATGTCACGGTAGCATAGACTTCAATGAAGGCCATATATGTGACATTTCGAAAGAAGAAAAAACTCCTCCAAAAAGGCTTAAAACGTTAATAAATATAAGCTAACTTTCACCTTTATGCTAGCGTCTTTTTTTTTTTTTTGTTCCCATGTGGAATCAGACAGTCAGTTCATGTACTGTACACTTTTAATCATACTGTCATCAGAGGCTCAGTGTTATGTTTGACACATGGACTCAATTTACAGTTTAACAGGACACTGTTGCTAGAAATTGAAAGATGCGGAAAGGTTTGTGTTGACATGCCTGCATCTGACCTTCGACTTCAGAAAAGGCTAGAGTTTGTCACATACACAAAAAAACTCTCAGTTTAAAATCTTTATTGATGCAAGTGTTTCTGATTCAAAAGCAAAGCAAAATATAAAATAAAAATTTGATGGCTCTTCATTGTGACCAATGCTATTTGTAGAACATGCCTCGTGGGCGCCTCTTCGTGAGCGACCAGGCGCCCGCGGGTACTGAGCTGGTGACCTCTGATTTAGATGGAATTGTTCAAATAACAGCTCGAGAACTGTTGTGAGTGTTTTTTTTATCCTTCTATGTTTCTAATAATTATAGAGTGAGCAACCTGATGTGATTGTAACATAACCAAAGCCCTGTAATTACTGCCCTAACACATAAAGACAGCTAAAGATTTCCAGGTGTTCTGTCACCCTGTCAGTAACCTTTACTCTGACTATTATGTTCTGAGAAAAGGGTTGGAAAGAGGTTAACTGTACAATTGTGAGCAAATTAGTCATTTCTGCAGCATTGTAATCAACTTACACAGACATCTGCATTCTTGTGCATATGTTTGATGGGAAAAAAATGATGCAAAGACATGTTTTGGAGGAGTAAAAAGGATTAGGGAGAGTTCATTATAAATGGAAGTAATTACACAAAAGGAGCTTGGGTTATGTTTTCACAATGTTCATTAAAATTGTGCTGACAGGCTATCATTCAGCTCTTCTGAAAGCGTGATAAAAAAGAACACAATGGGACTTTTCAAGAGTGGCGCAGAAAGGAAAGCGGAGAAACAGATTTCTTTTGGAAAAAAGAATTGAAGGTCTTTGAAGGCATTGCTGTGCTGCCCAACCAGTTTGGAGTAAGCATCAGCAACAACAGCAGAACCAAATGATTGAGTGTGATGAATTATTTAAAAAACTGACTGTCTGACTTGTATTGGCGACCTAATACCCATGAGAAGCTGCTACATAAACTAAATGCATGTCTTGCCTTATGTTTATCACACTTCATGTACTTCATAAAGCAAAAACATTCCTCCCTTAGGCAAAGAAAGAGTCAAATAATATTGAGCAAATTAGAAATGACGCTTATGTGTGCTATGTAGAATTCTCAGTGTGTTCATGCGCAGGCGAGAGAGAAGATGATCACAGCAGAAGGTGTGTGTATGCATTTTTATTTGCTCTGCCTTTGGAAGGTTGGATATGCAATAGGAAATATTTAAAAGTTGAATTTTACAAATAGAAGCAGAAAGGAAGCAGCAGGAGATGAGTAATAACCATGCAGCACAGTGAGAAGGGGTGAAAAGATTTAAAAACCCAGAGTTAAGGCAGCACAGTGTTGTTTGATCAAGCCTGCAGAGGAGAGAGAGGCACACACACACACACACACACACACACACACACACACACACACACACACATCAAAAGCTGAGGCTTAAACCCATAAACGGAGTCTTTTCTCAACTGTATCTACACATCTGCATTCAGGAGCAAAAGCCCCTGATGCTGCCTATAAATTCTGTATTAACAATAAAACCCTTGACGTGTTACCAGCTTTTTTATGCAGCTCTTTAAAAGTAATTAAAGTCAGGAGTGCAGAAACATCTCAGAATTGCATGCATGTTTAACGTTACCAACGCTAAAGCAAAAATAACCAGTAGACTGAGACAATGTTTATTTAGTGAGAAATTCAGAAATGATGACAGATTGATGAGAAGGATGAGAACTGAGAGATAATCAGACTTAATTACATTTGTACTAAATATGGATTTATGCTATTTTGTTAGTTCTTGCACCAACATGAAATGCAATCCCCCAAACAAGTCTCTAATCAGATCTTAATCTCTTTATCTGAACACAGCAGTTATTCCTAATGAGATGTGTGACATTACCCAGTTGTGTTAAGCCTTATCAATAACTCTGCACATCACGTCATATGTTGTGTTCGAAATATTGTTCACAAAATACACGAGCATCTAGAAGAAAGTTGCATTGTGTGGTAGTTTTCACTCTGCATTACAAATCAAACATTACATCTGAGACTGCACGACAAAAGGTTAAAGTGTAAATGAAAGGGGTGTAAGCCAACATGTTGTTGTTAGAGACTGATTTTTTTGTTGTTGTTTTGTTGATTTTTTCAGAGGATGCATTTGCAAATCCATATGAGTGGAATATGACTTCTTTTAACTCCAATTTCTTTTTTATGTAAAAGCAACTATTTCCAAGCAGAGGTCTCAAACTCACAGCCCACGAAATCATTTCATACACCCCTAAATCAGTTTTTAGTGCCCAACCCAATCCAGAGTTAGGATCAGGGATGACACAACCCATTTTCAAGGTGACCCTGATTGCAGCATCATGAACACAAGATGAGAAAATATAGCCATGAATTTTTAGTCTTAAATTCAAGGTGATAAATCTGACAAAGGAATAAACTCAGCACAGAGCAGTAAAAATCAAAGTGGTGCTTTTCCTACAAATATAAATGGATGTGATACCCAACAGAATTTGTGAGTAAGTATCACAGTCGGGTAAGACTTTGAGTGTTGCCTACAATCTGTCAACAGTCTTTATTCATAGCATTTATTAGTGGAACTGCTCTCGTCCTGACTCTACATATGGCCCAGTGCATTAGAGATCTACATAGGGAAGTGTTTGAGCTTACAAGTGTCGTGCAGAGTTTGTTGTAGTTGTCATTGACAAACGTCTGCTCATCTGAGTCGAGACGTCAGTCGGGGGTACACAAGGTAAGCCTGTCCCATCTGTCGCCCCTCTAGCAGGTGGCCTGGATAATGATGTGGCATAGCATGGCTCATGTGGGGCACCAGTCGATGGCGACAGACACCCAGGCTAAGTCAGTTATTCCTCTCCGGGAAATGAAAGTCAGAGGATGAACAAGCATTTAAAGGCTTTTCGATTCATGGATTTGCTTTGCATTGGTGACGCTTTGATTTTACAAGGGAGGATTGCTTGTTGTGTTGAACAAATGTCTGTCTCTGAAAAAGGGAGTTTTAGTCTCACAGAACATTTTCTACATCAACTTTAAAGCTAAGAGAAGCTTCTTAAAACAAACAAGCCACTTATCCTAGTCTCTCCTGGCCCTGTGAGTGACCTTGACCTCTTAGGTGTCTGTGGTTTGCAAGAACAGGATTTATCCTGTCTTGTGCCGCAGTCACAGGCTCACTATGCATTGTGACACTAAGTGGGACTGCTACCTGCTATATATAGCATCTGAAGCTAAATATTTCATAGGGGAAGAAATCATCTTTACAAATGAAACTGTTTGAAGTGTAAATGGACTGGCAAAATTAATATAACATGAAATGACTTTTTGTGGAATCATAAAGACAAGTGTTTGAAGTAGTTCAGGAGGATTGAACTTTAAAAAAGTGAAAATTACTGTTTGGATGGCAATGTAACTCTTAACTCTTTATAACTCTTCATAACTCTTTGTAACTCTTTATTTTATTAAAAGGCATTTTACTCTTCATAAAAGGCTAGACATTTTCTCTAACTTGGTTTATTTACTTCCTCCTGTTAATCCTTATTGGCTGGTGTCATGTGATCAAAGAGACTTTGGTTTACTTGCTGTAAATTGATTCATTTTCTCCCTGGGAAACCCAATCCATTCCAAATACTATCATTTCGAAACAATCAATTCCAGCCCCCATGACCATATCTTAATTCTGAAAATATGAACAAGCAAATATAGATTTTTTTTTTTTTTTTTTAAATCAAAGGATCGCTCTCTGGCTTTTTGCTGTGTGCATATGCCTGAAACAATGCACTGACCAATCAAAATCAAGAATGTAACAAAGTCATGCGCTGAATGCTGGTAACACAGACTGACAGCTCTTTAAAAAAACATGCCAACTCAGTATCAGAGCCAGTCAGTTTGAGTATCAAAGTAAAGACCGCAACAAAAAGTTTTTCTGAGGTATCTGGGGCCAGATGAATTCAGCACCTTGGACAGCGACATAGACTCTGACTACATCAACAGAGGTGTTCAACAGCGATGACAGCCTCAACAAACTCCCACTGTACTTCAAAGAAATGAAGACCTCTCAGACAGGTTCCCTCATACAGTGTTAAGTGGCACACACACAGTTACAAACACACACATACACACACCTTGTCTGGTATTTGCCTCTTGATGCTCTTAGAGGATCTCCTGCAAGGATTGAGCCTGAGATGGTCTCAGACCCTCTGTTCCCCCTTACACGTGTGTGCACACACTTACGCACATAAGCATACACACACTGTTTATCCAATGAGGATTATGACATGGAAAGTCATGGGCATGACACAAGAACAATCACACAGACACAAACACACACACACACACACACACACACACACACACACACACACACACACACACACACACACACACACACACAGCATAGCAAAGGGATTAGGGTATTGACAACCTCAGACTTGACATTATGCCACGCTGACTGGGGCACCACTGACTTTCCTGAGAAAACACACACACACACACTCACAGGGAGAGGGTGAAACTGGCCCCTCTCTGTCAAATCCTATTAAAGAAAAGGAAATGGTTGTAGGTTCTAATCCCCCCTGCTCAAACCTGAGCTGCACACCATGACAGACGTGCAGATAAACCGACAGGCAGGGAGCGACACACAGACAGATAAATGTGAAGAGCACGCTCAGTGATGATGCCTTTGAACAGGATGTTATGCAGCCAAAAAACTTAAGAATTATTCCAAGAGGAAACTATGCAGTTCCTGCTGACAGCATCAATTTGAGCTCTACTTACTCCGGAACTTGCTCCAAGTTATCAAAGCTATTGCCTCAAGGGGGGTAAGGAAACAATTTCTAGAAACAAAGGTAATACAGCCTTGTTATCTGTGATGGATGATGGTGACCTCACGACAACTAAGCTTAGATCTGGTGGTAATCATTTGATTACTATAAGTGTAAACAGAATAATGCAATAATCAGATTTCAATTTTCCTTATCTTAAGATAAAGAGGACGCTGTGCTGTGAGAGATTCCTAGATAATGAGTGATTTCCTCCATGAGCCTTCGAACTCGAGTAAAATGGGTTAATTAGGGATCATTCTCATCAGAATCTTGATTTGACCAAATTAAAACCCAATTAGGCAGACTTAAATAGATTTGGAAGATAAAGAAAGATAAGGAAGATAATCATTGCTCAGAGCTTCTCTCCCCACTTCTTTTCCTCAAAAGCAACATTAAGAGGGTTCATGGAGATTTTACTCTGAGGACAAAAAGATAGAGAGCTGAACAGCTAAAAGGGTGAATGACTGTATATGTGTTTGCCCACAACCAGATAGTAAAATAATGCTCAGAGTAAGGAATGTGTCTCCACTTTTTAACTGTAAAAACATACTAAAACAAAGTTTTGCCTTTGTGCCTCTTATTAAAAAATACAAAAATCAAAATGCTGGACATTCGACTTACCTATGTGTTCTCATGTATCAGTACACATTATCAGTTAACCAATCTCAGAACCTGTCAGCTATTTGCTGGCAACAATATCACCTCTGAAAGCCACTGCCAATTTTCAGGGGAGCTGAGAGTGGGTGATAAAGAACTTCTGGCCAAAACATCTTTTTTTGTGCAGAGAAAGACGTTATAGTGCTGCTGGGTCTTGTATCGATCACATACGGGTGCTCTTCAGGCTCGCTGTGCTTAACACATCTTGTAAAGTGATGGTTGCATTTTGTAAAAAGTAAACTCAGGCAGAAAGTGAAAACTTTAACTGTCCTTAGACACACTGTAAGATCTGTGTTGAATTTAATGTATTTGTTTTACTAGGCATCCTTTCCCACCTAAATTACTGTTTTACTCCATGCAACCATCTGTTTGCAGGTTTATTATCATATGTGTATCGCTCCACTCAAAGTTCAATGAGGGAATATCAGGCATTGCTATGTTTTAAACATGGATATAGAGTAACAATGCTGGGCATCCAATTTAGACATGAGAAAAGGTTTAAAGAAGTTAAAGGTCATCAAATAAGGATCTCCTGACTGGTTCACTACACACTGGAAGAGTGGGCCTCAAACACCAAGGTCTTCCCTTGGCCCTGCCCAGGCCTCCAAAGAGCTGAGATTAGAAAGATGAACAAAAAACAAAAAAAACAAACAAAAAAAGCTTTTGTGACAGAGGCTGGAATAAGGGTTTTCCAAAACATAAGTGTGAAAAAAGAGGGGATTCTTCCAGCTGTGCATCAAGGCTACTAAAGGGGTAGCTACCATCAAGACACACTTGACCCCTTGTTTCCTCCTCTTCTTCTTCTGTCAGAAGCTGCTAATGTTTCCAACCATACATCTATCTGAGACATCTACCTTGAGATCCTTCAGCTCAAAATGGGTGGATTATTATGTCTGGTCCTGTAGTTTTTCCAAAGTGTCTTGATATAATACTTTTTGAGATTTAGTGCAAGACCTTGGGTGGCAAAATTGGGATGACCTGGTCAATTCAGGTGGGCTGGTTTGATATGGGAGCACAAGAGCTGGTGTCTGGTCATAGCACTGTGTTGAAATAAATCACAGAAGCTGCCAACGATGTCCCTGGGCCACCTGCACCTACACCTCTTTTTTTGTCCTTTTACACACCCATTCATTAGCTTGACAAAACATCTGTGCAGAACGCTCAGCAGTGCCTGTCAGATGCTCATAAGACTGAGTACAGACACAAGAAAATTGACGGTAAGAAACGAAAGCAAGAATTAAAAAAAAAAAAGTAAAGTATTATAGTCTACTCCAAACTGAGTAACTTTTTCATCAAGATGAGCTTGTGGGATGAAAAAGTTACTCTAGATGGAGAGGATGAAACGGTAATGGCATACGGTGGCCCAGAAGTACAAATTGCAACAGTAAATTAGAGAACACAACAACAACAAATTAGCAAACAACCACCATCCAGGTCTATGTGGCATGAAACTCCAGGGCTGAAAATGGGTCCCACTCTGGCTCTGTTTGAGACAAACAAAAAAAAATCAACTATACTCGTTAAATTTCATACGCTTTAATTCCTTACTGTACTTAACATATGAGCCCTACACTGCAATGAAAGGAGTGTGCCCTTGTTGTTTCAATGTTTCTTTGAATGAATTGTCAACTAGCAAGGACCTCATTAAAACCACAATGATCACTCAAAGCATCAAATTATTAATGCAGCCCTTGATAGATAAGTCAGGCTCAAATGGATGCTTCTTATTTAAAGTAAATACCTTAAAATGACAAATAGCCCTCTGTGGAGTGAGTCACAGAAAACTCACAAAGCAAGCTTCTAAAGTTTTAAAAAGGTTTAAAAGTATATCCGTTAAATGATACTTAAGCATTGAGAAACTCCAACTTTTGGCTGCTTCTATCCTACAGCAGTGGATTACTCTCTGCCTGATTGATGAAAGCAGGTCTGAAGGCTGACTGATGGCTGGAGTGAAGAAGTTGCCATATTAAATACATCAATCATTGGTCTGAGGTTGGTATGTTTCATTGGAGACACGGTGGGGCAGCGGGTGAGGATTCAACCTCTGAACCACACGAAATCATCTGACAGCACAGAGAGGGAGAGGAAAGAAAACAGCAGCAAGAAGGAGGATACAGAAGGGGTGAATAAAATGAGAAGAGGGAAAGACAAAGAAAAGGCAGGCATTACATGTGCTGTGTGACTCTAACTTTATAGGATTAATAAAGAGGGGGGAAAAAAGCCAAAAATTGGCGCTTTAAACTCAGCCTGGTGTCATTATGTGATATGTGGACCATTAAGTGGACCTGATCAATAGAAATTACTGTAATTGACTGATTGCTGAAGTAAAGAGGTCGGTGAGGCAGATCAGTTGTTAGAGTAGGGCCAGTTTGTCATCATTTAGAGATGATGTGACTGGTGATAAGCTCATTTTTCATCCATCACAGCACAGAGGGAGCCAGACTTTTGTATGGTCAAACTGGGGCACTGACATTTACAGGGTGGTATGAAATGTGTGGTTGAAACATGACATGACCAAACAGCATTAATTCACTCCTTCATCTAGATTTATTCTATCTACTCTTGCTGCTGATATTTTTAAGTCCAAAAGAGTGAGTTCAGTGCTGTTAATCGTGTATGTAGGTTTAAATGTAGCTCCCTTTATCTTTGCATGTACACACTTTGCTGAGTAAAGAAAGATGTATATTGTTATGTTTGTGGCAGCACCACCTTAATTTCACATATGTCTGGGGTACAAGGCGAACGTGGCATAAACTTTTTGTTTAGCCGTCAGTTAGGCCAAGAGAGTATATATTAATAGACATAGATGCTGGGCATATGAGTGTCACTCATATTTACGTGCTTACTTGACACAATGCACTGGCGTCCTCGCCACTGTCTGCTGTCCTACCCACTGAGTGGGGACAATATGCTATACCTGATTGAGTGTCCTCCTCTCTGCTACTCCATAATGTATGTAGGTATGATCCTTTGTCCTCACATCTGATTGGCTGCATGGTTGTCATGCTGTCAATCAGACATAGTTCTGCCTGTACAGAGCTGAGGGACTGAGTGAGATCTAAGCAAGTTTGGAGCCGGCTCTCACTCCCATGTCTGGAGGCAGGTAAATTCCCTTGTTGTCATCTCCTAGAGCTGTCCCACAGTGGTGCAATGCAACAGAGAAATCTCAGCAACTATAAGATATGATACCACTGATGGGTTTAGATGAAAGATTTAATCTGTTTTTTAGCTTACTACACAGTAGATTATTCGTACAACAAGAAAAATACTGCAGATGAAACAAGGTGGACAGGTGTAGCTAAAAAGTTAGTAAGCAGAGGAATGAGGAGAAAAACATTTCCCTCCTTTACACATTTTTTACTCTCCTTTGACTCTGTCCTCTCTTTCTCCCCCCTCTGTGTGCCGCTGGGGTTATGATTATCGTCCGTCATGGGTTTCAGGAGGGCTTTGTCTTGTGCAGCCCGTATAATATGCTTCTTATGAGATATTACTTGTAAATAATTCATATTCCCAGTCGCACAAACAGGCACACAAGCACTTTTTGGCATTAGCATGCACATACCGTTCAGTTGTTACACGTGCACACTCAAGAGCGTGCATTTATTCAACCCTCTTAACTGACGGAGAGGCACAAAGTAGTTTTACACTTAAAGGGATAATTCAGCTATTTTTCAGATCAATTATGCATGCATCAGCCTGCGGGCTAAACTGCAATCTAAGCTTTATTTTACTGTGTCGAGCCTCAGTATGGAATAAAGTGCGGAAACCTGTAAAATCATCCAGAAAAGTGATGTTTCTCTTCAGGGATGTGCAGGACGCAAAGTACTTTTACGTAATATTAAGTGTCCATTTTTATGAGAGAGTCCTGCAAAATTACAAACCATTCATGAAGGGGGATAACTTTTGAGTAACAAGTTGCTCCCTCTAGATGCTGAATTGACTTTGTCATTTTGTGATGAAAAAAATTTAGAGGAATTCAAGACTGAAACTGCTCATAGATACATGACTTAAAACACATTGACTCACAACATCTTACAGTAAATATTCATTTAAATTCAGAGTAGGATATGTCTTCAAGCCTTAGCAGTTATCATTCAAGAATAGGTGGTACTACAAAAGTAAAGGGACAGTGATTTTTCTTTTTGGATTTGTTTAGAGGGTTGACATTGATGAGCCAAGGGGTTGAACTAATTTCAAGTTCTGAACACGATTATAACTTTAAGCTAGTGCAGCACCAGGGCAGCTGATGCCTAGGGTGCTTTTTTGTTTATTTATGTGTTTATTTACACTGAGAACACCAAACCGAACCGACTTTTTCTTGGAGCTGCCGGCATGAAAAAAATCTGTGCTGATAGTTTAGAGATTAAACTTTTAAAATATACCACTAAAAGACCAATGAACACTTTGTAGACTCGTTCTTTACTATCATTTTTGGTCTGTGAATTTCTCGGGGGTTTGAACTAGCTCTGGGCAGAATGTTAATTGTCCTCTTGATTCGTACTCCACTGAATATCACATCAATTTAAAACTATATATGATAAACTCCAGGTTCTTATTATAGCAGCTGTTAAATTGACAGGCTGTTAAGAGTAAGAGACAGATCTTTGAAAACTTTCCTT
The DNA here is from genome assembly GCA_008086565.1 of Thalassoma bifasciatum. Taxonomy (NCBI): domain Eukaryota; kingdom Metazoa; phylum Chordata; class Actinopteri; order Labriformes; family Labridae; genus Thalassoma; species Thalassoma bifasciatum. Next base: position 286,991 of record RPOG01000444.1, read on the forward strand.
TCTGTTTTTGAGGAAATGAACTATAGGTTACCCATACACAGTTCATTACTTCTTGACTTGCTTGTGACATCCATTGGATTTCTTATTTGACAACTTTTTAAGCATGACATGTTTCATTTTCTGGAGACAGACTGCTCAAGGCAACAGATCTGGTCTTGTCATGAATTCTCTTGAGCGTTTAGTCGACAAATCAGACAAGAGACACGACTTTGTTAGATTGAATGTGAAGTCTCCGAACACTGCTGTCATAGATGTACCATTTGTTGTCTGGGTTTTGGATGATGTTAAGGCCAAAGATGCGATAATTAGCATATGTGAGCAGATGAAGTTTCATTTGTGAGGTGTTAAAACTTTGAGAAAAGGGAGTTTCCCCACTTAAGGACACTGATAAGTCGAGTGCATAAAGGAGACATTCTGTTGCAGAGACATCAAAAACTTCAACAAGACAAGCTAGCATAATTTTATGTACACATTTCAATGTATACATTTTGCCCTCTCTCATTTGTTTCATTGTGTGGAACCTGGATGACTTTTAAAACGAAATACTGAGATATTGTGTCAGGGTGAAAATATATCTTTTTTCTGAAATGGAATGGAGTTAGAGTAAAAAGGGATGTGTAATGAAATTGCTTGTGTATAGTAACTTTAGGTGTGAAAAATGAACTGCAAGCACACAGATTGGACATACATCATAGTTGGTAGAAGGCAGAGTGATTTCTCTCTTCTAGCTGCACATGCAAATGAGATGAGAAATGATAGTCAGCGAAAGGAACATTTTATCCTCCAAGAACATGTGCGAAAACCAGGAAAAATGGAACGGCAGGTAGATGTGAATAACCTTGACGATGGCAAAGTTGCTTGTGGCTGAACAGCTGAGTCCGAGCAAGACACTCGTTCTACACATTGAAGATTAGCCCTGTCTACAAATAGAAAGGCCCTGTTTACATGACAATGGTTTTAGAGTGAAATACTAAAATGTATTTTCTTTTTCTCTGTTGTCCTGTAAATTCCAAGCCGGAGTTTTCAGGGGAACGCTGACGTCACTCTCTGCTTTGCATGTGCACACGTCACTTTCATTACTTTCGTTTTGGCATGGCCATGCACACCAGGACAAGCCGTTGTTGTGTATATGGCACCAACAGTTATATCGCCATCTACAGGCCTTACATGCATACTACAGCGTTTTCACTTTCTCAGCATTTCTGTGTAAATGCTTTTCTTTCACTGCGTTTTGCGTTTTAGGGTAAAATGTTGTGAGACACTGTTCTGTAAATGGGGCCTTAGTTTAAAGACATTCTAATAGCCTATTATGTGTCCTCATATTTTAAACATGAATATGAAGTAACAATGCTGCATGTTTTGTTTTGTTTTTTTGTCATATACTTTGTGGAAATACTCCTGAAACTCACAGAAGTGGTTGGGTCTTTAGGGATCTCTGGTGCATGACACTCTGAGAGGGCATCCAACCAGCCGTTCAAAGGGCTGGCCAATCAGAGGGAAGGGAGTTAATAGAGTGAGGAGCTTAAAGTGAAAGTATTTTAGAAAGGGGCTGGAATAAAGGTTTTCTAAAGCACCAGAGTGAGAAAAAATGTCTTCTTATTTTGAACTGTAAATTATTGAGAGATCCCAGAAGGACTGTATGAAGCTTGAAAGAAAGTACAATACTCCCTCTTTAAGGTCCACTGGCACCAGCGGCCTGCTAAGTTTAGGTTTGGAGCAGCATCTGGTGTGAGAGGAAAGGAAAGAAAGAAAGCAAAAAGCCCGGCAAGTAGCATCTATGGAAGCCAAACTTCCTAGATTTAGAAGTTCTGTTAACAACATCTTGGTACCAAATACCAGGAAAACCTTAAGAATACAAGTAAGGTTCACATCCTGGCAGGTCAAGACTGAACTGGTGAGAGGTCCTACACAATATAGGCAGGTTGAAAAAGTGTTAAGGGTGATGATTATAAATTCTACTTCTGCACAGTTGCAGCCTGAGCTAAGACTAGCCATAGTTATTCACGTTTTGGTGAGCTTTTCATAACTTCAAAGGACATTAATCTTTGAGCTCATGATGCAAGATGACTGTTACCATAAATTTTCTTTTCAGTTAGCTACCTGTCACTTCATATGAAGTCAAGAGAACAGCTGGTTGTTCTTTTCTGAGAAGCTGGTGTGACAAGCAGTGAACCAGAAGTAAGAATATGTTGTTACATTGTTCTTTTTTATGGGAAAAAACAAAACAAAGACAGAGTTTGAAGTATTCTTAGAGTTATCCTTGAGAACAAATAACTCTATCGATGTGACAGAAAGCAGGAAATGATTCACTATCCAGTTCAAAGAAAGCAATGATTTCTTGTTGTTTCACATTTGTTTTTATCTTCCTCACTCCTCGCTGTCTCCCTGATTGCTACTTTACATTAATACACTGTCCACCAAGCCACAGAGTGAGTCTCACTGCTTTACCAAGCTCTGAGAATGTTTTTAAATAATAACCACAGACACAGCTCCATACATACACACACTTAGAAAGTTACATCCAGACAGTGAGAAAAGAGAGGGAGAAACTCTGCACACTGGTGACATTATTAGAAAGGAAATGTGCATATTGATGAGGGGTTTAATGTAAAAGTATGAAAGGGATACATACTGAGAGTGTGATGAAGGAGTGAGTGAAAGAGAGGAAAAGCAGCCACCTGTGGTTCCAGTGAAATTGCGTATGACGTTTGTAATAAGTCACTGAGGGGTAGAATAGGAATGTGTCAATTTTTTTTTCTTTGTCCTTAAGAGCAGCAAGTATGGGTCATTTTCAAAGAACCAATCAGTCACCACTGTCTTCATCAACCAGTGCAAAAGAAACAATGAAAAAAAGAACACAAAGATTTAAAGAACTAGGCTAATGAGGAAAACTGACGGTGGGACCTTTGATATTCAAAAAAGTGACCGAATGTCAAGCATTTACGCGAGACTTATAAAAGTCTTTTTAATATATGGATCAGACTCTGTAAATGGAAAGGTGGTTTCCGTGTCAAATTTGCAAATAAAAGGCATATTCTGTTTGAAATTCCTCTCTCTTGTTCAAAAATGGTGAATTAAAGGAAACCCACAGAATTTGTGTTAAAGCACTTAATGGCACTGGATGACTTTCTTGTTTTTTTAACAGGTGACCTGTCACAAGTTTGTTAAGAACTGTATACATCCAACTATCTTAACTATATTTTACTGTCTATATTACCACCCATTTATCATCCATATACTATCTATTTTCTACATCTGTCAATCATTTATACATCTTTTAAATAATTTACCCCCCACCAGCATCACCACCAAGAGGTGGTTTCCTTCTTTATTGTTAAGAGATTAATTTAAAACAAGAAGGAAAAGTAGAAATCTTTCCTCTGAAAAGGCTGATGTGATCCCTGCTGGCAACATTTTGTTTACAGCACCATCTGTATGCACTCAGGGAGGTCAGCAAACACAATACAAACACACCCTGAAGCAACAATTAAAAAGAGTTGCTTTGTGAGTGGAACTTCATTATAGGTCAACAGACCCTTGAACCCTTAACTGTGCTTCTTAATTTTCTCATTCAGCTTATTGCATACATTCTCAAACACAGGTACATACACACACGCACAAGGATAAGATACCAGCTGTCAACTCAATACAGAATGGGACTCAAGTTTTGGGATAAGATTGATGGAGAGCAGTGTTGTACCAAGGGGAAAAAAATCCAATAGTAACGATAAAGTAGAAACAGAAACAAGTCATCGCCATTCTTGCATGGATATTGATCCAAATGAAAACTTCAGAAAATTTAAATCTGAATTTGGATAGTGATAGCATATTGCAAATTAGAGTCTCTTTTCAATACTTACTGTCTTTGATCAAGACAACTCTTAGCAGGATGCAGCAACAAGGTAATGTAATCCTTTGTAGTTATGCATGCTCTGTTTTGACTGTTGTCTCAGTATTACTGACTGAAAAGTGGTTAGAATTTGAATATTGTCTAAATGATATGGAAATACGTTGCAAAGGAAAAATCTCATAGCCTGACAGTTGAAGGAAAAGATGATTTTATATGAGGGAAAGTAATCCTGAAGAGTCCCTCAGCTCGAGCATATGATGAATAATGTTCAAGTTTAGAGTTCATGGTTTAAAGTGGCAACTTACAAACACCTAAAAAAGTAGAATTTGTCTCATATCTGGGCATTTTTCAAGATTGATTGTTGATTAAACTTATACCAACATTTGTCTCAATCAGCTGGTTGTTTCTGCACACTGTTGACATATGTAGGTTTGCCAGTGTCAGCTGAACATACTAAAAACTAGGATCTGTACTTTGCAATTAGTTTTTATTATAAGCTTATTCAGCTCCTGTTTTGTGAGGGTTCAATTACACTCTTATGTCACACCTGCACAGAGAGAACATTTTTCATGTTTCGCTAATTTTGTGTGTGAACTTGCCCTCATGTGTGTGTCTGTGTGTGTGTGTGTCTGTGTGTGTGTGTGTGTGTGTGTGTGTGTGTGTGTAGTGGTAAAATTTTGCAGTCAAAGAAAATTAAAGACCAAACAAGAGCATCGCTGATCCATCTCTCTCACCCCGTCGACTTCACTTTGGTACATTCCGTCTCAGATGAACTTAGGGTCACCGGGATAATAGCTTGATTGTGTTCTGCATTAATTAAAATCCAGTCCAATAAGTAAATGAACACCAAGAAGCGGCAGAACAAATTGTCTGTGAAGACAGAAAATAAAAAAAAAATAAAAAACAGAAACATACTTTAGCTGATACATCTAAATGTCACAAAATCTGCTTGTTGGGTAGCAATGTGTATGACATTAGGGTAACAAGTGTCACTTCTGCTGGAATTAATGTGCAAAAGCATAATTGAGCCACTTGCTATTCCAGCTGTTGTGGTGCTTTCAAGAGCTGTCGAACACATTTTAATTGAACATCAAGCACGTATGAGTGATGCCATCAGAGGGGATGCATGACACTGACAGTTACCTCATGCAGTGACTCTCAGTTTAAAGAGGTCTTTCTCAAAAATACACATACACAGCCCCTTTCCTTTCCCGACCTGTCCCACTGCCCCAACATTTGACAGTTAGGCTGTTTTGCCTCTGTTGTGAATTCATTGCTGGCTTGGCAGCATGAGAACTCGACACTGTCGTGTCATTACACCTCTGTGTGAGTCTCTAAAAGTAGTATGGGAGGTTGTGCCATCAGTTATCAGGCTCCTCTCCTTTAGAAGCATCCTATAGTCAGGGTTCAGGAAAAAGACATTCACTGTACTTGAAGAGCAGGATGAAAACTCTCCTGTTTGATAAAGTTTTTAGCAAGAGATGGTTATGCTGCTAAAGGCCAGTGGGAAACCGACACACTGAGTTCCTGTTTCCCTCTCTCTTCTGTCCATCTGTCACTTACTTTAGATCTTAATTTCCCATTCAAGTTACAGACCATAAATCCTTCTAGAAGTCCCTGAGCTCCTTGACAACCTGCTGCTGTGGACCTGCCAGACTCCAACTGCTACAGCTTTTACAGTCCCACCATTATCATCCCTGTTACAATAGCAAGGTTCTTTAAAGAACAGTAGGACTTCAATTGCTACAATTGAAACTTTTATTTTCAACCCCGTTATCAGCCTTGTATAATTGTTACGTAATTTGAGGCCTTTGCATGCAGAAAAGTATCCATACCTTCACCGCCATTGTCTCTATCATATTCATATTGCTATTTGAGCTTTTGTAATGACTGGTTCAGTGATACGTGGACAAGGTGAAACTTCTAAAGGCTTTTTATTTACTTTACCAATCAATACTTAGTTTAGGACTTTGCTCACAAAGATCAAGAGCAAAGCAAATGTTCTAACCCAGGCTAAATAAGAGCTTAGTATATGCAAAGTGTCACACTTTCCTTAAAATAAAGCAATTACCATGTTATGCTTTTTAAATGTTAAGTGTGTTTTTTACTACAGCAAAGGTGAACTGATTAATGCTTGATTTAGTGTTGCCATCGGCATCAGGCATGAAATGAGTTGACAAAATAAAAATCAGTATGTTTGATAGCAAGTCATAGTTGTGAGTGCAACTATGTAAATACATTTCTACGCATTTTTTCCCTCTATTTGTTTTTTTTTAATTTTTATTTAAAGATATTCAAACTAGGTAAAACTGGTGCAAACTTGAGGTAGTGACTTGTTTTCACAGACTGTCAGGACCGCTGACAAGGATTGCTGTGATTATTTTAAAGTCGTTTTCTCTGTCAGGCTGGTCTCGAGAAGGTCATTCATGCTTCATGATCACATCACTTAGATGGTTGTAAATCAGTGTTTTCAGTGAAAACAATCTCAGCTGAGTCAAATGGTTGATGATTGGCTATTATTCTTGGTTGAACTATTCGAAGGCTACAACTTTGGTTTTCGAACCGGCTAAATAAATCAAGAGTGTTACAATAAGTAAAGTAAAATCCAATGCAGCTTTGAAGAGCTGCCACACCTCCTTCTGATGGTCCCTTTCATTTAGACTAGTTATCCGACTAACTCAAAACAAAAGCAGGGATATTAATGTATTGATCTGTAGATGCTTAACTTAGCACCACTGAGAAAAATGATGGATAGGTGCAGGAGGCAGGGGGGAGGGTGCAGTGGGAGTCAAGAATAAAGCAAAAATCTTAAAAAAAAAACAACTTGGTGGTCATATGCTGGAAACACCTGGATGGAAAGCAACCTGCAAACCTGTAAACTACTTATGTGTGTGTGTGTATGAAGGTCACACTCTGATTGGTTATTGATCGGAGCCACCTATATGCTCAAATATTTCCTCATGATTACTTAACCAGAGACAGATCCATAAGTGAGTGTGTGTTGGCCTGTGTGTGGACGTGTCCTGAGTGTAAAGTAACATAGTACCTTTATTTTTCTCTCATAATCATTATCCAGACGGAGCGTATAATGATCCATGACAGAGACAGGGGTAAAGAGAAATGGAGGTGCATGCCAGCTTGCGTGTGTGTAAGAGAGACATGTGAGTGAGGGAATAGAAAAGGAGCTCTTTGCACCTGCACCTCTTTGCACCTTTTACACCTTTTGAACATGACATAATGATTTCTGAAAGAGAAGACTGACACTAAGGAGTTAGATGCACCTCTCTATCTTTGACAAGTAACCTTTCCTTCAGGGTGTATTGCTGTATTCTTTGTTTTATTTCCTCTTGAGATGAATAAAATATACTCATTGTGCACATAAAACTAGATGGGGAAGAAACTGCAATCAGTTCCTGTTTTAATGGTTGACCATTTATCAGATTTTGATGGTATTAATAAACTACAGATAGATACTTTAGCCTGGGATAGATACTTAACTGATTCAAAGTACCCATCACCCCTCAAATTTTACTTTATTTCCCTTCAATCAAATCATGCTAATGGAAAGTAAGTTTAAGACATTTTTTTCTTAGTTTAAGGCAAAACTAAAATGTAATGAAGACAATGATTTGATTTCAATGTGCAGTCTTGAAAAACCCTTCCTTCTTTGTGCAGTGATGGCATACTTTTCAGTGTTCTCTCTTTTGTGGCATTGAGGGTGAAATGCTTTAGACTTCACATTTTTCCACATGCAAATGAAATGTTTTGTTACCATCATTCCTTAGTTGCTGTTTTGTATGTTCAACCTTCAACAGAAAAAGTTAAGGTGAGTGGGTGGCTCACTCTTCAGCAACTCACCTCTGAAAGACAATGTCAGCCAACAGTCTAAAAACATATGAACTGACTCAAAATTAAAAAAAAAAAAAAAAGAAAGGAAGAAAATCTGCTTATTTTCCGATTGCCATCCAACTTCTTTAAAATCTATGCAAGTGTTTCCTTGGATCAGGTCAGGATTTTATTGTGATGAATTGTGGCAACGCAAACATGATGAATGATGGGGAAAACATCAGTCAGGCATAACCCAGCCTTCTGTTCAACATATCAAAAAACTACATCCTCTCCAGTTGTGATTGGGATGAAAAATGTCTCCAGAAGTCTTAATTCTCAAGTCTGAAAAATACAATTAAAAACGTGTCCCAAAGTTAATGCCACCTATTTATGTATGGAGTTCCACAGGGTCCTATTCTTTGACCTACTGTCTGAATTGACATAACAACTTCTGGTCATGTAACATGTAATTACAAATAAGTAGATGGCAGCATCCTTCAAAGAAAAAAAGAAGAAACAAGACAACCNCCCCCCCCCCCCCCCCCCCCCTTAAAAAAAAAAATCATTGTTTTATAATTACTTTAGTTCTAATAGATAGCTCTGATTTGAATAACTGTCTTCATAGTTTGTTTAATTTTTGTCTCCTAATTTTACAAGGGGAAAAACTTTACTATGAGCCTCCTCCATCTTTCATCACTTCATGACTGTCAACAAGCAAAAGCTGAAGTAGCAGGAACCTAATTTTTATTCACTGCTGACTATTGAGTTTTCTGCTTGAATGATGAACATCACCAGCTGCAGATAATATCAACTAGTCAATTAACTTTGATCCCCAGACAGCTAAAACTCAAGCTGCTGCCTCCACACTAAAGTAGTTTGTTAGAAAAAAAGGAGACATCCACCTGTGAAATCATTGTATGAAAGGGAAGTGTATTTCTTTTATCTCTACAGGATCATCAGAGGAGTGACACTGGGAAAAAGGTTCAGGTGACTGTTTAGGAGAACTTACCCTGTCACTTATACATTTTAACTTTTTAAACTTAGTTCTGAAAATATTGACTGGGCGACCTTAAACTGTGATGATTTCTGTTTGATTGTGTTGCTGTGTCACTGTCTGCATTTCTAAAAAGAAAACCCTGTCATTGCTCATCAGGGGGGACAGACTGAGAACAGGTCTGTGAGTGGAGAGTGGAGGGTGGAGCCACAGAAGAGAGACATCTACAAAACTTCTTAGCCTTATGAAATATTAAAAATATCTTAAACTTTAAGTTCCACCAAAGATGACAAAATTCCAAAATTACACAGGTGAAGATGAGAAAATTAAATATTTTTGGAAAATATTGAAAAAGAAATTTAGAAAGTCAACCTTCTGGTATATCCATCATCAAGAGTTGGGATGGGATCTCAGGATCTCTCAATTGTTTCATAAGATACTGGAGGCGCTGGCCTCAAACACCAAAGTCTGCCCATACCCCCACCCTCAACAGGCCTCCAGAGGGCTGACCAATCAGAGGGTAGCGGTTTGTGGATCAGGAAGCCTTAAAAAGACAGCAGCGGACAGGGGATGCATGAAGTGTTTTCTCTATTTAAAGATTTTTTTGAGTTGTAAATTATGTTATCCTAATAGGGGGATACCAGAGATAATGTGTAAAAGCTGAAACAAAAAATAAAAAACACACTACCCCTCCTCTTGAAAAAGACAACCTTGAAGCATCTTGGTTGAATTCTGACTGTGCTTGTCAGTTTACAAAAAACCAAATCCTTAATGAGTTTGCAAACAAAACTTGTGCCAAGAACACTGTGAAGCCAGGTTATCTCAAGGATTCATGTGTGTGTGTGTGTGTTTCTAATTTCCTGCAGGAACAGGTGCATTAGAGCCTCTGGGCGTATAAGAGAGCGTAATTCCAATCAACTTCTGTTAGGCATGTGTACAGCAGCCTAATTATCCATGTGCTTTTACTGCTTGAAGAAACAATGGATTATACACTCATACCCCATACTTGACAGACAAGTGACACAGAGACATGCACGCTCTAGAGAGTACCTGGCATAAGGACGTCTTTGACAGGGTTTAGTTTGCTTTCAGCCTCATTCAGTCTCATCTGCGCAGAGAAATGTTAAGAGGGGATCTGAAGAAGAAAGTCCAAATTGCTTTGGTTCTGCATAAACAGGAACAGCACCATGACATTCTCTGTGGAAAATAATAAAATAAATAAAATAAAATAATGACTCTTTTCTTCCAAAGTGATGTTAAGGTGTATGGATGTCTCGATCAAAACGTGTTCCATTGACGAACAATTTGATAGAGAAGGCAGATGTCGATCTAACATAACCTTTCAAAAACCTACCACAATCAACACTCAACATGGCCACACAGCTGGAGGAGGTCCCTGTGTAGAAAATAAAGGACTGGACTCAACTGGGGAAATCTAGAAAGTATAGCTCTGAATGTACAAAAGTGTGAAACATTCATCAATGGCCTCTACTCAATGGTTAAAACACGCCAGATCTGTGTCCACTCCATCATTGCACCGGATCTTATAGTTCTTAATTCTATTCAATGTGTGTACTGGCTCTGTTGCATTTTGGTTGCACATCAGATCCAGCAAGGTGGAGCAAACTGGACTTGATTTGCAACATTTCAATTTTGCAAGGTGCCAGAGTAATAACACATCAGTTTGAAGATAGACAAAACGGGAATCCTTGCACTGAAACCACACAAAATCATCCAGTGACTTTTGAAATGAAACACATCGTGTCACCACCAGATCACATGTAGCTGTGCTATAACATTAACCCAGGGGTTAGCAACTTTATATCTGACTATCTCAATAGCGAGCCAAAATTGCATCTCAGGCAAAACCTCTCTCCAACTAAATAAAGGTTTTCTGATTTGTACAATCACATCCTGCACACAAAAAATGTCATTATGAAACAGACGGTAAGCTGGTGACAATGAGGCTGCTGTCTTTAACCACCCACCCACTCACACACGCTATCTTTTCAGACTTAATGCTTAAATAATTACAATTTTAAATAATAAACACTTCACTGAGCCCAACTAACATATTAATCATTTAAAGGACCATTTAAAAAGCAATGAACAGGCAAGACGGCAGCACTGGTAGGACGTGCAAACCAGAGCGGAAAGAAAGGTATGCTCCTACCTGATCCTACAAATGACAAGCCAGCCCATTTAATCTTCAACAAGGTTGTTGGAAGGCACCACAAGACGAAGTATGGCAACTTCAAACAAAGAAGCACATCTACTCAAGACGGAGGCCTCCAAGCAGAAACTGTGGGTGGGGGGTGGGGGGGGATGTCAGGTATTGTTTATGGTAGGTGGATTTTGCCCTGTGGTTTGCCATTTGCAGATCACTGGATTAGCCTGACATTATTGGTGGATCCAAGCAGGAGTCAAGAGGTTTTATGTTCTTAGAACCCAATTAAGACAATATCTGAAGAAAGAAATTCATCATTGGGGTGGAAAGCACAGGGAACCATTGGTCACATGCTGCCAGTTGCCCAACCATAAGGCTGCGTACTGTCTCCCAACTTCAGCTCAGCTGGTGCTTGTCGACAGACAAGGGATTACAGCGCCTAACCACAATGACAGAGACAGAGTTCACAAGGATCTAGCATGAGTGTGATGCAACACACACCGGTGTGTCCCACCCCACTGTAAGTTACTCTCGACATTATGTAAAGAAGTTCAAGTATGACACAAGTTTTGAAATGGTTCCTGCAAAAATTATTGCATCAGTGGAATTGATCTACACATGCAACTGTCACACTATTTCTTGCGATCACTGTATTCATAGGGGGTTCATGCTTTCACACCGAGCATCTGACAGGCACTAAGATGAGGCTTAGAGTGCATCTCATCAATCATAGCTGACAGTCTTAAACATAGCTTGAGAAGACACTGTACTGATGAACAAAAAGTGAAAAAAAAAAGTCAAGTCTTCATTTACCTAAAACAACTTAGATACTCACTGATCAGAAAAGATTTTACTTTTATCACTACATATGTAAGCCAGTGTTGGCTGATGTTGTAAAACATTCTGTTTATCAACGGGTAGATTTTTGTGTTGAAGAAACTTGGGTTCAAACTAGGGTGAGTTTGCCTGTGGTTCCAGAAACTAATTAGAAATCCAATTCTAATCAAAACTTTGCTTTGAAGTAGAATGACTTCAACCTGCTTATTCAGTGTTTCACAAAAAGAAAGTAAAGGCCACACAAACAGGGTAGGGAGATGATTCCCCTCATGGGTGCTGGTTGCAAATTTGTTGATTGAATCCGGCTTGGTTGCTGCAGTCTGCATCAATTCATTGAGCCTTAAAACAAATAAGTGCTTTCTGAACTTGCTCTCTTGGTGCCCGTTTTTGAGGAAATGAAACAGATGGCTGGGTAGATGAATAAACTGATTGATAGATGGATGTATGGATGGATGAATGAGTGGACTGTGCTGTGATAGACTTCAGATTGCTGGAGGATGGTTCAATCCACTGATCCTGAACGCCAGAAAAACAACCATCTGTTTTTATCCACCAGTCATTCCAATAGTTTAATTCTATTTTTTTCTTCCATCTCCACTTTTACCTCACTTCCCTTAGAATGCATGCTTTCTTTACTCCTCTATTCTCCTACTCCATATCTCTATTTCACCTTTCCCTTTCCTCTCCTGGATCTTGGATTTTGTTGTTTCCCACCCTGCATCGCCTTTTGGTCCATCGGGAAATCAAAGAAGTAGAATAACTTTCCTATCAGCACAGGAACAAAAGCTCATGCAGCCGTCATGGGAACACACTCATCCTGGCACCACAGAAACCATTTCACCTGGTAACCAGGTGAAACTGAACAATTTGTCCCCCAGATAACTTTGATTTGCTTTTCAAGAGGAGATGCCAAAGAGACACAGCTGGGGGTACCAGAAAAAGCAAAATGATAGATACTTCAGGGTTTGATCAATTCTATTAGAAAGATAGAAAAATGCTTGAATTTGGTATTATAATTTATTATATATAAATATCTATATTATATATCTATATTAAAACTGATAGATTTGAAAGGAAAAAGTTAAAAATGACTGTCCATGGGGAAGAAAAGTGTTTTTTAGTTGACACTTTTTTGGATAATTTTTCAGGTAACATGGCAGAAATTGGTATTGCTCTGTTATTTCTCGTTCTTAAACTGGTGTGAACAGAAAGGAGATCAACTGGAATATTTTTCACTGTAACCAAGAGTGAAAGTGGAATAATTACAGCTGTTTGCAGCCCTGATATTCATCACATGCTTTTCTGCTGCTATGATGCATCAGTTTTCTGAGAGTGTCTTTGTACACATAAAGCTGCTCATTAACCATCCATCAAGTCGTCCTGTGATGCATTAACACGCCTCTCTCCCCCTTTCCTGTCTCTCCATCTCATTATGTGTTGAATCACCTTAAGATAGACGTGAGCGCGTGAGTCAGCGTGCACAGGCTCATACCCACGTCTTCCACTGAGTTGGAGAGTGTGTGTAATTATCGGTGTGATAATTACAACCGCATTTAAATAGGTATTGAAAAGTCTGGTGTCAGAGAGAGACGCCGACCCTGCCATGAACCCCTGAAGACAAACACACTGCTATTAATCCAAACATGTTGACTCCAAAACACAGAGCCAAACTTACTCACACTCATTCAGGTTTTCCTCTTTGTTTTATTTTTTCAATGTATTAAAGAGTACAATGTATTTGTGCAAGTGCAGTTTACTCCGAAAATGACTGGAATTGTATGTTCTTCTCACTTTGGCTCTCACAACTAAGGGTAGGATTAAAAGTAACGCTCAAGACCAAATTAATCTTTTTGCACCTCTGGTATCACAGAATCACACTGGAGTTGTAAAAATTCCACAGCTCCCTCAGGGAGATCAGAGTTCATCTATTTTTTATGCTACAAATAATCAACGAGTAGACATGAAAGCAGGAGCTCAGGAGTCAAGGAAACCTAAGTAACCTAGAGCAACAGAGTTGGAGACTCAGGGCCACGCATGACAAAATTGTAACTGATTATTTCCAAACTGCTCTTTTATCATCATCACCAAGATCTCTGCTGTTGAATCCCAAATTCTATGATTTGGTGTCAAAAAACAACTAAATCATTTTACATCACGCTTCTGGGCTGAAAAAGTGATAAAACAGTGTCATTTAGACAAATTTTATCTTCAACATCCTTTGTTTGTTTGTTTTTAAACCTGTTGGGTTTAGTTTGCCTGAAAGCACAAAGCAAAATCCTTTGATAAAACTGAATTAAATAGCTTTACTTTACTGATCAGTTCTGTAGGACTTCAGCTGCCACGATCACCACATTTTGTCTGACTTCGGTTGTAAAGAAGAGACACTTTTGAATGTGAACACTTTTGAACACCCAAGACAGGAAAAATAAAAGCACAAAAAAATCTCTGTTGTCTCTGTTGCAAACATCATTTCTGGTCCCATGTCTTTCCTGAACATTGCCAGTTCAAAAATGTAAACATTTTAAATGTGATGTCTTGCAGTGCATAACATCAAATGAGGAACATCAGTCGTTAGTTTGTCTGAACTTCAACTGTCAGAAAGCAGTTTTTTGAAGCATCTCCTTGTTGTTCAGTGCAAAGTGGATCACTGGAGCCTGACTGAGACACCTCAAAGATGGACCTTAAAGGTAAGTTTCCCATGTTCCACTTTTCCTCACAGCAGAAGAAAACTTTACCTCCAAGCTTTACTGTTATGAGGCAAAGGATATGACTGCATACAGGAGAAGTAAGCGTTTCATCGAATAGCAATATAGCAGGATGGAATTTATCACTTCTGTATTTCTTTTGGATTGGTAGAAATACACCAATCATTTTTTTAATTTAAATACATGTTTGTGTTGTTTATTATGTGATTCTTAATTCACTCTGACAGCCATTAAGACACTCCTGCAGACACTCATATATACTGGTGCTACAGACCTCACAGGTGACCCATTATTTAACAGGTGGTACTGAGAGACCACAAACAAAACACTGAGACACACGCAAACAGCATAACCCCCAGCCTCCCACATACACCCACACACTTACTGAACCCACATCTCCTTCCTGTCCTTGGCTTCTGTGTGAGATGAATTAAACATTTGACACACCAACAAAACAAACACTCAGTGATGCAAGATAGCTTTCGTCCTCAGATAACCTCTGACATTTTATCAATCTGTTCCTGCCTTTGAAGAAGACAATGATTTATTTTGGAAGCAAGTTTCAATATATCTTGTTTTGCACTATTTGCGGCCATTTTCCTCATATATATATATATATATATATATATACTATTCCCAAACTATGTTGCCATTGCTTTGGCTGTTTTTTGTTTATTTTGCTCAAGTGTAGCCTTTTCTTAAACTCCAAAAAGCCTTTTTTGCCAGCTATACTTGTGATTATGTGAGCAGGGATGGAAATCTGGTACTGAGCACTAAGGTCATACCCTCAAACAGAAGCCAACCAAAAGGTGCTTTTCAACTGCAGGACCTTTACACTGGAACTCTAGAACTTCTGGGGAACTCTGTGAATTTTGACAGCTGGACAAAGGGTCTTCATGCATTTCAGGGAAGTAACCAACCCCTCATGAAACCCCTATTCTCTTGGGGTGGCACTTTCCAAAGGTCCAGCAACTTTGGAGGGCATGTGAACTGTTTTTATGGAGCAATTTGATTGGTACCTGCATTAGTTTTTATTTTACCCACAGTCCAAAATGACATAAACACAACTTGTATTCACTTGGTTTAACAACCTGATAGAGGGAATGCGTTGCTTCAGCTCCGGATGTTAGAGTTTTAAGAGTGACCCTGCAAACTGGAAACTTTCATCTGAAATTGGTGAGAAGTCTTCAGTCATGCTTCCTAGATTTGTTTTCCATTAATATGTCAAACTAACCACAACTAAAGTGGTTCCAGAGAGATGCTCCCTGCCAAGAGTCACAAAGTAAAAAGTTTACTCTTTAAGCTGAAACACCAGTTCATCTCTGCCATTACTTTTAAAATCTGTGATGCCTTAATTTCCTGAGACCTGAGCTTTTGTCTGGTGTGCACTTTTTATTTCTCCTTGCTATATGGGATAAATAAAACCTAAAAAGCTTGGTCTTTGTAAAAGCAGTGCGGGTAATGTTGTGATATTACAAAAAAATGACGTGGGCAGTGTCCCTTGATGTGGCTAATTGGTCATAGGTTTAAAAAATGAAGCATCATGGGTCAAAGAGGCAGAAATGTAATGTCTACATGTGGAAACAGTCTCAGTAGGTGAAGTCGGATGTTTCAGGTATTTTGAAACAGCTTTGTCACTGGCAATTGTGTCTCCTGTGTCAAGTGTCAATTAGAAAAAAACATGTGTGATGCGATAAAGCAAAATCAAAAACAGTACAAGTCACTGCTCTCTACAGCTCTGGCGGTTACTCTTATTTTCCCCAACAGATCATTGGCTTTAGTTGCATAATTTCATTGCATATCAGGCCCAGATCCCTGAAAGAATCCTAAGTAACCCCTGGACTCCATTTTTAGGTGCCAAAAAATTTGAAATTCAGGGAGTTATGATAAGTAAGTTTGTGTCAATTAGCTGCAAAGTAAGCTGTTATTCCTGATTACTAATATGATAGCCATTACAGGTATAATTTAGCTGATAGACCACCTTATTCACCTACATACTTTCAGCAACAACAGAAGAGGGGGTCTCTCTGTTTCCTCTTACTTGTTTGTTTCTCTGCCTCTTTTACTTGTGTTTTTCTCAGAGCTGCTTTACTAAACTTGGTATGCGGCTTGTGCGTGTGTGTGTGTTAATCCTAATGTGTCTCCTCAGGCTGTTTATGTTTGCCTGCAGTACAGCCTCATGCTGTGAATACACAGTGTCATAAAAAACACCTCAATTTCAACCATAGAGACAAAAATAAAGGAGTAACACATGCAACATGTGCACACACACATATACACATAAACATATAAACCCCCACCTAGAGCTGAATAAAATGTGTGCTGTCTCTGTAGTTTCAAAAAATGCACAACATGGAAATACAAATGTTGATGAAGCAGCCTGTAGATTTTTAGATCATGTGAGAACGTAAAAGAGTTGCACCAGATGTTAGTTGCAGAGGCTGCTGGTGTGTGTATGAGTGTCTGTGTTGTGCATCAGCTATATAATATTCTCTTTTCTTGCTCTGGGGTATATTTCTCATCCCCCTCGTGGCAGGTCAAAGGCAGCTGCAGAGACATGTGCCCCTAATATCCTGCCTAAGTAAACCAAAGCATGGTTTTATGGCCGATGTGGGTTACAAATGTTTCACATGAGCTCATGTTATATTTACAGTAGTTAAAGACTCGATGGGGACTTTACATTTGGTATTGATTGCAATGACACCTGTGGTTGATATCAGGGAGGAAAACACCTTTTCTCATGAGCACCCTCACCCAGTGTCATTAGACAGCTAACTTACAAAGTCTCATTAGTTATATTCACACAAAATCATAACCATTAAGAAACCACAAGAAATACTTCTATTCCCTGCCAGGAAAAAGTTCAGAAAATACTCCTTGGTTAAAACCAGGTATTGTGTTCCACATTTTATCCTCTTACAAGTATCAACCACTCTGATACAATATTGAGTACAACATTAGTTCGGGCAGGCCACAAAGTCAAGTTCATTCCACAGTTCATCAGCTGATCTATATCAGCCCCAATCATTTGTCTGCTCAGCTGTTTACATCTACTTATGCAACTGGCACTTAGCAAAGTGGGTATTCGACTTGAACTTCTTTGACTGGCCTACTCTCCTGCTTCCTCTGCAGACCACTTTTTTTAACCCACGTCTACCCCAGAACCATTCTCATTTTGTTTGCATTTTACACGATATCCCAACTTCATATGTTCGGGGTTGTATAGAGGGAAAAATAGACCTTTTCCATTTAAGTAAAAAACAATCATAATCAAGTTTTAACCACAGCTGAAGAATTAGATATCAGAATAATTTTCAATACTTATCTAAAAAGACATTTAATGTCCCACTTAGCAAGAAAAAGATGTATGGTTTGGTAAATTATCAACATCTTGGCTAAGTCTAAAAGAGACATGTGTATCTTTGTAAATAGCACCAATGTAGAAGATACAAAAAAATAAAATAAATAGATAAATAAATAAATAAATGTTTTAAGAGGCTCTGATACGTGTTAACTTTTTTTTTTTCTTTTTCAAAGGGAGAGACATTTTTCCGTGACTAAAGTAGCAAAACATGAGAGGCTATTGGTCCATTCATCACTAAGGCTGATTGCCAATAGGCTGCTTTGGACTTATTGATTTTGAAGCATTTTGTGACCACAGAACCACAAAAAGAAAATGATGTGCAGCATGAAATGGTAAGAGGCTGTTGTTCTTGGAGTGCAAATGAACCCGGAGCTCCACATAGTTTCTCACATTGACAGATAATGGAGGAAGAGAGAGGCTGAGGTCAATAAGTTTGTGTATCAGAACAAAAAGGACAGCCAAGAACAAGAAAAGGAGACAGCGGGTTTGGGAAGAAATTGGATCTTTTTTTTTTTTTTTATTACAACCCAATGACCAAATATATATTCAAATCTCAGCCTGCTTGATACATATATTACTTTTACATTCCATTTTGGACTATTCCTCTGAAAGTTATGGCTCTTTAAGCCAAAATACTGGTCAATCTCTGCCATAGCTATCCTTACTCCGCAAGTTGAACACTTCAGGTGTTTCGAAACAGTTTTTCCACTTGTGCCTGTCTCCTTTCAGTTGTTGATTCAGCGAATCCATTCAAGTGAGACAAAAAAATAGCACAAGTTGAATCTCCTCCTCGCTAACTGGCTAACTGTAGTCACCATTGTTAGATGGTGTTTGTCTTCGTTTTGCTGCCCTCTTCTGATCTGGCAGTGAATGCTTTTTTTTTTTCTTTTCTCCATGTCAATGGCCTGATTGATATGATCTTAAGAGTTAATCATACAGCATGTTCTTTATTGTGTGTTTGCCAGTTTGCTGATGATATTCTGTTTTAACAGCCTCACGGGGAAAAAGTTTATGAGTTAAAAAGAGCACCCACCCCTTGTTAGTGTCTTCTCTGTTTATCTCTCATTATGATTCTTTGTCGTTTTGAACAGCCCATCTTTTTGCTTGTTCCATCATACATAAACAAACTTGAAAGGAAATTTCTATTTCTCTTTCTGGTTCTCTTTGATTCTTTTGTTCTGTAGTTTTATTGTAGGGTTTTAAGAACACCATTTCTGTTGTTTGCTCCATAAGAATAACTTTAACTACCATTTTTAGACAGTAGTTTTTTCCTCTAACTTTGAGTCATTTGACAAAGGAGGCCAGCTTGCAAAGATGAAAACACACACACACACACACACACACACACACACACACACATCATAACAGTTTTATTAATTTTGATGGGGCAGCTGCTGAACCCTTCCTCGACACTCCATTTATTTTCTTATTATGAGTAAGAAGTACAGTTTATTTGCCAAGTCAATGAAGACAGAAGCAATCAATAATACTCATTTAGCTGAGGATCCATCTCAATCAAATATTTGATTGGCAAAGGCCTTCAGAAATAAACTGTGCATAAAGATTACTCAGTGGCTCATACAAAAAAACAGTTGCACACACCGATAGATGTCTCCAACTTTTTCCTTCTGTTGTGATCTATAGTCTAAGGAAACTTCAAACTATTACCTTGTTGGCAGAGTAAGAAAAGGAAAAGAACCTTGATGTTTATTGAGGGTGATTCATTGAGGCTGCCAAACTTGTCTGTAGAACTTATGTTTCCATTCTCAGAGTAAATATTTTCTGAACAGAATTTTTGTAATGGGCAAGAACACTTGATACACACATTTTATACAAGTGCATCAGCCTTGTTTAACTTCTGCTGTTTTTTTTATGATATAATTCAGGTATAAAATTGTACCTGAAGGAGTGGCCATGGACTGAATTTCTATTGAAGTCCAACATAAAGCTGAAATACACTTTGAAAACAGTGTTTTTCTTTTTACCCTCTGGTGTGACGTTAAATCACATAGATTCTATGAGATCTCATGTCTATGGAATAGCCATCACATAAGTTTAGCATATGATGCACCCGTCCAATGGAGTGTGTATGCTCCAAGTGTTGTCGTGTTCAAAATTGATGCAATTTTTTTTTTCTGTGTTGTCTCTAATAATTTCGAAATCGGTTGAGATCTAAGTAGTCTAGTATGCTGCTGGACTAATTGCAACATGGTATTGAGTGAACTTTGGCAAAATCCTCTCAGAGAAAAATGGGGCACCACTAAAAATTTAAGCAATTTTGCTTTTGAATTTCTATTTAAACAAAATCTAATTGCTCATCAAAAATGTAAGGTTGCAAAAATAAACTTGGCACATGGCTTTGAGGGCATGAGTGGTTGACAATGTGCATGACAATAAAGAGATGTGACCCAGAAAATAAAGAAGCAATGTCAAATAATATTAAAGACAAGAGTGAACACTGAAACTTGACATAACTGAGAAAACATGACAAGTACAGATGGAAACCAACTTTTGTACTTTCTCAGGCATATTTACGAAAATGTTGATTAATATTAGTCCCCGAAAATGAAATAAATGAAAAAAGATAAACCAGTGGGTACACGCCTCTCTGCATACTTTGTCAATATAATTACTTCTGTTCCAAATGTAATAAAACATGGAGGGCAGATGGCCTGGTGGTTTGGGTTGTGCTCCATGTCCTCTGTCTTCTCCTATCCAAATAAAGGCACAAAAGGCACAAAAATAACTCTAAAAATTGTAATAAAACAGATTCTTTTACAGCAGATTCAGTGAGGCAGAGCTTATTGTCCCTCAAAGCAAACAGTAGATTTTCTATATCCCCCATACACCCATCACTGAAGAGCTTTACCATCCCTCCTTTTTTAATTAGAGAGGAAGAGAATAAAGGGGATTGAGCTCTGTTCAACTTTTACCCCTGTCTCAGTTCTTTGGAGTGAAGCCTGAAAAGTTATATTTGTGCTCGTCCTATATTAATGGACACAAAATCTTAATAAGGTCACAACCCCTCAACCACCAAAATCCACCAATAAGGGTCATCACAGCCAAAAAATAAAGCTGTTGATCTGAAGTTCTACACTGATCCAAGGTTTAACTTAAGAGCAGCTTCTCAGATCTCCTCGGTTCCATTTTAATTCAAGGAGACAAAGATGATCCCTGTGTTAATATGGTTTAGGAGAACCAGCACTTGAGAGGATTAGGGAGACAGAGACTGGAGGAAAAGTGTAGTAATAAGAAGAGGAGGAGGAGGAGGAGGGAGAGAAAACAGCAGAGAGACAGATGGAGGAGAGGAAGGGGGAAACAAATGATTAGGAGACAGGGGACATGAAGACAGACTGATTCACGCGAGTGCTCTAATCTTTTCTTCCCAAAGGTATCTGACATTTCACTGCATCATGAGCCTGTGCTGCCGTCCAATCAGACTGTCGTATTAGAGGCAGACTGCAGGATCAAATCAATAAGATACAGGAGAGAGGGAGAGAATGGAGTGACACAAGGAAAAGGGAGAGGTGGATAGAGTACAGATAAGGTGAAAGACATCCAGAAGATGAGATTAGAGAAAAATGACAGGGAGAAAATGAGAGGCAGACAACAGGGAACCTACACCAGACAAAGTGTGTTCACGTCTGTCTCTGCGTGTTCATGTCTGTGTGAGAGAGAGAGAGAGTACAACCCCACTTGCAAGAAAAAGTTTGGACAACAACTTTAAAACATATTTTGATGGTTTTCTATTCTATGAAAATTATAGTTGGTTGATAATATGCAAAGACCCTTGAAAGGAAAAAAAGGCACTCATTTTAAACTTGATTTCATGTTTCAAAAGTTGGAACTGTGGCATTTTTACGATAGTTACGTCACATTATTTTGACGACACTGCAAACTTTTGGGAACCAAGAAAAAACAAAAAAATATAGGAGTTTTGGAAGTGCAGTGTTTGGGGTAACCTTTGTCAAATTGAATGTCTGGTAATGTGCTACATGTTTTTAGAAGGGGACATGTTGGACAGACAGTTTAGCATCCAGTTTCTTCCACTGGAATCTTTGAGAGCCAAACTGTTGTAACACCAGTAGAATGTGGTTTCCCGTTGTCTTGCTAAAGTAAGCGAGGTCCTCTTTAAAAGAGCCATAGTTTACAGTTTTAGGTGTTCATAGCATAGATATATATAAGAAGGCTAGATGCCTTAAGGCAGAATCAGCAGCGTCGTCACTGTGGTGGCCATCTTGAAACAGGCCTGCTCTGTACTGTAGTCAATGGAAAGAATGATGATTTACTCACTAAAACATTTGTAACTTGCTGAATTCTTGACGGATTTACAAACAGATTGGTTTATTGCAAAATTTATTCAAGTGGCTGTGATTCAGGTTGAATTTTTATTTATTTATTTTTAAATATTCTCAAGTTTGCAAGTTAATTAGCTGAATTTCTGACATTTATAACAAACTAAGCTGTTTGAAAATCGGTTGAAAATTGAGCAATCTACAGTTATTTCAAAGTCCATGCTCCATTTTCTGTAACGTAATAAGTGATCGAACAGCCTTGTTCCAAGATGGCCGCCACGTGACGACGTTACTTCCCATTGGCTTACAGCGCACACAAGGCATTTAGCCTTCTTATATACTGTATATCTATGGTTCATAGTACCTCTCCAGATGCTTACACCCTCGCAGCCATATTCCACCATAGATGCTGGTTTTTGAACCATGAACTGACACCAAGCCAGGTAGTCCCTTTCATCTTCAAAACATACAGCTTTCATAATTTTGCTGAGTCAGACCTCAGGATAGATTTCCACTTTTTCCATCCTGAATGAGTTTGGTCTTTGAGCTTGGACAAGTCAACAGTGTTTCTGAGCCATGTTTATAAAAGTTCTCCTTTGTATGGTGTAGTTTTAACATGCATTTGTCGTAGGACAGTGGTAATATAAGAGAAGAGGAGAAGAGGGTAACATTCATGTGGTCACTTCAACAAGAAACAGCTATGAGCACAGGTCATAGGTCAAACTAATTAAGAGCAATCAAAGTAAAAGGTTGGAAGTAAAGCAAGGCACGAAACACAAGCGCAAGAGCTACAAAATACAGCAGCAACCAACTGATATAACACAGAACAAATATAAGAGAATGAGATATTAAACACAGGGTAAAGGACAAATCAAAGAGGATATGACAACATTTGGCCTGTTACATCAGATTTACCAATAAATGAATAAGATAATGGAAACCAGGAAGTTCTTTTCATTTACATTGATTGAGATGAGTTGCATTAATTCATCTTTTGTTTCCACACAAACAATAAAATAAGTCACTAATGTGAAGTATAATTCAGATTAAAGTTTGGCTTTAAATTGTCCTTTTATTCAAACTCAATTTAATGCATGATTTACTGAGACTTTCTTTCGTTGTTTGTTCCTTTACACTACAGCATTGTTTTAAAACAATAAACAATGACAAAACATTGTTTTCTGCCAATAAAGAGGGGGGGAAAGACATAATTGTGCTCTTGACACATTGTTTCTTACTCTGTTTGCTTTCTGTGTGACAGTGTGATTATTCTTTTGGACTTGGGTAATCAAATGTTTAGGTGTTATTCAGAGTTTTTTGTTCATTTTTGGCATGAGAGAGGAGGTGGAAATGTTAAGTCTTTTCAAACATTCTTTTCACCAGCCTCTCTTCAGATCCCCTTTGGGAATTTCAGCCACTGGGACCTAACCTCTCTGGCACAGATAGAGTCCTGGTAAGGGTCTCGTTACAACTGAATAAACCCCAAAAACATTCACAGCAAAGCTTGTTGAAGACACCCAAAATGAGTCGCTAAAGCATTTCAAATGATCTCTTGCAATACACAGAAGAACCAGCCTGATATCCCATCCCCTGAGCCTCTCATGAAAAAAAAAGTATTTTGATGACTGCAAAGAAATCACAGCTATCACTTGATACATTGAGGAATTCAGGCTCAGATCTTGTTTTGTAAAAGTTTGGCGCTAACCTTGCTTTAATTCTTGGCTTGAGGCAGCATCTCAGTCCCTATCTGAAAGAGGGAATCCATTGTTTCAGTAGAGTGCTTTGGTCTGATATGTGGAGGTGCTGACCCTCATCCTCGCAGCTTCATACTCAGCTGCAAAGCTTCTCACTGGGCACTTCAGGATTCGGTCCACTGAAGCAAGTAAAAGTACCTCATCAGCAGAAAGCTTTGATGTAGTTCTGAGGTCAACAAATTGGCCTCCAGTCTTCAGCTATTGCTAGAGATTCTATCAATCACAACAAGAATTGTGTTTACCCATGTGTATTGGCTGCCAGGTCTGTCGCTGCTTTAACTTCCCGTGGGCTCAAATTGCAAAGAAAGCAATACTTTAATAATAGTTACAAATAATTCATGACAACTTACTTACAGTTGTTCTCTTGCACACTAACTACACACAACATATTTGTCTTTGTGTGAGGCACAAAGCTGAGAGCATCCATTTGTTGGTGGATCTTTTAATCTTGTGATACAATTTCAGATATCAGTGGTGCCTCTTTGTGTTTCTTTATGACACACACACACACATTCAAATATACAAATCTGGACTGAAGAAAGGACGGAGATTGACATTTGTCAGTCCTTTAAGATGTTTGAAACGCAAACGTTACACTGAGGTTTCATCATTGTCTCCATTTCCTGCTTTGCTGCGTGGCGAGTGTGTTGTGTGTGTGTGTGTGTATGTGTGTGTCTTTGCGTCTGTATTGGTGGGGTTTCTTTCAAAGAATAGAGTATATCTGTGTGTACGAGAGCGTGCACTGAATGTCAATGAGGGGTAGGGTTTTGTCCTCAACAAGAGGAAGCCTGGAAGATGTCAAGAGTCATGATGCCATGATGATGACATACTGTTTTCACAAAATAAAATGAAAAGGAAAAAAAAAAAAGATCTCTTTGAACCAAGACAGGACCATATCCTCTTGAACCACTGAGATTCCCCAAGGACCAAATTTGACATCAAATCTCATCACTTATGACCTGGAGCGGCTCCAGCTGGAAACTTTTCATTTAATTCAGTTCTTTTGGCTAAAAGTTTAGTTTTGTACAAACCTTGATGCAAATTGATCAATTACTGCACAACAAAGATAACTCATCTAGGAAAACATGCAATTCATTCTGGCTACATTAGATATTGCTAGTGAACTATGAAGTTGCATCATTTGTATTTGAGATTTGTCCCTTCAGTTCATTAAAACTTTTTGGGAAATGTTTTGGAGACCACCCTATGAGCTTTTTGCAGCAAATATTGCTTTGAGAAAATTTCAAACTCACAAAGCATACACAAGCAAAGCAAACTGTATTAACGTTAAAGATCCAAGATTTTGAACTGCTTTTAATTGTAATTGGACGCTTTTTCTATTTCTTTTTTTTCTGTATTATAATCACATGGAAGGAATGATACATTTCAACATAGTTTCAACACAACACATAATCTTAGTGTAATGCTGTGGGATTTTCTAAATTTAGACATATTGCTTATAAGATAATGATAAATTGAGAATAAAATAAGTGTAACGTAGAGGGGAAAAAAAACACTTTTTATGCCCAGTATTGTGTTGAATCAAGGGCTTACCTGTCAGATAATTTGGGCAACAACTGTGATTCATAAAATGTAATAATACACCTAGTTGAATATACAATTGAGATTTATATCTTCAAGGAAATCTTAAAAATGATCAACTAAACAAGATGCAGTATCTTTTAATTTACTATTTCTTGTGTTATCACAGAATGACACAAGACATTACACTGTCTCCATGTACTAAAACTTACCAAACCTTTGTTTTACTTCTCAATAGACATCAGTCAGCGATGTCAAGACAGATATTTGCCTTTTGGCACCATGAAATATTTTGCTGTCTAAAATTGTTAACTTTTTTCAGATATTTGATCCATCATCAAACTTCCCCTCTCCCTCTCCCTCTCTATCTCTCTCTCTACCCCACTTTTTCGAAGATATTTCAAAGCTGGGCACTCAGAGGAGATGGGGTGAAAATCACCAGCATCCACCCACACTCAACTCAACGGCAGGACTGAATGCATCAATAAGCCTGTCTACAATGCTGTCAGATGGGACAGATGGAAGTGATATTGAAATTCATAGCAGCGGACCCTCAGCTTTCTCTGTAAATATTGGGTCACAGCCCCAAATCATCCATAAATGTGTCAATATAACTTCTCAAAAAATGTAAAGAGCTCTACCAGCAGCGTCTCATTTGGGTGTGTGAAGGCAGTTTGAACTCTGAAACACTCTGCAACTAAATAACATTTGATCTAGTCTATTATGATGAAGCTTGAGGTTGGGGAAAGTGAACCAACTTGAGGAAAGCTTCAGTGCATTGAAAATGATACCACCAGTACAGCCAATATGTAGCAGTTTTTTTTTTCTCTAGATAAAAAAGCAAAGCTGAGCTACATCATCAAAAAAAAAACAATGTTCGGTGTAGATTAGGTCCAAATTGTGTGTGCTAATGTTACCTCTAAAAGATAAGATGAAAGATGAAATGTTCCATTTCTTCAAAATAAAAACTTTGCTCGAATGGTTTAAAGGTTGTGTGACCTGTGATGTAAGACATCACTGAGTACACTGAATATAGGTTGTTACATTATATAGTAGATTAGTTATTTCACCAGTAATCACTGCTTCAGTTAAGTTTTGAAAAGTTTTAGGGATAGTTATTGTTTGTATTTAGTTTCTCATTAAATTCAGAAAAATCAGCAAGCTAGAGTTGATTAATGTTTATTTGACTACATCCATATTGCCTGGTGAGCAAAGTCTGCGATTCTTTTATGCTCAGCTCTTTCTGCTCTGTGAAGCATAACACAGAATAATTCCCCACAGCAGTGCACCCCACAACAGCAGAGTCCACAGCCATGCCAGCACCTCAGTGAGGCTGAACTTCCGCACAACAGTGACTGGACAGAATTTTAAAACGTCAGCACGGTAACAAGCTCACAATGACTCTGTCAAGCTGCTGTTCACTAGCTGGGAAAGTGTTAACCAGGATTACTAACTTAACTTTACAATCTAGGATGTAAATATTTACTACTACAAACAAAAAGTAACAAACACTTAGGTGTACCCAATAGAGCCACCTGATAGCTTTGCCTCCTAATTGGCCAAACAGGGGGAGAGGGGGTTTGTGGAGCAGAGACGGGGGCTTGGGCAAGAACGTATTGGAGCCATTGTCTGAAATTGATCAATCACAGACAGAACTGAGACTCGAGGATTAGATATTTAAAGGAGACTATTTAAAGGAGAATATCATTTGCATTCAGCGATATTTATTAAAAGTACATTTTGTATCATATCCATGAATTCAAGAGTGTAACAAGACAGTTTCAGCCCTTTTGGCCAACAAAAATAGCAGGGAGCTTAAGGTGCAACCCTGCCCAGTTCCTGTACATAGTTTTAAATGAAAAAGCAATGTCAGATTAGTCAGTATCTTAGGATAGGGGCTTTGATACAGTAACTTTATCCAAGAGATTGAGTAATTGCCAAGCTTAAATGTAAATAAATAATGCCATTCAACCTGGTCAAATGCCTTTTCAGCATCCCCAAAAAGCACAGCAAGGTAACTTCCTAGTTATCAAGGAAATGTTATTTAACAGGTGTCACAGGTAGAAGTATGTGTGTCTTTGAAGAACAAATCCTCTCTGGTCTGAATGCACCAATTTACGAGTTTAAGGTGCTTAGACTTTAAGAATTCATTAATATCCTTCCCTTTCTTTATAATTGCAATAA
The DNA here is from genome assembly GCA_008086565.1 of Thalassoma bifasciatum. Lineage (NCBI taxonomy): Eukaryota > Metazoa > Chordata > Actinopteri > Labriformes > Labridae > Thalassoma > Thalassoma bifasciatum. The sequence goes on from RPOG01000444.1 coordinate 314,511, forward strand.
CAGTCGCCTCATTCAGTTTTTGAGGCAGGATTATATGTCTACGCATCCTGTTCAGGTAAGGTGCTTATAAACTGTCAATATTTTTGTAACCTTCAGTACAAAACCACTCTGGCTCTGGCCTCTCGCCATTTCTATGGATTTTATTATCCCTTTTATTTCCTCGTGTTATTTTAGCTCTCAAGTTTTCATGGTTAGTTTGGTCCATAGTCGAAAAGTTTGAACTAATCTAACAGTGCCTTTGTGAAAGCTGGTGTTGCCTTTGCTGATGTGTAGTGTCTCTGCATGTACTTTGTTTTGGGTTTGTTAGCATAATTTTAGTTTTCAGTGCAGCAGTTTCACCCCTAGGAGTGATTGAGACTTCTGCAATCTTTTCGTCTGTCTTGTAACAGATGTCAGTTGTCAAAGTGTTAAACTATGGCTGTAGGAAAGTTTTTGTGGTTAGTCCTTCATTCTTCCTGGAGTTGAGTTCACTTGTCTTGACAACTTGTTCCTCAAGCAGAGCCTTTATCAGCAGAATCACTTCTTGGCTTGTTTCCTTTTTGAATATTTGGGGGGTTTTTTAATCTTGTGTTTATTTGGAGTCGTGACCTTAGTCTTTTGAGAACTCAGGTCTTTGATGTATCGATAAGAGCTGCTTCAGATGGTTGTTATGCCTCCATGTTTCCCTTAGCACCCTCCTCATTACATCTTTCTGGGTTAAGTCATTTTCACATCATTACAACAGAGCTAAAGAGGCCGTCATCTCATTCTTATTAATCCAGCCACATGCTTCACCAGATGTAAACACTGCTCAGAGACCTGTTGTGGCTCGCTTCTCCTGCTTCATTAGGAACCGCTGGTAGTTGACTGATAAACTGGCCTCAGTGGCATCCCTCTACTGCCCCTTTGGCAGGTTTCTGCGTCTCCAGCTTTGCTTTCTGAAGCTGGAGCGATGCCATCTAACTCTCCAGGTCAATCACGCTGTGACCACCCTCTTGGCCATGACAGCAGCTCTCAGCCAGAGAAGCCCACACCAGAGCAAGTCCACCAGCTTCTGAATGTCTGCCAGGAAGCTGCAAGGAGCATTAAGCATGATGTCACAGGCAGACAGCTGGCAAGTTGTTTATTATCGGCTCCCTGGCCCTGAATGAGAGATGTGATAGCAGGTGCTCACACTTTGACAACCCCACTTCAACTGCCTGAGACACATGCTGCACCTTGCAAGAGAGCCATTACTCTGAAAATATCCCCCAGTGGTGTTCCCTGAGGCCAGCTGGGAGCTGTGGGGGAGAGAGCAAACACCATGCAAAGCCAGGGTCTCACCACAGCCTATCCAGGCAACTTAAAAAGACTATCCTCTAAATCCCTGTGCTGGCCTGCAGACATTAGACCACTCAACCTTGACTGAAAATGTCCACAATACACAGAAGACAACTCAAAACATGCTAGGGGATTCAGCCTATGCAGATCAATACCACAATCAGTTGATTGTCGACCAGATTGTCTGATGGTTTTTTTCACGTTGCAGTTATCACTGACGAAAAGAATTAAAGGAGAAAAAGACGGAAGAGGTGTGTGCTGCAAAGGTGAAAAAGAAACTGCAAGAAGAGTGGGTCAAGACAATCAATCCTAAACACACTCTCCACTCTGTAGTCTGGCTCTTAGCTAAATGTAATGAGAGGAAAAAGCGTGGAGGGGAATGGTTGTTATAGGTCACTCATGCTGTGTTAAAAAACTAGAGTGAGAACATGACCTTCACTGCAGGACGTTTCACTGCAGAGAGCATGACAGAGGAATCCTAATGATTCTTATCTCCAATCTTATCAACAGCCGAAATCTTTTGTTTATTCACAAATTCAAAAGACATCACAAAACATCTCAAAGAGGAGCAAGTCCAAAAACTCCCTACAAAACTACACAGCAAAATGATAATATCCACAGCATAGATACATGTGATAGGACTAAAGTTAAATAATGAATTTTGCATTTCATGTGCTTTATAATGGAGGCAGCATGAGATACAGAGAGTATCTCTGTGACTGTCAATGTCAGAAAATAACCTAATATGCATTTGTTACAAACAGTGTACCATGCAGCATATACACTGCGTATGTGTATGGGTTTGTGTGGCTATTTAATATATTCTCTTCACACTTTTCATCCAGATTTAAGTCACTGTTGAACCCTGCAAAACTTTTCAGCTTGAATAATTCACTATATTTTATCCAGAGCAAACTCAAACTGCCCATAAAGAATATTTATGAGAGCTCTAATTTGCAATATGGTGGGTGCATGTGTGTGAGTGTAAGATGGAGAAAATGACAGCGCTTCTGCTCACATTCGATGGTGAAGGCCTGTGACTTAGAGGGGTGTTGTGCTTTTTTTTCCCCTTCAAACTGTCCCTCTGGTACCTTTGTAGTTCACGGAAGATGAAGAAAAAAAGGTTCAATATTTGCCAGGAGAAAGGAAGTTTGGTATTTGGCTGCCTTGCGCTAAGTGTAAAGATTGGTGGATGGAGGGGGGTTCAGGGTTTAGGCTTGGCCCCTTAGATTCCAGTGAAAGGAAATCTCAATGCACCAGCATACCAAGACATTTTTGAAAATTTCATGCACCCAATTTTGTAACAACTGTATGAGAATGGTGCCTTCCTGTTCCAACATGACAATGCACCAGTGCACAAAGCAGAGTCCAACTGGTCAATTTTAGAGCCTTGACCTCAGCCTGTGAAACATATTTGGAATGAATTAGAACAGAGACTGCAAGCTAGGTTTTTCTCATCCTACTTTAGTGCCAGACCTTACAAAGGTGCTTCTGGGAGAATGGGCAAAGATTCCAATAAACACACTCCTAAACCCTGTGGACAGCCTTCCCAGAAAAGTTGGAGATGTAATGGCGGCAAGGGGTGGGCTTACTCTGTATCACACCCAGTAGATTACACCATTTTCTTTTGACATTATAATGCATCTTACTCCAAGAATTTAGAGGTGGTTGATTTTGATTTGATGGTAATGAATGTTTTTTGATTAAGTTTCTTGAACTGGAACCATACCCTAATTTCAAAAAACTTCAATGGTCATTTTTTTCTTGTTCTACTCCATTAGATTTGTTCACCCTTTAAAAGCAGCCCTGACCTTATAAGGTTTAGTTTGTTTCACGATATAAACTGGACTTGTCAGGTGATGTGACATACGTTAAGTCTCATAAGAAGTTTTTACCGAACAACAAAACAAAACCAAATAACCTGGAACTTAATTTTAATGACACTTAATGAAATACATTGTTAACTTTCAAAGTGAGGCACTTTCAAAGCTCTGACCAAGGCTCCCATCACAATTTAAAAAAAAAAATATATATATATAGTGTTCAAGATCTTTCTCTTAAAAATGCCAGAAATGTATCTGACTAGAACTGAGCTTCTGATCAGGCTGTACCTTTCTTTCTTTATAAAATGACAAGCTGAAATTTAAACTTCAAAGTCAGCCCTGGCACTGGTAAATAGGATCAGACTCTACCTCATTTGCCACATTGTGCTCTTGGCCTTTGGGGAACTTTCACAAGAACTTTTCCAATTTTTTGAGAAAAACAACATGAGTTGCCCCTAAACTAAAGTTATTCTGTCCACTTTCAGCTTCTCAGATAAATACAGGGGGTAACCACTGTCAAAAACAAATCAGGTATGCTCTTAAAGAGCCATATTCCATAAGAGGTTAAAGTGGGGGAAAAAAAGTCTGTGCTCATAATCTCTCTATTTTCTTTTGTTTTCAGTTCCACAGAGAAGATTAACATGGAAAGAACTCGGCAGCAATTTTACCTTGATGTTTGTCTTTTCACTACTTCCTCAAAGACTTGGTCTGTATGTCTGACTGGCATAACTTGGGTCATTATCTTTACTGTTAAGGGTCATATCAGAATTTAAATTATATTTATTACACAACAACATATTTATGATGTATAGTAAGAGTTTACCAGTGAAATTAACAACCTCCCCTGATGAAAGCAATATTCCTACATAGCTACTCCACAAACAAGGCAGACTGAGATAGTAAATCAAACGCACCTTTCCCAACAATGTGTGTTTTCAAAGCAGCTGACAGCTCTCAGTGAATCAGTCTGAAGACAAACAGTAAAGTTTTACCTCCTGTTCATCCCCTCAGATTGAACTTGACACCTTGTACCAAACAACCACCTGTTAAAAAACACCAGCACATAACACAGTTAGCATTTCATCAAGTGACAAAAGGATGCTAAAACCTTGTTCAGTGGTTTTATCCTGCTCCTGAATTTCAAACAAGCTGCTGATCAGAGAAGTTGAAAGAACTACACAGATTTTTTTTTTTAAAACTGCTACTTCTCTGAGAAAAACTCCATGTGGCAGGTGAAAAACTTGTGGTGAGAAGCTGTGACCTCTAGAAAATGAAATAGGTTGATATTGCTTGAAAAATGTTCCCACAGCAGAATAATCAGCAGAGACATAAACCTGTCAGAGGGTAAGATCTTGAGTCTTAAGTCTTCAGTTGGTATGAATACTTAAAGTCTCTGCAATTTTCTGGAATGGTGCCAATACTTTGATGAAAAGTGGAATGAACTGGTCTTGTTTGAAAAAAATAAAAAATAAAAACTGGGAACTGAAGAATTGAATTATTTTAGCCTCTCATTTACACTTCATGGGCTCCATTAATTACCCTTATTTAATGGAGGTGTCAAGTCCTTGATCCTGATTGGTCATTAAAAGGTGATACTTCACTGCAGTGATCTGTTATTCCTTGATAGCAGACTGGGGGTCTGAAGAATAGACAGTCACTAGAAATGGGAGTCAAATGATATGGAATGAACGATGGTCAAAAAAAAAAAAACCTCATGCACCCTAACACACTTAAATGCGTGCAAAAACAGTCAACTGATAGTGTCGATCTATCGCAAGGAAAAGTACAGACTGAACAGGTAGACCTCAGTTTTATAAGGCTAGGTAGATAGCCAAGAAGAGAACAGCATAGATGCTCTCAAAATCTGCAGATTAAGGAGGCAACCTGTTCATCAGTTTTAGATCTTTCACCTAACTAAACTGTTATATTTGGTTCAAAACACTCTTTTTGTCACACATTGTACACGCAACACATTTTCAAGCAGTAGTGTTGCAGCATTGTACTGGAAACTAAACACAAAAGGTGGCAGCTATACACCTTGAATCAAGTGTCACCCACCATAAACAGAAAATAAGATTAACATTGAATATATGCATCATTGGAAACAGTATGCAGGGTTGACTGGTCCATAATAACAATGATCAGCACAGAAGACCAAGGGCTCAACTCAAGATGAAAACAAGAAGAATCTTGATTGAGGAAAGGTTCATAAAGAAAAGAAGAAAAAATGTCAGCCAAGCAGGAGGAGCGAAAAGAGTAAATTAAAAATTTCAGCTTAGCAAGCCAAAACTTGACTAATATTGACGCAACTAATAATCACAGGATCTACTACGTAGAGTCTTAAATCTGATTCATGGATCATGGAACTGGCACTGACAGGTGTGGATCTGGCACAGGACAAGGGGAGACACAAATGTTGCATCTAAGAGCTCAAAAAATGTCATTTTAGCTTTCTTCATTTCTGCGTCACAGGCCTCTTAGTCCCTCCCACCTGAGATGCCTGGACAAGGTGCAAGGAAATGAAGAGAGGTAATGATTTGAGGCTTGCAGTGTGTGTCTACCATTGTAAAACAATTAAATGTGCCTTGAGTTTTTGTACCATACAGTTCGAGACAAGATGAAAATATTAATGTCTTTTTCCCTACTTTCAGTATCAGTTTTTGTCTCGTGATGAGGAGCAGCCATATTCAAGTGGCTTGTGTGCTAAGAGAGGGAGAGGTCATGGAGATGATGTCAGAGACCGTTTTGTTTTTTTGTTTTACCAAGAGACAAAGACTTACAAATGTTATTGTACACATTTTTTATGTTAAAATCTTGATTTTACTCAAGATCACTTAAACACAGGACATTTTACTGACTGCTTTATAGCCAAAGTAAGCAAAAAAAAAGTCCAAGCAGGTATTTCAAGGCTCAGGTGTGAAAGGGTTAATACTTTTATAAAGAGAAGAATGAGGGACTCATTGGCGAATTTCTACTTTTCAAGGAAGCCATTGAATAATGTCAAAATCTATCAGAAGCAGAAGCTGTCTCCTCTGTGCTTTGTAATTGAGCTAATCTCTGTTCTCTTCTTTTCTCTGTGTCTGCCTGATTCGTTTGGTTTCTTTTCCAATGTTCTAACTGACAGGTTGTAACACAAAATGAGTGAAAATCCTCTTACACCTCAGGTCTCCATTTCCAACCTTGTGACAGTTGAAAAATTGAACAATTGATACTTCTGACAGAAAATCAATTAAATCCCGTGGCCGCTGTCAAAACGCTGCACAGGAGGGACAAGAGTGCAATTTTGCCTGATAACATTCATGTGAGATATTGTTGTACTCACCTGCATTTTGCTGCTTGTGTTGCATTTTCTTGCATGGAAGAAGAAAAAAAACATTGGCACAGAAGATATTTGTGTGTTGTTATTTTCTGTACTGTTAAAAATACTTAATGCTTTCTTATTGTGCTGCCATTTTCCACTTCTGTCTGTTTGAGGAGATTTTGATGGCCTAAAATTAACTTTTCCTTTGAAGCAAGAAGTTTCATTATTATGATATGATAACAATGGCAATGAGGAACTCACAGTTTGAAAAAGGAACATGGACTGTGCAAAATGTGAAGAGGGGTCTGAGTAAGAGAGGGACAGATGAGGAGAGGGAAACAGAGACAAGTGGCCCCTGTGGCACTGTATGATAAGGATATTATGTAGATTGAAATGCTTCATGCAGGTTAAAATCAGCATAAAATGTTGCTGCAATTTTCTTTTTAAAATCACACCATGGACTAACTGTCAAATTATACACGGACTCCACTGCCACAGTGATCTGAATACTGATCAGGTTCTCAATCTGAACTCTGGCGACATACAGGGCAGGAATAAAAAAAAAAAATTATAAGATGTTCTTCTAGCCCTTGATCTCAGTAGACGTTGGGGTTAAACAAGAAAACCACATTGGCAGGAGAGTGAAGACGTATAGGCATGGGATGGGTCAAACCAGAGACGGGAGGGCTTTGCCCCTTGGTTCACAAACCACTGACCTAATCCAGTGTATCTGCCACTACAATTTCACCGATAGCAAAAAAGTGGACCATTACATGGTTACAAGAAAAGGGAACACATCCTGTAAACAACATTTTTAAGTCTGTTAAAAAGCTTGACGACAAGACCTAATGAGAGTTCAGCAACGTTACATGTCAAGTAATATTTTGTGAGATAATTTGTTTGCCCTATACTGTTTTTAGATTGGCACAGTGCAGTCAAAAACTTGGCTCTTGGCTCAGTCCTCACAAATTCACATTACATTTCACTTTGTTTGTTTGTAACTTGTTCTTTTGGCCTTTTTCTTTTTTTGATGGAAAGGTAGACAGGAAATATTACCAAGTGATGCTGGAGTGAAGGCATTCAGCCCTGGGGTGTGTCACATCAGAGGCCAGAGAAGCAAGGGCTGCGCTTTTGTGTACACAAACCACTGAACTTATTCAATGGATCTGTCACCGCAAAAGTCACCATTTACAAAACACCCAGAAACCCGACTGTTTAATAATTATAAAACTGACAAAAACAAAAACAAAACAAAAAACGGTAAACAACATTTTTATGCCAATTTGAAACAAAACAGAACAAAAAAGTCATTTGCAAAACAAGGGTTTTTGTCCTCTCTGCCTCCTTCTCTGGCTATTGGCGAAGTCCCAACTGCCAGCAATGCTTACTAGTAAGACAACAGATGGAGTGACACATTGCCTTAAATAGAGTTGTGATGTGCTGTCAGATTACTGACACATCTTCTTCCACCATTTCTAATGATGTCCAAATTAATGCTGCATGACCAGTCCTGTGAAGCAGCATTGTAAAATTTGGGCTCACATCTCCTGCAACCTGTGACATTAATACTGTACATGACATTTAATACAGGTGTAGACACTGAAAGTAGACATTTTCAGCCCATATCAGCAGCCGCAGTGGTAACCAGCATTGGGACAGCAGCCAAACACCCGATCAAAAGCCATCTTGTGTAACCTTGAACGTCTTGCTGACATTATGTTGTAGCAGCATCAGCGTGGCATACATATTTACATTTTGCAAGCAGGAGATACCCAGTCTCTACATGTGCAGCAGTCACTTTCTGCTGTTTTCTGGCAAGAGGTGCCCCTACATGAAAATGGAAAACATTTGTCATAGAAGATGAGAACAAGGACGTTGCTGTTTTGAAAGACACAGCAAAAATGAAGTGTCAGCATGTCCTGCATGACATGTTTGATGGTACGCTTCCGACAGTGTGACCATTACACATACACACATCACAGGTGCACCAGAGACCAGTCAGCCCTGGTTACCTGTGCTTAAAGACTAACAATCCAGATGAAAACCAACTGTTTTTTTCATTCCACCAGCAAAGTACCCATTTAAGCTTGCAGAGGCCCCCCTTGTCCTCTGACAACAGAGGGTCCTACCCTGTAATGGTGGCTGTCAGGAGAAGCCTCCTTCTTGTGTCTCCATCCACCACCATCTATCCTTGCTTTTACATCTCTTCAGCACTTTGAAAGATTGCTGTCCCAACCCATATCAGAAATGCTGAACTCCATTTAGCTTCATTTGTGTTTGGAAGAGAAATAGAGAGGCGGGCCTTCTCCCTCTTTGCAGACACTTACAGGGTGCCCACCTGTTGATCAAACCAGCCATGTTTCTTACTTTGTGCCTCAATAGAGACATGCTATTCCATCACAAATATTTTTAAAACAGGCTTACATGCTTTTTTTGCTGTAGAAATAGGATTTTTTCGGAGGAGGTGCACTGCATTAAGCAGGGATCAATTGACATCAGTGGGTGATCTGAGTTTAAGTAGAATGATGCACATTGGACATTTGGTATGTTCAACCCTGTATATTTTTACTAATGTGTAACTGTCATCTATTGAAAAAAAGAAGGTAAACACATAAACATTGTGTTTCACTCTGGGAAATCTGGGGGGTTACTGTAAATTAGCTACATTTCCAGACACACAGATATTTACTTAACTTTTAATATTTCTTTAGTTGTGTATTTTTCTAGCCATTTGAATTCACTTCAGGGGCTGTTAGTTGAATTTATAGTTTATTTCTGAATTGGATGCATTTCAGGTCTACTGTGCTGAATTGTTATTTTGAGCTTGCACATGGTTAATTGGGGTTCAAATTCTGCTGGGATGCATCTTTTCCCAGTAATAATAATCAGCCTCTCTGCTTCCACTGACCATCAGAGCTCCACTGATCAGATCGGCTGATTAAAAAAAAAGCCTTGCAACTCTAAGGGTTTTATGATATTTAACTTTTATCATTAAATCATTTGTGACACCGCCCTTGGGGCAAAGAGAGATGATTCAGAATCACCATCAAAAACTTTAGAATAATTTAAAGTCACTTTGCAATAACTTAAAACCTCATAAACAAATGGAATGGGATGACCATTAAAAAACTGCATGCAGTATCTAAAATCTTGGTGTGGGTTGACTGAGATCCATTTTTTTCCTGCTTTACTTTTTCTCACAGGGCAAGAACATTTTGGTAGCTCAGCAGGGTGAAAAGTGCAGTATGTTTCAGACTGGGGTCAACAAACTGAAGAGTCCCCCAACAAATTGATTAATAATTGTTCTGCTCTTTAAAAAAAAAAAAAACTCAGTTGTCTTACATGGAGAATTGCTCAGCTGCAGAAGGTTAAACTTATTATCACACTCATGTTGTAGTTTGCCTCCTCTTGCCCCCTTATCTTATTAGAAATAATTACACATACACGTAATTAAAGCTATCTGTAGGTTTGCAACATGAGATGTTGAACTCATATTTAAAATGTCAGTTTTGATTGACATGAATAAAGTGTAAGGGAAAATAATGAATCACACATATATAAACAGATATGATCATCACCCTCCTGCAGGCTCTTGGTTCATTAATTTTAATCATTTCTCAGTAGTTTTATGAAGACATGAAAGAAAAGCACAGATGATCAGTTTGACAGCTGCAAAGACTGCCAATCGAGGGAAATTTAGAGTAAAAGAGAAATAAATGGTGTTTCGGGTTGTTTTCATCAGTGTTCTGATCCGAACAGCATTGTCAGTGTAACCTGTTGGTCCCCTGAAAAGTGTCTCTCTGATTTGAAACTCTTAAGACTGTATGAGTCTGTGCTGTCAGCCCATTGATTTATTTCCATCTCCACCAAATTCTGAAAAGAAACTGCAGTTTCTAAAGGGTCTATTCGATATCTGTTCACGTATTGCTGCCCCATAAAGTGAATGGTTAATGTACCTATTGATTGTTACGATAAAGATCTGTGAAAGCGCTGACTGCACTCACACTGGATTATAATGGGCTGTTAAATGGCCGCATGTGAGCTTGTGTTCATACGAGTATGAGAGAGCCTTTGTCCACTCCAAACTGCTGGAACTGACATGCACATACCACTCATTACATGCTGTCGCTGCAGTGTAGCTTTTATTGTGTCATTTTTATTCTTTTAATCTGCTGTATTGGTAGCTAATGAAAAAGGTTTGGAAGAAGAGGTGCTTGAGACAAGTGTGAAGGATGTAGTCCACCTGTCTGGTGAAATATTGCAGTATGTGATCCAAGGATCCATATGTAATAGAAGCAATGAAGTGTCCCAACTGTGTCTGGCCTATTTTGACAAAAGAGATAGTGCTAAGAACTATGGTGACCAACAGAAGCTGGGTTTCCATTACAGTTTTTCGCAAAATGAAAGCGATATTCCTAAAATTCCTAAGTATATTTGTGCTTTGAACGTGTTTCCATTGAAGGCTGTTCTAGGCAGGAGCGCCGTAACTCTCATCAAATATCATCCCACGAGATTTCACTGCTGGAAGGTGGACGCTCAAAACCTGTTGCCTGTAGGTGTAGTGATGTTTTTTTATTATTATTTTGATGTAGTGACACTCTACATTCCTCTGTTGTTTGCTGTCTAGTATGGCCGTTATGTTTTTCTTGAAAATAATTGCGAGAAAACGTCTCCTCCTCTGTCCAAACGTAGTGCACCATGTTTACTCACAGAGAAGTGATCATGTGACCAGGTACGTCATAATTGCGGAAAAAGTGTTTCCATTACGCTTTTGGGATATATTTGTATGTCGAAACGTCTGAAAAACCACCTTATGAAAGCGTGAAAACTTTTTAGCAATATTTTGGTGCTTTTTCGAAACTCAGGTGTTTCCATTACCAGTTTTTTATAGCGCTATTTAAATTTTGCGAATATCCAAGGGTAATGGAAACGCACCTATTGGTTGAACTAGAGTTACCTTGAGCATCTACACATAAACAGTATGGAGACAGCAGCCTATAACCAATTACAGAGAGGGACTACACACTTTCAGCTGATGGTCTTTTTTCCATTCAAGAAGACTAGTGTTTGAAAATGAAACCCTTACAAACAGTTGATATTAAAACCTTCACAGTACATTTTAGTTCATTTTAATCTAGACTAAGAAATCCTTCTCAGTACTGGTAATTTTTATACATCAATTTTTGAACCGCAGTTATACATATTATAAACTCGCCAGCAACATTCAAAGCTATGAATATTAGAATGTTGCTTACACTGTGCAAAGTCAATGTTGCTCTAAGACACGTGTACAGGGAGCAATACACTACAACACTGATGTCCTTGTTTGGAAATGAATAAGACAATGCAAAGGTTTCTACATTATCAGGCAACAGTCACTGGTAAGAAAACACTCACAAGGGGAACACAAAGAACTGCTGGTACAGTGTCACAAGTGAACAAGACAAACTGGCACAGCTGAGTTTAATTAAACTAGGGGAGTGAGGATAACGAGACACAGGTGAGGCACATTAGGGTAATCAGGGGAGCGGAAAACACAGGGAACAGGAAGTCAATGAAGAGGTGATGTGAGAAATCTGACAATTATAGGTTGTAAACCGTCATTTTTTCCAATTTCAGCCACCAAAACTCTCCACACTACACCTTGCCTATGACCTTGACTGCAAAAAAAGCAAGATCCAGTGTGTTCAGACGCTATCTATGCGGGATGTGCTTAGAACATGAAATTATATGCAATTTGTTAGTTTGCTTTTGTTGGATAGGAAATATTCTTCCATGCTCCTTTAGTCAGCTAATTGCTCTCCCTCCTACCTGCACCACCTCTCTGACTCGGCTTTAAAAAAAGGTTTCAAATATCAAAGACCTCATGACTACAAAGACTTACACCTGAAGAACCCATGCTGTGCCAGTTTTCGTCTTGATTTTCTGTGACTGTAGGCATCGAGTGACACGCTTTACATTATAGGATTTCAAAGGCTTCAAAAAGAAAATGAAAAAGAAAAAAAAAACAGAAACCGCTCACACAGCTGCAATCAACTCAAAGCTGACATACACACAAACCCAATACAAGCAGATGTTAAAGGAGGAATCTATATATTGTGAATTTTTACACAACCAGGCACCTGCACACATGCTTTTACATGCACATGTCTGTCAAACAGGGGAAAACATACACAGCAGCAATAAGCTGTGATGATCCACATGGGTCCAAAGATTTAATTAAAAATGTATGCAGTCAAAACAAATTATCTCCATATCCTCCCTCTTGTACCAAATAGTATTATCACATACTCAACTAGATGCTTGCTGGTGTTGTAAAAAAACAAATCCTGAGACAAATTTGGAGAGACAATCCTACAGGGAGTTTTGGAAACCATGATGGGATTTTTGATAGCACAGGTTGCAGGTGGCAGTTGCTGGGTGCAAATTACAAAATTACCAAAGCATTATTAGATTTTTATATGTTTGAAAACCAGTACTCTGCCAACTCACCTGCTCAACCCTCCTGGGACTCGCACAGGGAAAATGCACTGCAGTGACTGAGTGACATTAGCGCTATCTGACGCGAGAGCTAAATGGGAACACAGTGCTGCATGTAAATAGTGTTCAGCACCACAGTGAGATGGACAGCTACACTTCAGGCAAAACAAGCTTTATTATTCACCACGTGGCTGTAACAGTTTGCTAATTTAAAATAGAAGCAAACTACTTTCGTTTTCAAGGCTGTCCTGAGGAAATGACAACTGATAACTGCATTGCATTGACAAGCTGCTATCAGGGGAACCTTTGAGCATGGAAGTAAATTCTTGACCATGCCATTGCAATCCAATTTAAAAACATGGGACATTGTTTTGATAAATGAAGGAGAATTGGTTTGGTTTGTGAATTTTTGAAACTGCATGAAATCCAAATAGGCAGAAGACAATTTATCAAATAGTCAAACTGTCACGGTATGAACGTGTGTATATACTGCCTGGCCAAAAAAAAGGTCAACACATGGGTTTAACTAATAATGACAAAAAAAAATTAAAAAAGAGGAAAAAGATTGGAAATGATTGTGATTGATGATCACTTAAAAATTTGGCCAAATCAAGTCACAGAAAAAACAACAGTAGATCTCTAGAGTATGTTCAATAGTCAAAGTAAGAGCATTTCTACACATTCAATGGGAAAGGAACTGAAAGGATTGAGACTGAACCTTAGCCTTAAGAAAACCACTAATCAGGAGAGCTGACAGGGAAAAAAGGCTTCAATTTGCTAAGGAGCATAAAGATTGGACTCTTGAGGAAGCAGGCAATGTGGTCTGATGAGTCCAGATTTACCCTGTTATAGAGTGATGGGCGCATCAGGGTAAGAAGAGAGGCAGTGTTTTAGAGGCTTCTCTAAAACACCAGTGTGAGAAAAATATAGATTTCTTTTTAAGTAATCAATCATTTAGAGCTACCACAGGGGTTCTACAGAAACGTTATAAAGCCTAATAAAAAAAAAACACAATTTGCACATTGTTGCATGCCACATTCTCTTGTGTGGCTCTTATCTTCGCAATGAGCTTTGTAACAGCAACACCCATCCATCTGAACTCAGGTACTGATTGGCTTGCTGTTCCTGCCTCTACAAGCCAGGTCACATAACCGCTGATAGATACTAGTTTATGAAAACCCTGTTGGTGAAAGTGACGGCATTGTGACAGTTGAAATAGGAATTAATATCATGACGGAAAATCAAAAATGGTGTTTGAAACTATTACTTCCAACACTGTTCATAATGTAGTAATTTCTACCAAGTTCAAGGCTATAAGTCAACAAATGACTATATATCTACGCATTAGTCTCTCTCGCTCTCCCACACACACTCTTTTGTGCATAGATAAACACACACACACACACATACATACTCACAGATGAGTCAGACTGAATGCATTAAATCATTTATGACTCTCCAGCACTACTAATGCAAACTGCACATGGCACCTACTTAATAATTAAAGCCTCATATTGATTTTGGAATTACAATGCTTGTGTTGAGGGACATTAGTCAGTGCTGTGGATAATAATAACGCTGCAGATTCCCTCCTATAAAGCTGCCTTTAATTCACTGGGTGAATACAGATCAAGGGAAGAAGAGGAGGGGAGGAGATGAAAAGAAGTTAAACTAAAACATAAAGAAAAACTATTTGCTGTATTTCTGAAAATGCATTTATACTTTGTAAAGGTTTCCACTCAATATTCAGTGTTGTACCATTCTCAGAATGCACTAGTTATGACCACCACTTATCAGCTGACAATATCACATTGATATAATATAATATACCTTAGAGATAGGAGTCTTTCTTCTCATTTATTCTGGAGAAGCAAGCAGCTGGCTTTGAAATTACTTTGAGCCCTAACTTCCTTCTCTGTGGACTTTATCAGCCTTATTTTATCAGTTTGGGAACAAAAAGTTGTGCAGAAATTAGGTATTGATCACACTACAATTTGACTCATTTTCATACATAAGACTTAAAGTAGAACCTCACTTACAAACAACTGCTTGAAATCACCTTTAGATGAAGGTTGCATGAATTAAATTCACTTTTTTGGCAGTCAGTTAGCTTATCAAATGGAAACAACACAATGCATTTTGACATGCATACACTGCAAAAACTGAAATCTAAGCAAGTCATTATGTCTTATTTTTAGTCAAATTTGTCTTACTATTCTTGATTTGAGCCACATTTACTAGACAAGGTCATAAAAATGTCTCATTTCAAGTTTTTTAAAGACAAAAATGAGGCATCAATTGCTTGTAACATGTAAAAAAAAATCTGCCGATGGGATAAGATAAAAGATTCTTGTTTTAAGACATCTTTCTAATTTCAAGAAACTTCCCGGGCGAATTTGTCTTATCCCATTGGCAGATTTTTTTTTTTACTTGTTACAAGCAATTTACACCTCATTTTTGTCTTAAAAAAGCTTGAAATAAGACATTTTTATGACCTGGTCTGGTGAATGTGGCTCAAATTAAGAACAATAAGACAATTTTTACTACAAATAAGACAGAATGACTTGCTTAGATTTCCGTTTTTGCAGTGTACAAGGTGAAAAAAGGTCCTGCTAAAGTTAAAATCCAACTAGAGTCAAGTGGAATGTACGGCCTTCTTTCCATTTCTTACACAACCATAAACCCATGACCTATAAAAAGCATTCTTACAACACTATCAGAGATGTAAATCAGACCCTTACGGTTTGGCAGATTGCTGGAACAATCTTTCATTTAGCAATACAAGCACCAAATTTGGTTCTTCTAGCCAGAATATATTTATTTCAATATGTGGATCTACTTTGGTAACAAGCAAAGCAGCTAGCAGCTATCAAAAAAACTGGTAGCCATCTTGAATTTTCAGCTGGACAACACACTTTTCTTAGAAACTTTCTTAATGGACATCATGCATGCCAAATTTGGCACTTGAATCACCAAGTGAAAGATTCTTATGGAAACTGCAAAGCAACCCAGTTAGACTTTCTAATACAAGTATTTTAAGAGTCTAGACTCTCAACTACGAACCTCAAAATGATACATTTGAGCATATATTATATTAATTATAGGTGGTACCCAGGGGTCAGAGATTGGAGAAGCTATGCAGTCAAACAAAGAACTGAAGAGGTGCAACTTTCGAAAAACATCATTTGAAAGATTTCCTATGGATCATTCATTTCAACATTCATGGCTTCAGTTTTTCAGAATATCCCCGCTACTCTCATATTCTTCTACTTATGCAGATTGCTAAAAAGAAAACACATTTTACTTCTTAGCACTCTCTGGAGAGGAAAGTGTTCCCAAATGTTTCCTTGATACTTTGAGAGTTACTTACCTTAAGAACAAATACGCCTTTTGAGACAGTAGCAGAAGGAAACATTACTGTCAGGTTGGATTATTATGCAAAACACAACTAGTCTAAACATATAATAAACATGCATACTTTTTCAGTGTGTTCCCAGTCTGAGGCAAACACTTTCTGACATTTTTCCATCTCAGTGCGTCTTCTCGGAGGAGACCAGTCTGCTGAAGATTCACAGAAATGTCAGAGTCCAGATGCCACATGCAAGACATCTTCATGCACAACCTTTTGTGCATGCATGGCTCTGATGATCAGTGTGAGTATACAAGTGTGTAATGATGAAAGAAGAAAGTGAACAGGCAGAATGGAAAAATCACATGGGGAGAGAGGATAATTCAGACGACATGAAGGTTTGTATGAGCCCACGTGTCAGTTCCCTAATGAAAACATGGCCAATAGATGTGATTTCGCCAGAGCAGGCAGCCAGCTCACTGCTCTTCCAGAACAGCCAAATAAAAAGGATTCCCTCGGCAGCTGTACATCATTCATTATCATCTTCATTTAACAGCACTACATTGACTGAGTGCTTTGAGGGCTTGGAGCCAGAAGAAAACATTTAAGACAAGAAACTATAAAAATGGACCTAAGTCTCTGACAATATTTGAGGAATTACTTCATATTGTTGAAAAGATTCAAACGATCTCTAGTTAATACTTTATAAAATAGCAGCTTCATCTAGCTCGTTCCTCTTACTCTCTTACTTACTTACCCTCATTTTGGCATGTTGAAAAAACTGGCATATACTATAATGTACTCAAAGTGAGAAATAGCTTGGAGTGAAGAAAAACTACACACTGGTTTTATGACTTCATTTGATGAGAACCTCACGAGAGTGGACCTTGGCAGCGGGTCCATGAAAGTGATGCAGCTCCCAGCTGCTACATAAGGCTCCATGCCCAACATGCTGTCCATTATCATGGATTAATGAACTGCACAGAGGTCATTTATTCCTGATAATGGACACACTGTAAGGCATTATCCCACTTACACCATGGTAACTTGCCAAAGGAAAAACATAATTCCTTTTACATGCCAGAAGTTTCCAAACACAATTGTTTAAGTTTAAGTCTGTATCTGCCTCATCCAAGCACAGACTGACATAATGTTCAAGACAGTCTTGGTCATAATTTAATGTAAGCCTGTCACAAACGGAATCAAAATAATAATCTGAGGCCTTTACTGTGATTTCTTTTCATTTATAGCTGATATAATGAGACAAACATATCACATTCGAGGGGACACAGAGTTCCTTTGGATTCGCAAGACGTCAATCCTCAACAAATGACAGACACTTTTAGGTCTCATTGTTAAGTCAATTTTCAAAAATGTTCTTAATATCAGGATTTTGTTGGACGCTTGTCTCTCTTCCCCTGGTGGCTTGAGTAATAAGAAATCCAGCTTGATACAACATTATGAAGCTTTCTTTTACTGTACAGTCCAACTGACACCAGCAATTTAAACTGCAATCATACACCACTTTGGATCATCATTAATCAACACTGTCAGATTTGGCATGTAAATGTAATCTGTGGGCAAGTGGAACTACTTATGGATTCAGATTTTGTCATGCAAGTAGTGTCCCCTGCAAGTGTTTCTCTGAATTTTTAACTAAATAATCTTCATAGAGGGTAGGAGGACAGACTGAGATGTGATCTCGTTTTTATAACAGTTGTCACAGGTAACGTCTTTATAATGATTATGCAAATTCATCTTTGATTGACAGGTGAACATTCTGTGATTGTACTTCCTGTGAACTTCAATGATTCTAATCTTTCTTTTAAAGCACACATTAAGCAAGAGTGCAACAGGGTTAAATTCAGCCTTTAATTTGAATATATTAGAAAGTACTAACTTTTAATGCTGACAAACTCTTCATGAGGCCATGATTATGTGACACATGGTTATGTATCGAATATGCATCTATTATTCACAGCATGGAAAATCAAAGCAAAAAAAAAAAAAAAAGGACCCCAAACAACCACATTCTTCATCTGGGAATCTTGTCATTTTCATCCCAACCAACATTCAATCACAACATGCATTTGTCATTGCAAACTTTATAGACATATTTTTGACTCACCACAGTAAAGAGATCAGAAAGCGGCGCCTCTCAGATCTTTTGATATGACTTATCTCATAATCACTGACAGCTTCAATATTTCAAACATTAACAGCCTGCTCTATCACCAACACACACAATCACTCATACAAGTCCCTCTATTCTGTCAGACATCACTCAAGTATAAGAGGTTATCAGTCAGTACCACACAGGTGCATGAAAATATAAATATGATAAAAGAGAGGTCATGTGGAAGAGGATCCTGATGCTGAGGTGCACAGGTGTTTGGGGTGTTAAAGGCAGGATGACAGAAAGACAGACAGACAGGGTGTAGGGGGCCTGACGAACAAAAGTAGAAATAGACATTTGGCGAGACTAAAATGTAGCATTTGTGTGCACATGTGCATGTGATGGTGTGTGTGTTTTTGGCAATAAAAACTAAACAGGACATATAAAATCGGTGCGTTTGCCTTGAAGTCAAAAGAAGATGAGTTTTATGGATTTTTTCTGACTGTGCCATCTGTCTCACAAATATAAAAGAGTACATGTGCGAGCTCACGTACCAGCGAACACACACAAATACACAACCATAAAGACAAAACAACATAAATCTGCAGAAAGTATTGTTGTTTGTCACAGAAGAAAAGCCTGAAATGTCTCAAATATGATATGGTGGTAGTTAAATTGTTTAAGCACACTGGAACACCTGAGTGCTTCGCTGAATTTCTATTTCATGGGTTTGTTTTTAGACCTCATATTGACATTCTCATTAAGTGCTGGTGCTTAAATTCTAAAACACTATGAAAAGATGGCGCACCTTGTTAACAACACACCTCAAAACATTAATGTTTGTTTATATGTTGATATTTGAAATGCTTGTCAGGGAGACAATACTGATGTAATGATGTTGTAGTTTTCTGGTTTGACCCTTGTTCCATCTGATTAAACAGAGGGTTGGTATAAAGAGCTGATCTGCAACTAGTCACAAGGGGGAGTTCTTAATATTAGGGGTTCACTTCATTTTGGGTTACTGTTGCTTTGATCTTGTTTTTAAGCTGTTTTACACATGCATTGGAGTTATGGGTTTGTGTTCCTTTGCTGCCTTTGCACTTAGCACAAACATTTATTAAACGTTTATTAAATTTTAGCCTGTCAACATTATTCTGATGTTGCTATTTTCAGCTGTATGTATGAGTTACTTCTGTACAAAGAGATGTTATGCATATGTTGTAGGCTCATTATTTTGAGCACTTAACTTTCACATATTATTTCAAAAAGAGGATGATACAAAGTTTGGAATATGGGGAAGCATACTTGTAATGTAAAAAATATCAAGAAAAACAGGATTTGAAGCTGGTCTGATTTTAGTCAAGATTAGAATTTACACTTGCTGTTCAAAAAACATGAATTTCACCTGACCATGAAAAATGTTCTCCACTTACAGTAACAGTAACACACTTACTGTTAGATTTTCAGATATTTATCAGATATATTTTTAAACTCTGTTATTTAACATCAGAACTTTTGATCCATTTATGTTTGTATCTTGAAGAGGGAGGCCCCAGCTGCAGGAGTGGATTGCTGATTCATTTATTATTTCTCAAGCTGCTTAGACAGCACACAGTCTGTTTCTGAGCTCTAGTACTTTTCTCCGAGGTATCCAAGACGTTCTGACCTTTTGCACCCCACTTAAAACTTTAGACAGCAAGCTTATTGACTGTCAGCAATGATTTATGTTAGTCAAGTAGGAGAGGGAGGAACTAGAGAAAGCAAATCAAAGAGCCACAAACAAAAGCTGTCAATAGTCTAAAAGAAAAGACAAAAACATTTCTAAGCATGGACACAAGACTTCTGGAATTGCAGACCAAAACACATTTTTGTTTGGCCATCAGTAAAACAATCTGCAAGGCCAAATACACACAAATACGCAGTCATCCTTCACTGTCTTTAAACCTTTTGTGCACAGAGTGTGAATACTAGACTGGTTTGCTATGACTCATGAACAATCTAACTTGTGGCTTTAAGCACGGATTCAGTGCACTGTCATATCTTAAAGCCTGAAGGGAATCCAAATAGCACCAGCACAAGAGCAACCGCTGGTACTCAAACAGTCGTGTGTCTCTACAGCATAGCAAACTCTTTGCTCTATGTGCAAGTGCTGAACATGTTTTCAGAAGTGCTTGTCCAACCTCTGAACCAAATTCAACACGGACGAGCTGGAAGATCAACTGCATTTTCTTTGCAATGGAAGTATGAAAATACTCATTAAATACAGAAAAGTAAAACGTGCAGCCAAACACAGCATGCTAACATTTTGTCTGCAAGATAAAGCCCTGGTGGAAACATGTTTTACACAACTAGATCAGTCAGATTAGCGTTGTTGTTTATGAGCCCCCACCACAATTCAAAAAAGGTTGTGTGAAAAGTAATTAAAAACTGAACTAAATGCAAAGCAAATCGCATGAACCTTTGGTCACATTAGAGCATAGGCGACATATCAAATGTTTTACTCCACCTATTACAGTAGCATGGCTTTGAAGTGGAATAATGAAAGGGCACTTAGTTGGCCAGCCTTTCAACATTGGAAAAAAAAAATTATCCAAAGAAAACTCCAGCAACTAGTCTCATTTGTCTGGAGACATTTAAACAATTTTTGAAAGATAATGAGATTGCCACAGAGCGGTAAACATGGCCTTGTCCCATCTTTTGAAGTGTTACTGCCATCAAATACAAAAGGGGCTGATATTGTACATGAAATGGTAAATTTCAAACAATGGCACCAGCAGAAGACTAGAAACCAAGGAGATGGGATAGCACAACTAATATCCCCTACAGAGATTACTGAAAGTCTACTAAAATTCTAAAAGACACATAGACTAACTGTAACTAAAGAGGGTTGGAAAATACTCTGAGCACAACCAATTTATGCTAAACAAAGCTGACAGGAGGCTAACCTACACGATCGAATACAAAAGCACCACAAAACACCTAAACTGGCAACAAATAAGCTGACTCAGGGGGCAGGCAGAGGTCAGTTGACAGCCTAGTAAAGGGTGAGGGAAGGGAGGCTCAGGAGGTGTGCAGAATGGTTGGAATGGTGACAGAGTTGTTGCAAAGCCAGATGGGTGTAAGGATGGAGCATGTAGGGTAGACTGGAGCTGTGGCACAGAGAGCAGAGATAAGGAGGTTTGAACTGCAAATAAAGATGACAAAGTTGCTTAGTTGGCTAAAGAAAAAGATGAAAAAGATGGAGAATGGGGGGGGGCCTGAAGCAGAGCTAGTGGTGGAGGGCATGGCACACCCCAACTTTTAAAAAAATTGTTTTGTACAGTATACATGTCGAAACATTCTGATCAAACAGCCAACAGGATATGCACAGAAATAAAATCTAACTCTGGTATCTGTTCCCTTAACACTTTTCTTTGTGCTGTTCTGTATGATTCTCCCTTGCCCTCCTCTCATGTCCAGGGGTCTTTGTAATTCAGTGAGAATTTCACCTGAGAACCACTTTTTTTCCATTCCTCTGACTTTGTGCTTGTTGGGAATTTGTTTCCTAGATGTCTTAGAATTGCTCCAAGAAATAAAATAAAACAATGATAAAAAAAAAAATACTTACAACATCAGTTCAGGACCAGTTCAGATGCTAGTATGTAGGTAAGTAGAAGGAAAAAAAAGCGGTGTATTAGCTTTTAAAAAAGCATCTGATCAGACGTTACAGTGCCCTGTGATGAAGTCATATAATCCTGTATTGTTGTCCCAGTTCTGTAGCTGTGTCTCACTTATAATAATTATTATAATAATAACTTCAATGTGTATAGCGCCTTTCATGGAACCCAAGGTCACTTTCCAAAAGGTAGAGGGGACGACTAACAAACAAAAAAAACAAAAACCAAAACCAGAGCAGGAATCTTGTTTTGGCCCTAAGCTTAACATTAAATCTGTAAAAGCCAGGGTGAAAAGGTGAGTTTTGAAACTGTCCATAGTGGGGGTGTTGCTGATTTTGGCAGGGAGAGAGTTCAGGAGGGTGGGGGCAGTCACTTTGAAGGCTCTGTCCCCGAAAGTTTCGAGCTTGGTCTGCAGGTTGGAGTGTGTTGATGGAGATCAGCCAGGTTTTAGGGGGCGAGTGCATGAAGGGACTTATAGGTGAGTGGGAGGAGTTTGTAGTGGATGTGGGACTTGACTGGGAGTCAGTGGCGGTGGATGAGGGTGGGGGTGATGTGCTGCCAGGGTTTGGTGCAAGTGAGAACTATGGCACCTGAGTTCACTTATGAGTTGAGTTATATATACAATCTTCTTTTTGACAAATATTCCAAAATTCTCAAGCCTTTTTAAGGACATCTGCATTGACTTTGGACATGATAAAACACTGAAGTTGACAGAAGACATGGTATCCCAAATCATCAGACATTTCACACTCTTATATAATAATTTCTTACTTGTATCCCTGGTTACTCTGCATTTATTCATCATAGTATAGATTCAACAAGACACCTTTGACTCATAAATTGTATATTGTATAAACCATTTGTCATGTCTCTGTTTTCAGCTCACTGTTAACATGTCTCTCCTTCTGTCTGTTGCTTTTTCTTGCTGTTTCTCGCTTGTCTGACTTGTTTGATATTTCTCCCAATCTCTCAGTCTCTTTGTTTCATTTTGACTCGCTCTTTTCTCTCTCTCTCTCTCCCCTCTCACTCTCTCTTACCTTCGAGACCGCTCTCCTCCTTCCTGTCCTCTCTGTTCTTCTTGGTGATTGTTCTACGCTTGTCTGAACCTTCTCTGAAACTCCCTGCAGGATGAGTGGTGGGCACACACACACACACACACACACACACACACACACACACACACTCATAAGCACGTAGTTTACACTTACATTTCTACCTACATTTCACACACAGCTATTATACATAAACACCCCTGCCCTTACATAATCTCTCAAAGTTACACATGGTCTCAAGAAGCACCAGTCAAGCACCTACACACACACACACACACACACACACACACACACACACACACACACACACGCACTGGTTGTGGTGACATTTGTAATATATGGCCTGATGGAATTTCCACGTCTGCTTAAAGGGACTGAAATGCCACCGCAGGCATGATCACAAATCAATAACACATTCTTGGAGCTGCTATTTTGGAGTGTGCAGGTGTGCATGTGTGTGTGCGTGTGTGAATGTGGATCTTTTGCAGGCTGCAATTGGAAAAAAAAAATTGTTCTGCCCTTGCAATTCCATTTTGTTTTTCATTCATTTTATTTCATTCCCTTAAATGTCCCTAACTGTCTTGGTACACAGGATGTATTTCATTGATCTTTGGCACACACAAAAAATCAAGCAGGAAAAGAAAAATCTGACCTATACTATATTAGAGCATCCTTTAGGTCATTCCAAAGGGAAGGAAGTAATTATCTGTGGTGAGTTTTTTGTACGTACATGGGCTGACCCCTAAATGTCAATTATATATATCCAGAGAGCTACCAAGGGGGTTTATGGAACAAAAAACATAAAATAAAGCAGGTCCATGTTACAAAGAAAATGAAGCAATGTTTTTTACTATACATTGAGAGTTCAGATGTTACTCCCCGCTCACTTTAGCTGAGCTTGTTTCCCTTTTCCTTTATCAACTCAAATAATGGGTTCGTTACTGCAGCCAAACAAACACATAATAAAACAATGTGAAAAAAAATGAACTACTAAACTTGATAAATGACAAAATCTATATCATTGTAATACTTATCCAAGAGACTGTAGCATGACCCACTCTTTTGTATTGCTCTGTCATTACTGTCCGTTAGTTTGTTAATACCACCTAAAAAAAAAGGCTTAAAAAGTGTAAAACAGGAGATTTGTAACGTAAATCTGACCATTTAAAGTAAATCCATCCTGTGACTCTGGCCTTAACATTTATTTTTAACTTAACTACATGATCTGTCTAGTCCCTACCCTCTGGAGCACTTTGAGGACTTGTGGTATTTAATCTGAGCTTTTCCTCTGATCACCTCCACACTTTTGTATTCTGTTCAAATTTCCTGCTGGCTGAGTTCAGTGTGTCAGTGAACAACATCGAACAATGAAAACTCTAATTTCCCCTGAGAGAGCACAGTGTGCCCGGATGATGGGACAGTCTGTGTTTAGAGGCTCATATGAAAGCATGAATAATTCTGGCAGTGAATCATACTTGACGTTGGTGCTGTTGAAAAACGCATGGGTGGTGATACATGCAATGAAAGGCCAGGGTAAGTTTGTTAGCTACGCCACCACAGGGGGTCCTTCACTACTGATTGTGAAATACATGAAGGAATGTTTATTTCGTTTCAGTATTCTCTATTCATGCTCTTGAACGTGATTGCCCAAAGGGGATTTAAACACCGCCAGACATTTTTTTTTAACTCTGTATGCAATCTTAGCTTCACTGACTTCAGTCCAGATGTCCAGAACAGTGCCTGCTGCCTGTCAATCAGAATTTAAAATGACTGACAGGCCCATTCTGGTCCACTCTGACCCAAGTAAAACTTTAGTTTTCAGGGAGTATGTTCTTTCATTTCAAAGTTTCTTCTGTGTCCCTTTCATCTGACCTCCACCCAGGTCAAATAACCATATGCTGGTTATCAGTCTCATTATCATTAAGCTATCAAACTGGCAGTAAAGATCCAACATGATCAGTGGATTTATTGTAAATCATCCCGTAGTACAATTGAAATTGAACATTGTCAGGCTATAAAACATAATCATGTTTCAGTTCCACAATGTTCCAAGGTTTGGGTTTCGATTACTAATTGGGTCTTAAATGGAAAATTGTGTTTGTTTCAACCTGGTATTTGACCAAAAGAGCCTTATGTCCGTACTCTGCACTCCTTTCATCTATTACAATCCAATATGTAGCTCCGATGAGACACAACGGAGAAATAACAATGGGCGAACTTTTTGGAAAAAAAACTTACAAGGTATTCAACGGCCTCAATGACTACCACCTCCTACAACCCTGCCTCCATTTTTGTCTTTTATGGAAGAAGTACATTAGCTATACCTCCCCCACAGTCGCCCTGTTTGTTTTTGAGTTCATTGTTGTCTTTTGACCCTGGGCTGCCCCCCCTGGTGGATGTTTTGGATAACACCAATGTCAACAAAAAGGGTGCATAGAAGTATGTGAGCAGTGACAGTTACATATTTGAACAGACGTGCATTTACGTATATAAGGGGAATGACTCTCAAAGTGGGGTTCCAGGACCTCTCAGGGTCAGCAAACCATAGCTTGTAAACAATTATTTAAATGTTGAAAAGGCAAATCAACAAACTGGAATCTCTTGCAGACATAAAATCAGCTATTTCTTCAATGTTCCCAGACAGTTTTGTTTTGTGGCATTAGATCAAATCTTGTGTGATCGTGACTTAAATTTGTTCTAAATACTTTCTGAGACTGGTGTAACTGGAAATATATTCATAGCTCAGTTATAGACTGGATCTAATGAAGCCAACTGGTCTTGATAGAATTCTTGAAGACATTTCACTTTTTCTCCAGAAGGTTTCTTCAGTTTACACAGAATGGAAGGAGCTCAAAAATATAAGCCTCCAAAGGTTGTTGGTCTGCCTGTGAGTTACATGGAGGCATTAGCAGAGGCATTACCCATGTTCCTTAAAGTCATTAGGGTCTTGACTCATCTGTCGTCCTTGTAAGCACTGTCATTAACCTAGTTCCTGAGAATCGTTTGGGTCACATGGTCCAATGTGAGTGTGTCCTTACCTGCTTGGATAGAGAATCCAAAACTGCATCATACACTAATGATAGGTGTTATCTGAGCCCACCACCTCTGTTAAAGAAAGATTGTGCTCATTAAACAAAAATGGCTTCCTTGGCACCTATCTTCCAGATACATAGGGGATCACAACACTCTGTTCTTTTCTGCTGTTCTGTTCCCTGCTGGACAGTGTGCAAATTTCTTGGTCTTGTCACGAAATGTATAGGTTACTGTTTTCCATCATCACCCACCGTATAATATAAGTCTTTCCGATGTAGAATGAATTAGATGACTATTTATTACTGTTATTAGAGGGAAAAATTGTTGTGGGTGAAAAATCAACTACACCAGAGCAGAGAGGTTATCAAAAGGTCAAAAGGTTGTCCTTGTGAAATTTACAGATACTTTAACATAGCTTTGCATAGGTAATAAATCCAGTTTAAGGCGTCCATTTACTGTCAAAAAGGGATGATGTGTACCTGTCTGTCAGTTATGCCAAGTAAACACTTTGTGTGACATTAGGTGGTCCCTATTCTGTTCCAGGATTTAAGCTCAGTACATTCAGCAGAGAGTCCCCGTGTTCATTTCAGTTCATTTCATCTCGAGCTGTTGCAGTTAACTGTGATGCACGGTTTAATGTGATTTCCTTTTCCCATCTAAAATAATGACTGAAATCCACACTCTCATTGTTAACTCCAAAGGATTCATNTGGTTTACACTTACATTTCTACCTACATTTCACACACAGCTATTATACATAAACACCCCTGCCCTTACATAATCTCTCAAAGTTACACATGGTCTCAAGAAGCACCAGTCAAGCACCTACACACACACACACACACACACACACACTCACACACACACGCACACACACACACACACACACACAGACACACAGACACACAGACACGCACTGGTTGTGGTGACATTTGTAGTATATGGCCTGATGGAATTTCCCGTCTGCTTAAAGGGACTGAAATGCCACTGCAGGCATGATCACAAATCAATAACACATTCTTGGAGCGGCTATTTTGGAGTGTGCAGGTGTGCGTGTGTGTGTGTGTGTGTGTATGTGTGTGAATGTGGATCTTTTGCAGGCTGCAATTGGAAAAAAAATTTTTTTCTGCCCTTGCAATTCCATTTTGTTTTTCATTCATTTCATTTTATTCCCTTAAATGTCCCTAACTGTCTTGGTACACAGGATGTATTTCATTGATCTTTGGCACACAAAAAAATCAAGAAGGAAAAGAAAAATCTGACCTATACTATA
This sequence comes from Thalassoma bifasciatum, assembly GCA_008086565.1. Classification (NCBI taxonomy): domain Eukaryota; kingdom Metazoa; phylum Chordata; class Actinopteri; order Labriformes; family Labridae; genus Thalassoma; species Thalassoma bifasciatum. The sequence continues at coordinate 341,893 of RPOG01000444.1, forward strand.
TTAGAGCATCCTTTAGGTCATTCCAAAGGTAAGGAAGTAATTATCTGTGGTGAGTTTTTTGTATGTACATGGGCTGACCCCTAAATGTCAATTATATATATCCAGAGAGCTACCAAGGGGGTTTATGGAACAAAAAACATAAAATAAAGCAGGTCCATGTTACAAAGAAAATGAAGCAATGTTTTTTACTATACATTGAGAGTTCAGATGCTGCTCCCTGCTCACTTTAGCTGAGCTTGTTTCCCTTTTCCTTTATAAACTCAAATAATGGGTTCGTTACTGCAGCCAAACAAACACGTAATAAAACAATGTGAAAAAAAAAAGAACTACTAAACTTGATAAATGACAAAATCTATATCATTGTAATACTTTTCCAAGAGACTGTAGCATGACCCACTCTTTTGTATTGCTTTGTCATTACTGTCCATTAGTTTGTTAATACCACCTAAAAGAAGGCTTAAAAAGTGTAAAACAGGAGATTTGGAACGTAAATCTGACCATTTACAGTAAATCCATCCTGTGACTCTGGCCTTAACATTTATTTTTTAACTTAACTACATGATCTGTCTAGTCCCTACCCTCTGGAGCACTTTGAGGACTTGTGGTATTTAATCTGAGCTTTTCCTCTGATCACCTCCACACTTTTGTATTCTGTTCAAATTTCCTGCTGGCTGAGTTCAGTGTGTCAGTGAACAACATCGAACAATGAAAACTCTAATTTCCCCTGAGAGAGCACAGTGTGCCCGGATGATGGGACAGTCTGTGTTTAGAGGCTCATATGAAAGCATGAATAATTCTGGCAGTGAATCATACTTGACGTTGGTGCTGTTGAAAAACGCATGGGTGGTGATACATGCAATGAAAGGCCAGGGTAAGTTTGTTAGCTACGCCACCACAGGGGTTCCTTCACTACTGATTGTGAAATACATGAAGGAATGTTTATTTCGTTTCAGTATTCTCTATTCATGCTCTTGAACGTGATTGCCCAAAGGGGATTTAAACACCGCCAGACATTTTTTTTAACTCTGTATGCAATCTTAGCTTCACTGACTTCAGTCCAGATGTCCAGAACAGTGCCTGCTGCCTGTCAATCAGAATTTAAAATGACTGACAGGCCCATTCTGGTCCACTCTGACCCAAGTAAAACTTTAGTTTTTAGGGAGTATGTTCTTTCATTTCAAAGTTTCTTCTGTGTCCCTTTCATCTGACCTCCACCCAGGTCAAATAACCATATGCTGGTTATCAGTCTCATTATCATTCAGCTATCAAACTGGCAGTATAGATCCAACATGATCAGTGGATTTTTTGTAAATCATCCCGTAGTACAATTGAAATTGAACATTGTCAGGCTATAAAACATAATCATGTTTCAGTTCCACAATGTTTTAAGGTTTGGGTTTCGATTACTAAATGGGTCTTAAATGGAAAATTGTGTTTGTTTCAACCTGGTATTTGACCAAAACAGCCTTATGTCCGTACTCTGCACTCCTTTCATCTATTACAATCCAATATGTAGCTCTGATGAGACACAACGGAGAAATAACAATGGGGGAAGTTTTCGGAAAAAAAACCCTACAAGGTATTCAACCATTCTCAATGACTACCACCTCCTACAACCCTGCCTCCATTTTTGTCTTTTATGGAAGAAGTTCATTAGCTATACCTCCCCCACAATCGCCCTGTTTGTTTTTGAGTTCATTGTTGTCTTTTGACCCAGGGCTGCCCCCCCTGGTGGATGTTTTGGATAACAGCAATGTCAACAAAAAGGATGCATAGAAGTATGTGAGCAGTGACAGTTACATATTTGAACAGACGTGCATTTATGTATATAAGGGGAATGACTCTCAAAGTGGGGTTCCAGGACCTCTCACGGTCAGCAAACTATAGCTTGTAAACAATTATTTGAATGTTGAAAAGGCGAATCAACAAACTGGAATCTCTTGCAGACATAAAATCAGCTATTTCTTCAATGTTCCCAGACAGTTTTGTTTTGTGGCATTAGATCAAATCTTGTGTGATCGTGACTTAAATTTGCTCTAAATACTTTCTGAGACTGGTGTAAGTGGAAATATATTCATAGTTCAGTTATGGACTGGATCTAATGAAGCCAACTGGTCTTGATAGAATTCTTGAAGACATTTCACTTTTTCTCTAGAAGGTTTCTTCAGTTTACACAGAATGGACGGAGCTCAAAAATATAAGCCTCCAAAGGTTGTTGGTCTGCCTGTGAGTTACATGGAGGCATTAGCAGAGTTATTACCCTTGTTCCTTAAAGTCATTAGGGTCTTGACTCATCTGTCGTCCTTGTAAGCACTGTCATTAACCTAGTTCCTGAGAATCGTTGGGGTCACATGGTCCAATGTGAGTGTGTCCTTACCTGCTTGGATAGAGAATCCAAAACTGCATCATACACTAATGATAGGTGTTATCTGAGCCCACCACCTCTGTTAAAGAAAGATTGTGCTCATCAAACAAAAATGGCTTCCTTGGCACCTATCTTCCAGATATATAGGGGATCACAACACTCTGTTTTTTTCTGCTGTTCTGTTCCCTGCTGGACAGTGTGCAAATTTCTGGGTCTTGTCACGACATGTATAGGTTACTGTTTTCCATCATCACCCACTGTATAATATAAGTCTTTCTGATGTAGAATGAATTAGATGACTATTTATTACTGTTATTAGAGGGAAAAATTGTTGTGGGTGAAAAATCAACTACACCAGAGCAGAGGGGTTATCAAAAGGTCAAAAGGTTGTCCTTATGAAATTTACAGATACTTTAACATGCGAAACGTATCCATTATTTAGGTCAAATTCCGCAGGTAAATGACAGTTTTTCCCTACTACACATGGACAGACAGTCAATACGGTTCATTTGTGAAACACACTGTAATCCACCAGGGATAAGACAAGGTCCTAAATTCGAGTCATGTAAGTCGTCTCTCAGGGGCACAAGTAAAGTCAAGTAAAGTAGAGCTCGACAACGAGTTAACTGTGATGCACGGTTTAATGTGATTTCCTTTTCCCATCTAAAATAATGACTGAAATCCACACTCTCATTGTTAACTCCAAAGGATTCATTCCATCTCTTTCTGCCATCCTGCTGCATCTGCCAGACAGTCCACCAGTCACTGCCAGTAATCTGTGCCAGTACTGGCTCAGCATGCAAGATCCATTCATGTACAGTCTATGTATGTGTGTGTTCCTGTGTGTTCCTGTGTGTTTGTGAAGATGAACCATGCCTGCATCAACCCTCCATATGCACACATATACAAACCTTTGTATCTGAATGCATCACACTAAACCAGTTATTCTAAGCTCCCTCAGACATTTGTGCTTGTGTGAATGTGGCAGCGAATTTTGGCTTGAGTATTCCACTATGCCTTTTTAACCTTTCCCCTTTTTTATGCAGTGATCCCCTTTTGTCTGTGTCAGAAACAAATGGGTGATGTCATGGACACTACATTTATACATTATTCAGTCTAGGATTGACCCAGGGGTTATGTGGTTGTTGTCCCCATGTCTAGACGTTACAGTTTTGGTTTTCCTCCAACATGTAATGTAGTGTCATTCTCAATGTCTCACCTAGTTTCATGCTCTATCCACTGTCCTATATTTACAACTAACTATATGTATATAAAAAAAACTCTCCTACCTCCAAGGAAAGGGGAAAAGAGTAATAAAAGTTGTTTTTTGATAATGGTAAAATCAACTTCTGAAAAGTGTGTTGACATCTTGAATGAGCAATATGCAAGAGACGAGAGACCTGGCTGTAATGGGGTGGGGGGGTGGGGGGGTCCATCCTAACTTGTGCTCCAGTAGTTAGACTGAAGTTTTACGTAGCATAAAGTGAACATGACTGCAAGTAACTAATGTACAATGAAATCCATTAAGAGGTCTCAGACTCTTCGAGACCCCTGTATTTCACATTGGGAATGAGGTATATTCCCTTGTTACCAAAGAGATCATATTGGACACCAACATCATAATCCTTCCTCCTCTTTGTTGCCATCAGTTGTACAAAATTAATCACCTATGAAGGGCACTTAAATATAGCAAAAAAATAAACTCGACTAACTTGTCGGAAAAGTAGTACTACTCTTTAGCCGCGTTAATCTCAAGCCATATTTCCCCAGTCCCAATGAAACCAAAAGCCCTCCTATTAAGCAAGGATGCCGTGATTGTTTAAGGGCCACACAGCAGCATCTGATCCAGGTCCTACTCATAGAAGGCCACCCCTGCTATTATCCTTCAAGTTCCAACAGAGTCAATGTCTCCTGCTGCGTCACTCTTCATTCCCCTGTCAGTCTTTGTACGTTGCTCTAAATCCTTTACCAATGTCAAAAATAGACCTGTTCACTGCTGTTCCCCATGCTTTTCACCCATCTTTCTCCCCATCTCTCTTGTCTCCCTCTCTCTCCTTCTCAAGCTGCTTTTCTTCATTGTCAGGGAGACATTTATGTGCTCTGAATGTGGAGCAGAGGAGATGTTTGGATGTTTTGAAGCAGAACTGTCTGTCTCACCGTCTGAATGCGGACTGAGACCTATTGATTTCTGGTTTACTAAGGGATCAGAGGCTAATCTGTATGACACGCGCACAGAAATGCAACCAGAAACACACAAAGACATGCAGTGCCAAATGTTTTCCTTCCATTACAGTAAATATGTTTTTGCGCATCCGGGGAATAATAAAGACAGCAGCTTTCATGGAGTATTATGAGTCTTTCATTAGAGAGCAAATACACCCACCCACAAGCACGCACACGAAACATAAAAACACTCACTCACACACACTGGTGTCTGAGATCCCCTAAGGTCACACGGTGAGTAAGAACAGAGAGCTAAGCGAACCAAGTACAGTGCAAATAGTAACAACTTGTTCTCAGAGATGTCTTATTTATCCAAATTGTTACTTCTAACACGTGAAAAATGTATGAACTCACATCTCATGTATCTTTTCACAAGTTTTTGTTACAGAACCATGTTTTCCAAAAAGTGTTGTTAGGAAAAGAGAGTTTCCCTAATTTGACAAACAGGGTCATTAATGAAAGATTTGCTGAATATAAATTTTTGTCATTTCATATTGCGACCAGCGGCTGACATCACACACATACACACACACACACACACACACACGCACGCACGCACGCGCACACACACACACACACACACACACACACACACACACACGCAAACATAACCAACCATACATAACCATGTACTGTAGTCACAGCCCCTGGAGGGTGAAGACAATCCCACAGCTCAGACCAGAGTCACGAGACTATAAGCGTCAAGTAAAACATTCACACTTAATCAGCTTCAGATCCTCAATTACTTGCTCCAGCAAACCTGCATGTGAGAAGATGAAAAGGGGCTAAGCACCCAACGCTATGGTAGGTATAATCTCAACAGGGTCATCAGGGGATCACAAGTGACTGTTGGTATAAAAGACTGGACCTACACTGGACTGTCAATCCAGTGTTAAAGCAGCCTGTGGTGGTCAACTGGGATGAAATAGAAGTACTATTCCTCTCGCATTAACTCCCTCTTCAGTCTTCTTCCCACAACCCTATTCATTTCATTTCATTTGCCTATTCTGCCGGCTTCTATTCGGCTGTCATGTTGATATAGAGTGGGTCTCATTTGGAAGACCAGGGCTTAGAAAACTAAATCAAACCCAGACTGTTAGCACTTACTTTTTCAAGCCTGAGGTGTTCAAAAGACACCAGAGCACCCAAGGTGTATTTGAATAACCTGAAAAAAACAGAAACTGAGTTGATGAAGTGAGATTATGGTTTTATATAAATGAGTTATTACAAAAGAGGGGGTTATGTGCTTTTTCAGGCTATGTCTCTTGTGCCCTTATGGTAACTTTTAGGATTTGTGGCAAAAAAAACCCCATGTTTCCTCACACTGGTGCTTAAGAAAGCCCTTATTTCAGCTTCTGTCCTGAGGGCTTGTTTCAGTTACTGTCTCTATAGGGCTCCACAAACCCCCTCAGTCTGAGTGGGCAGTCCTCTTGGGGCCTTTCAGGGGCAGAGCTGTGGGCACACCAAGACCTACCCACCCGACGTGTAATAATCAGTTAGAAGATCCCTACGTGATAAACTCATATCAGCATGTCTTATGAAAATCTTGTTCTGTTTTATAGAATGGACTGTTTTGAGCAGTTTACAGTGTGGTTTAGGGATTTCTGCAATCTATGAATATGTAAAAGTTGGAAGTATGCAAATAGTACATTAAGAGACTGCAGATAAGCAGGCCTGAATGCTGTGAACACAGTGTCCTAGAGGGACAATAGAACACTGAGCTCTTGAAGACATGATTATTCATTCCAATTTAGAGCTTTGTAGGTTAGTGGAGGGATTTTGAAATCTGTTCTACATTTTATGGACAGTCAGTGTAGAGATGCTCACACTTACACTTCTTCTTTCCTAGTTCCAGTTCATACTCAAGCTGCAGCATTTTTGACCAGCTGAAGAATCTTTGGGGACTTATTACAGCAGCCTGATAAAAGAGGATTACAATAATCCAACCTAGAGGAAACAAAAGCATGAACTCTTTTTATCTGCATCTCTCTGAGACAGGATGTGTCTGTTGAGCTCTGTGTTTTTTAATACTGTGGAGGTGAGAAAAGGTTGTCATTAAAATATTTGTTGGACCTAAGAATTAAAGGATAAACTTAAATGAAATATTGGGTTATTGTACAACTTGTCTTTGGAAAGTAGAACAAATGTGTAATATCCTTTTTTCAGAGATACAGGGTCCTACCAAGATCTTTTGTGACAAAATTCAGCAGAAATAGTGTCCCAAATGGACCAAGTAAATGGCCTCATAAACTAGTCATCTGAACCTGAGGCACTGCTACAGCCAAAAAAGCCAGAAATGTTTTCCTCAAAGTTTTACCTTTTTCTTCAAAAAACTGGTGCAGCAGTATTCAAAGTTAGGCCACCAGCTCTTTCAACTGGGTTACAAAATTATTCTTGAGGTATTGGTGTCACACAAATGTATTTATAAAGTCTCAATAAAGTTATTTACAGAGAACAAAGACTTATACATGCAGGTAAGATGAAACAGACAAGAAGTAGAACAAACATGCAGGAAAAGCATTGGCAGAGTATTGTTGACAGTTTTAGTTTCATAGAGTTCTTGTCTGTGTCAGGTGTTTATCACTGTTTTCTTTCCAGATACATACAGTGAGTTCAGAACAATAATAAGCATGCTGCCAATAAAAGTGAGTAAACTCTGAATATGGGTTTGTATATAAATCTTTTGCATTCTTTGGCAGATATCCAGACCAGCTGGAGGTTCACCTAAAGCTCAAAATGAGTTTGGCTGCCACTGTAAGGGAAGTGATGGCGAAATTTTGGAAGCCATCATGGACAAAATCCAAGTAAAAGATTTGCTTTCTGCTCAGGATATAATGGAGTAGTAAAAGGAGTTTATCAAACTGCATGAATGAACAATGCACATACATGCAGGGAGATTGGATTTTGTAATTATAGATGACAGATGTTTTCACGGTGAAGGTTTCAAAGAGAGAGTTTGTATTGTAGAATGGTGTTTGAATGCTGACTCCCATAAAGGCAAATTGGCCAAGATGAGACTTCAACCTGCCAAAAGATCAAGATCTGATGAACAAAACTCATGCCACACGCTGAGCTATAATTCTGCTGTTTGTTTAAGGTCAGTTTTTCAGGCAGCCAAATCTGACAGGTAGCTAAATTAATTTGCAGCTGATGACAACCCTGCTAGAAAATAGGCAGCTCAGATTTTCCATACAAGGTGATCGTATTTAGCAAACAAATTCAAACTACAACCTGTTGCTCATGACAAATCGGTGCTTCGCCTTGCTTCAAGGTATGAGAATATAAGTTACCGTTTTTTCAAACTAAAGGCTGCAAAAGTGCTGTACTCATGGTGGGTTAAGATTAAAAAAAAGACATCCTATCCTGATGTTGGTCTTTGTTAATGAAATAAAGTTTCATTTACATTAACAGGTCTGGACCAGTAATGGTTCTGGAAAGTGCCTTGAGATATTGTTTGTTATGATTTTGGTGCTTCTGTAAATATCTGAAAATAGATGGACAGATAGATTAATTGACTGATAACCTCATACGGTGCCAAAACCAAGGGAGCCTTGGACATAAAGGTCTGTCCGTAGCTTTACCCCAGAGAGGCCCCATCATAGATATATATAAGAAGGCTAGATGCCTCAAGGTGGAGTCAGCAGCGTCCTCACCATGGCGGCCATCTTGGAGCAGGCCTATGCTCTGGTGCTCTGTACTGTAGTCAGTGGAAAGGATGGTGATTAACTCACTGAAACACTCGTAACTTGCTGAAGTTTTGACGGATTTAAGTCCGGATTGGTTTATTTCAAACCTTATTCACATGGCTATGAAGTAGGCTGAATTTTTAAATTGCAAATTTATTTTTGAAAATATTCTAATGTTTGCAGGTTAATTAGCTTAATTTCTGACGTTCATAAAAAAACCAAGCGGTTTGAAAATTGGTTGAAAATTGATCAATCTACAGTTATTTCAAAGTCCATGCTCCATTGTCTGTAATGTAATGAGTGATCAAGCAGCCCTGTTCCAAGATGGCCACCATGTGACAATGTTACTTCCCATTGGCTATTAGCGCGCACCAGGCATCTAGCCTCCTTATATATATATCTATGGGCTCCATAATGGCTGGCCAATCAGAAGACAGGGATTCATTGAGCAGGGAGTCTTAAAGACACAAAAGCTAAAGTACAGTGTTTCGGTTAGAGGCTGAAATAAGATTTTCTAAAACACCAGTGTGAGAGTAACGGGGATCTTTTCGGCCATAAATCATATTCAGCTACTACTATGGCACTAGGGGGGAAGTGAAAGTCAAAAAGCACAGAACCACATCTTTAAATGAATTTGTTGCTTCTCTATTTCATTTACAACAGCTAAATACACAATGAGAGAAAAAGAGTTTAAACTTACTAGCATTTCAAAATCGACTCTACTGGGCCATTAATCATGTGTGGTTCTTGCTGAGCTAAATAACCCCTGTTTTTGTTGAAGTTAAAAGATAAAGGCTTTAGCAGGTGGCTAATTAGCTAATTTCAAACTAATTGTTGTTGAGAGATGAATGTCGATGCTACTACTACATTAAGTGGCAAGAAAACAGAACACCAATGAAGCAGAATTGTAAAAGCAGGCAGAGGAGACTATGATAACTCCACAGAAGTTATACAACTTTTGTCAAAGTTTTGAGTTTTAATGCAGGCTATGTGCAAACTCTTCAATTAGACAGTTTCAACCAATTAAACCAGCTCTAGGATCAAGTGGCTATAAGCTTTAATCTGTTGCCTCTATTCAGCAGCTGTCTGACATATGGAGGCTGTGAGAAGTTGTATTTAATTGTAAGAATTGCTCTGAGTTATCTATCGACTGGGTGGGAAATGGGTTGGGTTACTGAGGCGGTCACTCACCTCCCCTTGCTGCTTGCTGAGATAAGAGCAGAAAAACCACAAATGTGTCAGAAAAACAACCCAATTCACCCTTTGGCTTCAAGGACACACGCTTGTTCACGATGACTGGCTCAAACTCTGTGTAAGTATGGATGAATTCTCTGTTTCTCTTTGTGAAACATTGATTCAAGAGATTGATTCATGCATCACAAGGACATAAAATATCTTTTAGAGATGAGAAACAAAAAGAGGATGGGAATGGTGGTTCCAAAAAGGGCAAAAAGAAGCAAAAGACAGGAGACACTTGGCGACCAGAGGGACCAAGGGACCCTTTTACTTTGGTATGTGTGCTTAAAACAAAGTGAACATTAATAAGTTGTCTCTGATATTGATATTACTCATAAAACTGTTTTATGTACTTGTTAAAACAGCCGTGCTCTGCTAACTAATGTGCTACTGTGCAGCGGTCAAACCTCAAATTTCCTGGGAAAGATTTGATAGCAACTTGTCCTTGCCTTTCCTTTTCAAAAGCTGGACTCACTTCCAGAGAAGAAGCAGCAGGAGATCCAGAGAGCTCTCCACCTCTTCTCACTGGGCCCAAGTCTGCCAAAAACCCTGCAGCAGGCCAAAAATCACACATACCACTTCTGGGACACACAGCCTGTCCCAAGACTGGGTAAGAAGTAATTTTTTGGTTATTTCTGTTTAAGCAATCTGCCAAAATCCTCTTGGTATCGTAGCTGTAGCCCAACTTATAGCTTCACCAAAAGTTTGCTATTTAGTGATTATTCTCTGCCAGCAGGAGAACTTGGGAGAGTATTTACAGGTCTTACATGGTGCTGCTTCAAATATAATAGAAGACACAAACTGTTATGATGAAAGAACATTGAGCATAGATAGCAAAAAGAACAAAGTAACTCAAGCTGTGGCCACATAAACTTTGACAATGAGGAATTGTCTTAATACGACTTTAATTGAAGCATTGGTGCAACAATGATTTCAAAACGTGTTAATTATGGGAATTTTCTGAGCTAGAAGCAGATTAGGTCATCTTTTGGTGGACTATGCCTCTGTTTTAATTTTGAATTATGTAGCAAGCTAATGATAAGCTAAGAAAATCATTTTTACGCGCTGGTTAAACTAAGAAAAAAAATTGTTGGGTTAATTTCAGATAGTTAGCCTCCATTTTCATGCCTGTTGACCTGTTGCTAACAGAAAGGTTATCAAGATAACAGGATAAAAGTGGTATCAATCCTCTCATCTGAAATCAAACTTATTATCTTTGTGTTTCCAGGTGAAAGTATTGAGACTCATGGCCCAATTGTAGAGGGTGAAACAAGTGTCCGCACAGAACCGTTCTCTCTACCTCAAGGTTTTTCCTGGGACACCCTTGACCTCAGCAGTCCAGCAGTTGTAAGTAATGACTGTAAGTCACAAGATCAAAGTTGTAACACTATGAGAAAAAAGCTGTAGTATTTGGAAATTAGAGTCGTATTACTACAAAAATATGCATGTGATGTTATGAAATACAATTACAATATTAGACAAATAAAGAGTTAAAATAAACTCCATAAAACAACATAATATTTGGCTATTATTAGCCTATAATCAATTCTAAAAGGGAAGTTTGAAAAAGCAACCTGCAACTACTCAAATCAAGAATTAGCAACTTGTGAATTTACACTTCAATTTACTTTTCATTTTAATTATTAATATTATTGATGTCCTCTGATATGGTATTAACGCCCTTATAGTGGATAAAAGCCATAACCTGTAGTTGTGTCTTCTTTGTTATAAATTAATCCATAAATCTCATAACATTTCAACATTGTTCTCTTCAATTAACATTTCTACACTCAAAAAATAAGGCCTTAAATTTTGAAACCTTTTTTTCTGTCTCGTTTGTCCCAGTTTCTAAACTTAACCCTTTCATTTCAGTTGAGAGAGCTTTGCACTCTACTGAATGAAAACTACATGGAGGAGGATGACAACACAATCAGATACGACTTCACTCAGGACTATCTGAAATGGTAAGGATCCAACAACAATATAAAGGCACTCTTTCTTTGTACATTTTTTTTTCAGTTTTATTTTTTTTCTAGTCAAAAATTATGTCCAGGGGCATTTCAGAAAATTTCCTTGAGTGTCCAGGTTTTGCTTGTCTTTGCATTCTGTCTGATATTTCAGTCTGGACTTCCTTATGCACCATTATGCGTTACTTTCTAGTTTCTTTTGTTTTTCATCGCTTGTTTCTTTCTCTATGATAAGAGCAAACAGTGCACAATACTTCTCCACATTCATCCACATCACTGATCTGACAAGTGTGGAGATCTCTGGCTCTGAGATCAATAACATCTGTTGTAGATTTTCATTCAGCAAAGTCACCTCATACTTAATGTATTTTTTCAAAGAAACTGTCGTTCGTCAGTGTTTCTTACTCCTATTCATTTATTCAGAGTCACATTGCAAGCCATGTCCTTCTTTCTCTTGTAAGGGCTTTACAACCTCCTAACTGGAAGGCCCAGTGGAACTGTGGTGTGCGAGTTAACTCCAATAACAAGTTGGTCGGCTTCATTGCTGCCGTTCCTGCAGGAGTTCATATTCATGAGACGTGAGTCGTTCATAATTAAATGCAGAGGTGTGAGTTCATGTGAAATCTTATGGGTAATATGAGCATTCAGAGTGCTTTTTAGTAAAACCGAAGCAATTTCCCTGCTAATGCTTCATATGTGCTCTGCAGGGGGAAGCCGATGGTTCAGGTCAAACTTCTGTGTGTTCACAAGAAGCTGCGCCTCAAGCGAATGACTCCCGTTCTGATTCGAGAGCTCACCAGACGGGTCAACCAGCAAGGAATCTATCAGGCTGTCTACACCACCGGCACATTGCTGCCCACACCTTTAAGCACCTGCAGGTAGAATGTGGATTCAGTCTTGACTTTAAGTGAAACCAAAAGTTCAACTTTGGGAGGGCCAGAAGCACTGTTCTACAAAGCCTCTTTTAATGAAAAGAGCAGATTTAAACTCAAACCTAAAATAATCTTCACAAAGAGATCTTCATAAGAACTTCAGTAGCTTCTCATCATTGGTGTTATTCTTTTAAACTTTACCTATCTAGAAGCACAAATTGCATTTAGGAAGGAACTTGCAGCAGGTTTATGACCCGCACTCAGTCAGCAAATTAAATTCAAGCAATACACTTTTATCTGAAAGTGCAGTTGCAAGATCTTAGTGTCACTTTTTGGCATTTGTCCTGGATAGTGAGACAAACAGAATCTTGCAGACAGACTTTTTATTTCCTGAATGTTGTCTTTTACTTATTAGTAAGTCTGTATTTTTGCGGGCATCAATCTTGATGGTGGTTGATGATTTATTCCGAGTGAATGTTCACAAAGTGAATACTGGCAGGAGAGGACAGTTAAAATGCTCATGCTGATTCTCCACAATGGGCCAACTTCCTAATGATAGGAAACTGCTTGTGAAGGGAACATTGACTAAGTTTATAATGCCAAAGAATAGTTCAGTATAAAGCTATTCAATCAGTCTACGACGGTATAATAGAAAAGGAACTTAGCAGATATTTATTAGAGTTTTAAATTCTTCATAAATGATTCAACAGGATGATTTCTTTTTTTTCTCCAACCTCTTTGACTTTGGTTGTTGCTTAGTCATTCATGAATATTAAAAGTTAGTTACTTTTTTTTAGTCTAAAAGGGAGGCAATCAGAGTTTTAAAACAATGAAGGATTAATAAAACATGACTCATCCTTACTGCTTCTGGAAACTTTTGATTACTCTCTGGTATTAGAAGGATAAAATGCTGTTTCTTCAGCAAATTGTTGCATTTCAGCCTCTCAAAGACAGTTTCTTTGAAATTTCTTTCATCAAGCAACATCTGCCTTTACTTCTTCCCTCAAACTAAATTAGATACTGGCATCGCTCTCTGAATCCAAGAAAGCTGACTGATGTGAACTTCCCTGGTCTGAGACAGAACATGAACCTGCAGAGAGCCCTCAAATTCAACCGTCTGCCTGAGGTTGGTTTGTGCTGCCACTTAGAGGTGAAAATGGAAAGTGCCATTACAGTCAAGCATTGGACCTAATAACACAGATCAAACAAAATATCACAAAGCAAAAGAAACAAAACGTCAAAATATTTAAAAAGGTGTTTTTTTTCTTTTCCGACTCTCCTATTACTCTAAGTCGACAAAGACACCTGGTCTGCGCTTAATGATGAAAGAAGATGTTGCTGAGGTTCACTCTCTCCTCCACTCACACCTCTGCAAGTTTCACCTCAGCCCCATCTTTTCAGAGCAGGAAGTGGAGCACTGGCTGTTGCCGAGGGAGAATGTGATTGACACCTATGTGGTTGAGGTCTGACCTTACAACTTTTCAACTCCAGTTTCTTTATCTTCAGAGAAATTTCAAAAAGCACCTGAAACTGACCTTTTCCCTTGCATGCAGAAAAGTGACGGGACATTGACAGATGTGGTGAGTTTCCACAGCACCTCCTACAAGGTCTTGAACCATCCGGTCCACACTGGCTTGAAGGCAGCCATTCTCCTGTACGCTGTCTCGACCACCACAGATCCAGTTGACCTCATGGAGGACACACTGGTGCTGGCTAAAAGTGTGAGTGTTTCAGTTTATTAAATTAATGAGTATGTAACACAACACATGGGATGCTCTTGAGATTTATTTTCTAGTAGGATAATTCTTGTTTCTTCTTTTATGACATATTCTACTTGTTCAAGGAAGATTACATATTGCAGTGTAATTATGTAAAAGCAGTTCAATGTAAGATGAACTACAGAATGCATCCAGAGTAGATTAATAAGTATCATTACTTTTGAATTTGATTCAGATTACACACATTTATTCTCTTCTTTTGCATTTACAGAAAGGTTTTGACATCTTCTCTGCTCTTGACGTGATGGATAACAAGAGTTTCCTGGAGAAACTGAAGTTTAGCGCCCATAACTCAAACCTTCACTACTACCTGTACAACTGGAAATGTCCCAATATTACCCCAGACAAGGTACCAAAGAATACTATTTATTTATTTACCTCATATTTAACCAGATAAAACATTATTGAGATTTAAAATCTCTTCCATTCCAAAGGTAAAAGCTTAATTTTACCTTAGGTTTGAAACAAAATTGGAAATGTGGTACTTGAAAGTTAGTTATTCATGAATCTGCAAACCAAGGTATTTATTACATGAGACCTGCTCAAAGGCCATACCCAGGCAACACTCTTTTGACGCTACATAATATATCCATTTGTGAAAAATGATCTGAAAACACCTGAAATATCACTCTTACATGAGCAAAAAATACAATTTTTGAGCCATTCAGGTCAATTCACATTGGAGAATGTTTGTTTTACAGGTGGGCTTGATGTTGCCAAATTGATTTTCCACTTAAAGAGGAAAGAGCCATGAAGAGGAGCGGAACAGAGCGATTGGCTGGATGCAAGACTGCAACTTCACTTTGGGTTTGGATTTTGAATGAAACAGTCAAACTGATGAAAAAACATCCACACTGACAAAAGAAATTTTTTAAAAGTAATTTTCTAAATGCATTCATCATCGGGGTGTCTGTGATTCAGTGAACCAAGAACATGTACTTTCTGCCTCGATGTGTGTGTGTGGGTGTGGATGTGTGAGTGTGTGGAGTGACACAGCTCTGTATTAGAGTGGCCAATACACAAACCGGATTGACGGACATGATCATTAATCATTTTGACTCAGACAGTCATACTTCATGTGCAACCACACATGCGCCCACACACACACACACAATCTCACGTGACCCCCACTGACTCAATATCTTTGCGCATGTTCCTTGTGCGTTACATCAAGACATTGTTTGATAAATAAAGTATGTTCATGTTCAGATGTTTTTTTTAATTGATGAAACCCTGATAATTTTTTTAACTGACGAAACCTTTTTAGATTTTTCACAAATAAAGTTCAGTGATTGACTAAGTAATTGTCTTTATCCTTATAACTTATTCCTATAATAGAAGTCAATGTCACTTTGAAGTTATTTCCCATAGTAGATATTTTTAATGTATCAGGTCATATTAATTCCTACTTTTCACTGGTTTAGACCGCACAACTTCTTTGAAAGTGTTAGGAGACATTCTTGAGCTTACTGTTCAAGGTCTTCACATTTCTGGGACATGATCAGCAGGGGGCACTGTAACATTAACATTTAGGTACGTCTTTTTATTGTGGACAGCCTCAAGGGCAACGTCGCTGCTTTTTTTTTATTCTGTTGTTGTCAGAAATGATGCATTCAAGTCTATTGGACAAAAAAGTAATTACAGAATTCTTTTATAAAAGAAATGAATCGAAAATATGATCAAATTGCTTCTGTCGTTGATGAATTTTTACTGTTGAGATTAATGCCCAAACTGATAATAATGTCTTTGTGGAAACACGCGATGACGACCATGTGTGCTGATAAATTAAATCAAGAATACAACTTAATTTTTCACTTGATTGTTCTAGGAAAAGTAAAGATTTGGATCATAAACATTCGGGGGAGTGGGTCAATAAAACAAATACATTTTTTAGAAGACAGTATTGGTGGATTATACAGAGGATTATGTGAGTCATCTTTGTTGAGGTCTTTTTTGGCCAATAAAATGAAATGTCAAAAAGTTAAATAGAATTCAAAATTCCGAGATAATACATCGAAATTGTGAAACAAGTCAGAATTTTGAAATAATAAAGTCAAAACAATGAAAAAAAGTCAAAATTTTGTGATAAGAGCCAAAATTTGGAGATTAATGTATCAGAATTATTGAAAAAATTCAACGTTCTGAGAAAGAAATCAAAATTTTGACTTTTTTTTTAAATTATTTTTTAAAATCAATTTCGACTGTGCAAGCAAATAAAAAAAACTCAACGAATCCAGTTTTCTTATTTCATATAGTCAACCGGCACAAATAAGCTCATATAGAGTTCCTCTCAGGAGTAACACATTCATTTAACACATTCCTACATGAACACTACTGTATGGTGTCTGGGTTACAGAACTGAAAGGGGCAGCGCCGCGCGGGTACGTGAACGTAGCTGCGTTTGGACCAATCAGAAACGAGAAAGCATTTTGAGTTTGAAGCTGTTGGAGCAGGATCAGCCAGCAGCAGCTCTCAGCGCCTGCCGCCTCCACACTCTGCTGCATGGGCAGGACAGAGCAGTGCCTCCCTCCCTGTAGTTTCATTTTCATTGAGAAAAGACAACGAGACTCTTTCCTGGAGAGGAGAAGAGTACATGTATGTTTCTTTTTGTTTTCGTCATCCGCGTAAGAGGAACTAGTGTCGGCTAAACATTAGTGAGTGACGCGCTGCGGTTAAACGTTAGCGGTGTCAGGAACTCTACAGACATCACGTATGCTGTCTTACTGTGTAAACTTGTCGCTGTAGTTTGTCAGATCAGCTGTCTCACACGTACCTCAGAGAGTGAGAAGTTTCCAGAGAAGACCTCCTCGAAGAACTGCAGGTATGTTTTTCACACTATGCATCCACAGTTAATGCTACAACTCTGTTATTGCTGTGTTATAATGCATCTCCCTCAGGTCGTTTGAGTGCATTCACCAACTCTTTAACTTTTCCGTAATGGTTTAGGAGTGGTCATTTGTCACCTTTTTCGACATATTGCGCAGTGATGTGTTGTAACGCTGTCATACACGCACTCCTGAGCTGTCAGTGCATTAGTCAGTGTAACTTCCTTCCTTTAACATTAACCTAATTCTCACGGTGACTGAAAACACTGTAGGAAGTCGAGCAGCCCTCCTGTTGTTTGTTCCTACAGCTGACAACAGTTCCCCATAGTTTGACTACTTCGTGTAAGCTTTTCACAACTTAATACCATTAAAAGAGTGTAACATTAAAGATACTTATCTTTTCATGTATGTATGTATTTACTGTTAATGCTTTATCTGTGAGACTTATCAAGTGACAGCTGTTTTTTCCCTCTCTGTCCTACTTTCCACCTGCTAATGTCAAACCAAGCTTGTCTGTCCTCGACTCATGAGTAAGACTAAGCCTGTAGATAACTCAACAGCCTTTCCTTCAAGCAGTGACACAGGGGACTGAGCATTTGGGGTTGTTTCTGCAAAACCACCTGTGAAAACAAAGCAACGAGCACTGAGTGTGTGAGTGTGCAGGAGCCAGACACAGCTATGAACCTGTACATCTTATTTATTTGATTTTCCTGTGTTGCAAAGCTACTTTCCTAGACATCCTGACAACATCTCCACTGACATCTTTGCAACACAAGATGATCATAACTTGCATCCCCAGGGTTTCAAAATCACAAAAGAAATTGAAATCGGCCTAACGTGCGTCATTAACAATAGCAATGGAATCAAAGCTCATGCCAGAACATCACAAGAAAACACGCCTTGTGATTTTGTGATAAATTAATCTGAGAATGAAGGAAACTGGCACCATTATCCTGAAATAACAAGAAAAATAGGCAGAAATCAACTTGTTATGACAGGAAAACCAGTGTTGTAATCTCATCATTATGACCTAATGGGCTGAGATTGCGAGAAAACAACCAGAAATTGCTCATTATGATGGGAAATGGAATGAGTAAATGGGTGAATGCATTTTATGGAGAAATTGCAAGCCGTTTATTCCAGCTGAATAGAAGGTTACACTAATGCCACTAAAGATAGGGTTACGTAAGCCATTTAGAATCAAAGTCTTGTTTATCTGTGTCAAACCACCACAGCTATGCAAATACTTGCAAACTGCAGGGGTTATGTGTACATTGGAGATGGATGAGGCTTGTTTGATTTCCTTTGGAATATGCTGTGAGATGTTCCCTGTGTTTACTCAATGGGCGTTTCTTTCAGCAGACTCGTTTCTAAGATTTCAACAAAGCTGGGCTCTTACTGCTTGTCACCTTTAGGTTTTCATGCCAAAAAGGTAGTTTCTGACAAAAAACAATCATACTCTACCTCTAAAATCAAGTGAGTAAAAATACATAGGTTCATACCAGCTGATTTTGCACACTCCAATGATGAATACAATAAAACTCATTGAAGCTTCATATCCAAGGGCTATAGTATTTGAGGCTTGTAAGGCTGTATTTTTCAGCCTCTGTCACAACAGGTTTTTCACAGAACTTCCTCTGCCAGCTGCTGTTGTGCAAGCCAGAGAGAGAGAAAAAACTGATAGACTCCTTGATAAGACATTCTGTGGAGCACCAAGCAGGACAGCACATGTTTGTGTCTCTTTGTAACTCATTAATAACAGAGCTTGCTGTTTTGTGTCACTCCTAAATAGCACAACGTGAAAGGATGAAGCGCGGTCCCTGCTGATCCATATCCGACTTGTGCCGAGCAGCTGCGGCCGAGCGTGTCCACACAGGGAGTGGCTCTTTTTCCTTTTTTTTCCACCCACATCATTTTGCTGCTCTTAACCTGCCCCTTCTTTGGACCATGTTAAGACCCCAAACAAAGAGACAGACGCTTCATTGTTGTTGAACAGGAGTGAGCTGTAAGTGTTATCATTCACCTGAACGCCTCGTGTCGTCACGCTGCCCCTGCAGGGATCGTGTTACTCAACACAGGCTAAGAGAGGAGTGTGCGGTAAATGAGGGTGTGCTGCTGTAGCAACATGTTTAGTTCCACTTTAACATCAGGTTGTAGAGTTTTTTTCCCCTCGGAGTAAGTTTTTCATGAGTAATGGAATGCGAAACCTCTTCCCTTGGTGTGTTGTTTAGAATTTAAACTCTGGGATGAAGAAGATGTGGCCTCACTGAAAGAAAATCCTTACCTGAAATAGGATTTCATTGTTAAGCTGTTTTCTGGTCTTGTGTTGTTTTGTCAGTAAAGTGTATGTCTAAAGTTTTGGATTGCGTCACTATGAGTGAATTCACCCCCTCTAAGTGTAGCCTCCCTGAAAAGTAATTGAAGGGATGTTAAATAAAACCTTGTTAAATTAGAATGGTAATTTGGTTTTAAACGGCTAATTAAGGCTTTAACAAGGCTTTAAAGGAAAAGTACTCAAAGAAGGGCACTTGTGGAGTTGAAGTGATGTTGGTATGAGGCAAAAATTTACATTCATGTCAAATTCAGATAAGGGACTCGAATCGTGGGTTAATTGCTTTACAGTTATTTTCAAGAAGAATGCCTTCTTGTAATATGATCTTAGCATAAGAAGTAAGAAATTTTGTGTTTTGTAGATTATTTCTTTGTTGAAACACATTAAATCTTACACTATTGGAAATCCTGACAATTCCCCTCTTAAATGGTGCTACATTTATAAGAATCATGAACTTATGGGATGGGCTGCAGAGCTGAGTGTGTGGGTTGCACCCCCGAAAAAAAAACAGATTTCCTTACACTTTTGATAAGTTTATTTCAATAAAATGTGTCACATATTTTTCTTTTCCATGGAGTGAAAAAGGGCTGTTTTGTTTTTATACCTGCCTTTTGCTCATTTTAAGAGCCCTTTTTCTAAGCCATAGCAATATATTGGTTAGGTTTGTTTAAGCTGTAACTCTGCGTCTCATCCCTTTACTTTCTCCTTAATTTTAAACTGAGATTTTAAGTAACATGATTAATTCAAGCTGCAAAAAAAGCTTCAGAATAGGTGAAGAAACACCCACTCATCTTCATTAGGCCCACTCACAGTGAGATGTGACAACGGCTGCATGGCCAAGAAGTTTCTCTGAATAAATATTTATATAAAGCAAGAGTGATAGGAAGTCTCCAGAGAAGTGTACTATGGGTAACCCACATGCTAATAATTACCACAACATATTTATAAACCTAGTTTTGAGCAGCGAGCTACAGAGCCTCACTGTATTTGCTCGTAACCGCTCTGCCAAGGCTTCCTTTAATGACGTCCTATACCGGTATAATACGGGCATGGCACATAAACATATGGTTATACTTTTTGACTTTTATTTGATTTGTGCACACATAATAGTTTCCATGCACGGAGGAGGCATGAGGCCTCTCTCCATACTACTTTTGCTTTGTTTTGCTCAGTCTCAGAGCTGTTTCATCTGACACCGTCGTCAACTTAAATAAAGACTGAGAATAAAATATCAGAGAGTGTTTTGAAGCTTGGTTCAAAGGGAGTGAGTTTATGGGGCCTTTTTGAGCATGTGAGCTCTTTCAATTGTCTTTGCACCCATGTGAGTGACAGATGTTGCCATGAATACCCATTAAAAAACATGCAGACAGATGTATCTTAATGACTACATCCAGAAATGTGGTCAAAACATAGGAAATGTGGATAAGATAGTTATGTTGAATTTTTTGCGTAAGGTTGGCCCCGTTCAGCCTACTTCAAGAGTTTTATTGCAGGTTAACTGTACATGTGTAGTCCATTGATGGCTACAAGCATGTTTCTGCTTTGGTGCAATATATGTAAGCTATCTTGGAGTCAAGAAACCACTTGTATGCTGTGATTTAAGCCAAAAAAAAAGAATATCAAATAAAAGGTAGATGACACAAAAACTCTCAACGGTGAAGCCAAAATATTCAGAGAACAATCTGGTGACAGGCTGCAGTTTGGGTCATACAGTCCGTTGCCTTGATTGTGATAGACAGAGCGTGGGTCATACCAGAAAGTTAAACTTTGTCAAATAGAAATGTTAAACCTGTGTTATAATTATGTCAGACTATGTTTAGTGGTGCTCCATGTTGGCATTTGTCAGAGATTAACGGTACTTCTGACTATGGTACCACACACCACGCATGTCTTCCATTTAGATTTTCCATTTAAGAGTTAAGTTGGAATTAAACGGTTAATACGACTACTGTTAATTCTCCATCTCCTAGCAATAACCCATCCCCCCTGCAGTACAGGACACCCCCTCAACTCCTCCACCCCACACTCAGTAGCATTCCAGCTGGCCAGATGGTGTCTGCTCTGCTCTGCCCTGCTCTGCTCTGTACAGCCCACGCCAGAGAGAGAAACCCCACGAGCAGGATTCTCTGGATGAGACATTCCTCCCACTGATCTATCCTCCTCCCTCCCTTCCTCCCTCCCTCATGTAGCCCAATTTCTGTGTTTGGCCTTGTGTGTGTCTTACAAGTGACCAATCAGGGGATGAAGTCCATGTTTATAAGTTGCTGACAGGCAGAAAAATCGCAGTGAAGACTGCTGGGAAAGACAGCTCTGACTATTCAGTGAGTTAGAATCTAAAAGATGACAGGGGAAATCATTTTTTTCTGTTAATAACAAAAAGTTCAACATATATTTTTTGACTGGAGGTTGCTGCTTGGTTGAATAAAAATACAGACAAGAACTGGGATCAGAAATGCAGAAACTACCCAAGAAAAAAGCAAATCACCTTATGTGTTGTGTCATTGAAAGCAAAGTGACATAAACTGAAGACAGAACTGACAAGTTTGTTTTTGTACAGACCTTTTGCAGTTGACACAATCGAAAATTTTGCTCTGCTGCTAATCAGAATGCAACAGTCTGCAACTGCAGCTTCATACTCCGCTCTCAAGTGGCTGCTCAAACTGGAAGTACAAGGGTGATGTTTTGATTCAGTGGAATACAAACTGGACTAGTCAGCTTGACCCCTCTGGGAGTTTATCTGTGAAGTGTAATATATTTTTCAAGAGTGCAGCAGTGCCATTATTTTCCATTCTGACGGCAGCAGGGAGCTGAACTATGGTGTGTTGAGTGGAACAAACGGGGGAAAAAATGCTCTACTTGGTAGATGGGCCCTTGCTGGACATAACAAGGCTTCCCTCATGTTACCTGTTACAGATAGTTGGAGCACTGGGCTGTGACTAGAACTTAATGTACCTGGCTGTACAAAGTTTGCTTGTTGTTCCACTTCAAACAATAGCGCTACATAACTGTTGATAAATACATTACTTAGTCATGTTGTGTCCAGTAGAAAGTTGTCTTAAACAAAGAAAAGTAGTGTTGCAAGAAGATCTGATCACTATTCATCTCTAAAAACAAATGAGCAAGTCATGACAGTTTGCTGGAGTGCTGTGGACGAAGTGGTCGCTGTAATCCACTTCAGACAGATTCTCCTCACAGTCACTTTAAATGTAGTGTGACCAATGTGTTAATGCTGACAGCCTAAAAACAACTTTTGAAAAAAAAAGTTAGGTGAAAGAAATCTGCCTGCATGACTAAACCTTTGAACGCCATAGTCAGTAATTTTTTGCTCTTTCTGTACAAATTTGACAAATTAGATTGTGACACTGCTGGAGTGGAGCCCTGTTTCTTTGCTGGACTGTAGTGATAGGGAGGATAGTGTGAAGGCCTGAGCTTTAAATGTAGATATAGCTGTCCAAAAAAAACAAAAACAAAGAAACAACCAAAAAAGGGGTTGTTTGGTGTTTGTTGACCCACATTAGCATCACTGAAAGGAATCTGGTGTGGCACATCGTGCATGCACATGATCCCCAGCTTGATAAACCCCACCCTATCTGCTTCTATCTGCAGCTTCCATGGTTGTAGCCTGGTTTGAAGAATGAGTGTGTTGTTGCGTTTGTCAGTGTGAATTACATTGTTTTCTTTCCCATACATCACATTTAAAGGCTTCTTTTAAAAACTAAAAGCAAAGGAACCTGAGACAAA
This sequence comes from Thalassoma bifasciatum, assembly GCA_008086565.1. Lineage (NCBI taxonomy): Eukaryota > Metazoa > Chordata > Actinopteri > Labriformes > Labridae > Thalassoma > Thalassoma bifasciatum. The sequence continues at coordinate 364,918 of RPOG01000444.1, forward strand.
GAGCTGGTCTCTATGAAAAAATATAAGAAAAGACACAGATGCTCTTCTATGTGAAACCTCCAAACCTCCAGCTGCCCCCCCCCTGTAAAACAGATTTCTCTGAGGCTAAGCAGCACATTTTCTCTGCCTGGTAACAATAGTTACCCCGCCTGGAGCAGGCCTGTACAGTTTTTACAGTGTCAGTTACTCGGGCAGAGCAGAGTGCAGGCATGAGCACCCAGGGGGCTGTTATGTCAACTGGCTCTCGGGTGACTGGCTGCAGTCAGCAGGACTTCTGGTAAAAGGGATTTGAGGGGGTTTGTGTCTGTGTGAGAAAGAGTAGGGAAAGAGGGAGGCTGGATTAGGCTCTGTTTTTTTTCACCCCAGCCTCCCTCCTCTTCCTTTTCTGCAGATCTCCTCTCCACCCCCCTTGTACCACCAGTCTGGGGCCCCTTGGCACCCTGGAGACACATGCCCCACAAAGCCATCACATCCACCCCCACAAAAAGCCCATTCTGTCCTCAGCTCCTTCCATCTTTTTTCTCTTTTCTGCTGCTCTCTTGACCTGTGCAGCTCTCTCATTTTCATGTTGTGCCGGCCCCTCTTCTGCTCTTTTGATCCTGCATATCCCCCTCTTTCCTCCAGTCCTTCCTCTGCTTTTTCTCTCCCTCTTTCCCTACCATCCCCATTTTCCTTGCCAAGGGAGAGTTGAGTCATGTGATTGGCAGACTTTTTTTTTTTGCTGTTCCAAACAAACACACCCCTCATGTCAGATTCAGGCTTTGAAGCTCTCTATTAGCAAAGGCCTGTTTCAACATGACAAAGCGTTGTGCGCCTCTACATAAACAATTAAAACTTCTGCCAGTGGTTGTATGGAGGCAGGGCACTTAAACCGCCTGAAATGCTGAGAGATTGCTTTTTAATGAGTAACACATTTGGCGCTCAGTATGTGGTTGATTGTTGCATTAACGTGGCTTAAAATAAAAGTGACACTCCATACGTTCGCCCCTATCCCTGACTGTTTTTCGATAAACCTGTTTGGCTCAGCTAGCAGCCGCGTGTACAGCATGTGAAGGACAGAGTTACTGGATTAGGGACCAGTGACCTGTACTTAGGCCTATCTGCTGTCAACGGCTGGTCACATGACCCGGTTGCAGTAATACAGACACTTGCACATAAGCATGCATTTGTTGCTATTTTGCGATAAGAGCTGTTTTGATGTCACTTTTA